>VXAV01008788.1:62291-74224 GCA_013399715.1 Alectura lathami | reverse complement strand
CGGGGGTCGCCGGGCCCACCGCCGCCGTCGCTGCTCGCAGGTGACGTGCGTCGAGGTGGTGGAGGCGTACGTCGAGAGGATCAGGGAGGTGAATCCGCTCATCAACGCCGTCGTCAAGGACAGGTAGCGCCGGGAGGGGCCGGGCTTCGCTCGAGCTGGCGGTGCCCGCCTGGGGGAAGCGTCCCACCGCGCGCCGCTTGCTGTCCCCGCGCAGGTTCGAGGAGGCCCTGCGCGAGGCGCGCCAGGTGGACCAGCTGCTGGCAGAGGGCCCCGCCGATGACAGCCTGGAGGAGAAGTTCCCCCTCCTGGGGGTGCCCGTCACCGTCAAGGAGGCCTTCGCGCTGCACGGTGGGTTTTGTCCCCGCGCCTCCGGCAGCAGCAGGGTGTTGCTTGCAGCCCCTCGTCCGCCTGCGTCCCGTTGCGAGGAGCACGTGGGGGACGTTCTCGCCGTCCCCTCCGCAGGGATGCCCAACACCTCCGGGCTGGTGAACCGCCGCCACGTCGTCGCCGCCTCGGACGCCACCGTGGTGTCGCGGCTGAAGCAGGCGGGCGCCATCCCGCTGGGGGTGACCAACTGCAGCGAGCTGTGCATGTGGTTCGAGTCCAGCAACAGGGTGTACGGGCGCACCAACAACCCCTACGACCTGCAGCGCATCGTGGGCGGCAGCTCCGGTGAGTGCCGCTGCCGTGGCCTTGTGTGCGAACGAGAGGCGTCCCTTTGCCGTGTACCCCAGGCCCTGCAAAAGCAGCGTGGCTCCCGGAGGGGACGCCCACCACGGGGCGTTCGGCACCGCAAGCCCCCGCTGTTGCTGTGTTTGCTCCCACGCAGGCGGGGAGGGCAGCGTCCTTGCGGCCGCCTGCTCGGTGATCGGGGTGGGCGCCGACATCGGCGGCAGCATCCGGATGCCGGCCTTCTTCAACGGCGTCTTCGGCCACAAACCCACCACAGGTGACGCGCACGGAGCAGGAGGGCTGCGCGCGGGGCTGCCGCGGGGGGACGAGCAGATTCTCGCACGGGGCAAACCTGCTGTGCGAGCGCGGCGGCGGGAAGATGCCTGATGGCGGAGCGTCAAGTGCAGGGGAGGTGGGAGGTGCTGTGCAAGAGCTGTTGCAGCCTCGGCGTGGGATGTTTTCCCAGGGCTGCCCTGCGCTGCTCGGGCGTTTTCCTAGCAACAGGAACTTGGGGCGCGTTCAGGTGGGGTTCGGGGTGGTTTTCAGGCTGGTGGGGTGCTCAGTGCTGGCAGCCGGCTGCTTCCCCTCCTCGTGCGTGTTGCTGTGGGGTTGCAAAGTACCTGGAGCGGCTTTGCAAACCCCGGGGCACCATTGCAAAACTGTTGGAGCATCATTGCAGACCCCAAGGCACGGTTGCAAAAGGTTGGAGTAGCATTGCAAATGCCCTGGGGAAACGCTGTTGCAAACCCTAGGGCACGGTTGCAAACCCAGGGGAACCCTTGCAAACCCCCAGAGTGGCACCGCGAGCCCCAGGGCACCGTTGCAAATGCCTGGAGCAGCACTGCAAACCCCAGGGCACCGTTGCAAATGCCTGGAGCAGCACTGCAAACCCCAGGGCACCGTTGCGAACACGGGGAGCCGCGCCGCAAACCTGTTGCGTGCAGCTCCTGAGCTGCGGGAGGAGAGCACGGTCCTGCGCTCCTCGCCCCGTCTTGCAGCCCTGCTCCTGGGTTTGCAGCTCGTGCTGACCGAGCCCTCTGCCCTGCTTGCAGGAGTGGTCCCCAACGAAGGGCAGTTCCCCATCGCACAGGGGGTGCGGACCAACTTCCTCTGCACCGGGCCCATGTGCCGCTATGCCGAGGACCTGGAGCTGATGCTGCGGGTCATGGCTGGCCCTGGGGTGCACAGGTAGGTTGCTCTCGGTGCTTCGAGCTGCGCTTCCCTTTGGAAAGGGCATTGCAAGGGACGAGGGCTCTGTGACAGCTGCAGCAGTGGCAGGTTTGCAGAGCCGTGGTGGGAGCAGGTGGATGGGGAATGGGCAGCAGCAGGGCGTCCTGAGGACGTTTCCAAGCCCGTGGGCAGATCCGGAGCGCAGATTTGCAAGCGGCGCCGTTCCCTTGGCAGGCTGAAGCTGGGCGAGAAGGTGTCGCTGGAGAAAATCAAGTTCCTCTGCATGGACCACGACGGCGGCTCCGTGTTCGTGTACCCTGTGGACAAGGAGATCCTGCAGGCCCAGAAGAAGGTAGGAAGGGCAAAGCACAAAACTGTTTGTCTTCTTTTGCATTCTGGCAGAAAATTTTGTGAGCGGTTGCAGGCACCCTTGCAAGCAGCGCTCGTGACTGTGTCCGAAGTTTTGGGTGCAGTTCCCATTGCAACAACTGGCGAGCTGCAGGGTGCTCCCTGTCCCACCGACCTCGTCTCCGTGGGTTTCCAGCTGCGTGTTGCGTCCTGGGAGGAGCAAACCCTTCCCTCTGTCCCCACCAGGTGGTGGAGCACCTGGAGAGCAGCCTGGGGGTGCAGGTTGAGCGGGTGGCCATCCACAAGATGAAGTACTCCTTCCAGATCTGGTCGGCCATGATGTCCTCCCAGGACAGCGACGGGCAGGTGGGTGACGAGCAGGGGACATGGTCGGCGGTGGGAGACCCCCGCAGCGCTTCCACCTGCTGCAAAGCCACGCCGGCCTCGCCGCCGTGCTGCGCATCTCGGGGCGCGCCGCAAATCGGGATGCGCGCGCGCGGTGCTGGGGTGCGAACGTGCATCGTCTCCCGAGCCATCGCCCGCTGCTCTGCAGCTGCAAAAAGTCGCCGTGCTCGGGTCTGCGAAGGGGGAACTGCGCGCCTGGCTGCCGCTGCAGGCGCTGTGCGTGTGGTTGCAGGAGGCTCAGCTCTTCACGGACCTGCTCGGGGACCACGGGAAGCCGGTGTGGCCGCTGTGGGAGCTGCTGAAGTGGCTGGTGGGGATGTCCTCGCACACCCTGCCGGCCATCGGTAAGCGCGGGGGGGCCCCGAGGGTAACGGGCCGCCCTCGTTAGCGGCGGTGTGCTGCCGGTAACGAGCGCTGCAGTTGCTCTGCTCCCTCCTGGGAGCAGCTGGGCGTGCTGGACGCCTTCCCCGTGGAGCTGGGGAGGGTGCGCTCCACCTGGAGGCCCGCCGTGAGCCCGTGTTCTGCCCTGCAGTCCTGGGGCTGACGGAGAAGGTGATGAAGCTCAACCCCAGCGGCAGCGCCAAGCTGGTGAGCATGGGGAAGAGCCTGCAGGCCGAGATGGAGACCCTGCTGGGGCCGGACGGCGTGCTGCTCTACCCGTCCCACCCCACCGTGGCTCCGCGGCACAACTCCCCCATCTGCATGCCCTTCAACTTCGCCTACACAGGTGGGTCTGCGGGGGGGTCCCTGGGGTGGGGACGCGGGGAGGCGGTCAGCCCGTCTCCCTGCACCCTGCAGCAGAGGGACGCGGCACGCAGCGTGCTCCAGCTGCGTGCCCTGGGGTGCAGCTCGGAGCTCCCTGCGTGGTTCTGATGCATCCGGAGCTCCTCGATGCCAGCACCGCGCTGCAGTGCTCTCTGGCTTTGGGGCAGCGTAGGGGTGGTGCCTGCAGCTGGGATGTCCTAAGGCAGCTTAGAAAAAAGATGGAGAGCGACTCGTTACGCGGTGTGACAGCGACAGGACAAGGGGGAATGGTTTTAAACTCAAAGAGGGGAGATTGAGGGCAGATGTGAGGAGGAAACTCTTTACCCAGAGGCGGTGAGGCCCTGGCCCAGGCTGCCCAGAGCAGCTGTGGGTGCCCCATCCCTGGGGGTGCTCAGGGCCAGGCTGGGTGGGCCCCGGGCAGCCTGAGCTGGGGGTGGCAGCTCCCTTCCAATCCCGCCATGACCATGGACCTGACCCCCGCGAGCCGTCAGCCACCAGCCCAGCTCGGGGGGTTCTCTGACGCCATCTCCTCCCTTCCAGCCATCTTCAACGTCCTGGGCCTGCCCGTCACGCAGTGCCCGCTGGGCCTGAGCAGCGAGGGCTTGCCGCTGGGCATCCAGCTGGTCGCGGCCTCCTACAACGACCACCTGACGCTGGCTGTGGCCCGGTACCTGGAGGAGGCTTTCGGAGGGTGGGTGCCGCCCGGCAAAGCTTAGCTCGGCCTCTGGGAGGCCGGGACGGAGGTGGCCACGTTGGGAAAGGCAAGGCCGGGCGCTGGTGTCCCGCAGCACCGCGATTCTGCGTCCTGCCCACGTCCATCCCGATCCTCTGCTGGGCGAGGAGGTGCCCAGCTCTGTAACTCTTGCTGCTTCGGAAATGCAGGCGAGGAGGGGAGGAGGCTGGCTTGGGGCAGGGTTGCTGCAGAACTGGGTGGCTCCAGTCTCCCCGGCCTCTCCCTGCCTCGGGTTTGGGCTGTTTGTGGGTGCCCCAGGGGTACCCAGGTCACTGCAGCCCCCAGGAGAGCCAGCAAGCAGCACAGGGGACGCCGGAGGAGATGCTGGAGGTGGCTGCGTGCAGAAGGGACAAGCGTTTGCTCTCGTGAGCCTTTGGCAGCACTGGAGAACTCTCTGAGTTCTTCTCTCCTTGTGCTGGGGTGGCTGCAGCATCTCCTGCCCCATCTCCATGGGGACACCCGGCCTGGGGCACATCCCCTGTTCCTGCCCGCCCGGGCACCCGCTGCCTCGCTGCCCCCCCGCGAGCGACACGAGTGGAAATCTGGGCTGGTGGCTGTGTCTGAGGGGGCGAAGAGTGTGAGATGTTCTCAATGAGGATGCCATTAAAGAGTCTGTCTGTCCAGTGTCTGTTTGTCCTTGTCCCCACAGCCAGCACGCTGCTGGTGGCAGCCTGGTCCCCAGGGAGCCCAGGCCGGGCTGCTCGCCTTGCAGGGGCTGCAGGGCGTGGGCTGTGGTGGAGCACCAGCCCTGGTGCTTCTCGCCCTGCTCCTTGGGGTCCTGCTGCTCTGAGAACCCTGCACCCGGTGGTGCTCGGGGGTTTACAGCGCAGGAAAGCGATTGTTTGGGGAACAGCTTGCAGAGGGCACTGCTGAGCAGGCGGCGGGCCCGGAGGAGCCTGCAGCGAGGTGAGAAAGGCAACGAGGAAGGAAAAGAGAAGAAATCTGACACGGGGGTTTAAAAAAAAAAAAAAAAAAAAGCACAAACCACCCAGTCAACATCACGTGCTGCACCGTGGGGAACCCGGCGGCCTCTGGCTGCTGGGTCGGGCGCGCAGGACGTGAGCGGTGGCCTGTGCCCCTTGGCAGGGTGGCCAAAGAGGTGGGCAAGCACCTGGGGATGCGTCCGGGGGAAGCTGGGAGCATCTCGTAGGCTGCCGTGGGGTTTTGGAGCTGGAGAGGTTTGGGCTTGGGCTCTGAAGCTGCTGCGGGGACAAATGGGCGGCTGCGTGGCTGCAGGTAGGAGGGACCGGTGACGCTTGGGCAAAGCACGGCAACGAGGGAGCTGGGGGACGAGGGCTGCGTGGAGCTGCCTTTGTACAGGGGAGGCAGCAGCGCGTTTTTAGGGAGAAGCCATCTCCTGGGGCTAAAATGCTGTACGGCTCGATGGGGTTTGGGGCTTCTGGGCGATTGGGGTTTCACCAACGGGGCGCAGGCACGCGCAGCACCGTCCTCGCCCCCCCCCAGCGTCGCCGGTTGTGCCAGGGCAGCACTGAGTCACACCGGGCAACGCTGTGTGACGAGCACACCCACGCTGGGAGCTGCCGAACGTGCCACGCCGGTAGAGCAAGGTGAGTGTGGCAGGAGGCCACCACGGCAGCTGCGCGGTGGAGGGGTGGCAGATGTCCCCAAGCATCCCCTCGTCACCGCAGCCCCCTGCCCCACGGGGGTCACCATGCCCGCTCCTGGACGGGCAGCCTCTGTGCTGCTCGCCATGGGGAGGGGATAATGCTGGGGGGAAAAAACCCGTTTTTTGTAACCCCAGGTTCCGGCTGCCCGTAGCGGTGGGACGGGCACGGTGTGGGACGCGGTGCGGCGATGTAGAGCAGATGGAGACGGGATGAGCGCTGCGCTGCGCCTGCTGCTGTCCCTGGCCAGCTGCACCCTGCTGCAGGGTGAGTCCAGCACCGGGCAGGGCACAGAGCAGCCCCCACAGTGGGGGAAAAAACCCATGGGGACAGCTCTTAGACCTCCGAAAGGTTGCCTGTAGGGAGGCTGGGTGCAGGGGGTGCTTGGGCAACGTGGGGGGACCCGCGTGACCTGGCCAAGGAGGGAGGGGGGCACACGGCCTCACGGCCCTCTGCTCCCCCCAGGCACGCCGCTGCCGCCCCGAGAGGTGACGCTGGTGGCCCAGAACTTCCACGTCCTGCTGCGGTGGGAGCCGGCCCCACGGGCGCCGAGCGGGACCACGTACCAGGTGGAGTGGAGGAGGCGGTAGGTGGTCGGCAGAGCCCAGGGACTGCTTCCCTGCAGGGAACATCCCATAACGACACCACGGCAGAGATCAGCTCTCGGCACCCCCTGCAGCACAGACGCCCCAGCCACCAGAAGCTGGCCGAAAGCAGCTCACCCTTTTGGACCTCTGGGCTCTCTCCAGCGTGGGATGAGCCCCGCTGGCCATGCTTGGTGCCACCCAGCCCCACACCCTGCTCCCCAGCCCTGCCTGGCCGGATGGGGTGGCTGGGTGCTGAGTTTCCTTCTCCCTGCATTTTCTCCATGGGCAGAAGCTCTCGCTGGACCAGGGCAGATGCCTGCTGGGGGAGCAGCACCGCCTTGTCCCGAGCATGCGAGCTGTACTTCGGTGACTGCCACGATATCTACTGGGCAAGGGTGAGAGCGGTGGAGGGCGGCGAGCTGTCCCACTGGGTCACCTCCGGCGAGCTGCAGCCGTACAGAGACAGTAAGGACCAGGGGAACTTTCATCTGCATCCCTGCTCTTCTCGGGGGGCTGGTGGGGTCCTTGGAGAGGTGGGAAAAGTGCCGAGAGCCCCCACTGGGGGAGCAGGGTGGGAGCAAGGAGAAGGGCTCAGCTGAGGTGAAGCCCACGTATGAGATGCCCCAGGCCACGGAGGCACCGTGAGAACGTGCGTGTCTGGAGAAGGCATTCGGATGGGGCAGCAAACAGGATGCCCCTTTGCGTCTAAAAGCGTCCCCTGTTCAACCTGGCCGTGGGTCCGGGGGGTGCTGGGCGAGGGCGGTGTCGTTGCAGCAGGCTGCTGAAGGCAGGAGTGCCTTCCCGTCAGAAAAGCGTAATTCCTGTGGAAACAAGACACCTGCCCTGGGGTTTGAAGGCCTTCTTGCTTCCTCCTCCTTACTTATTTTCCCTCCCTACAGCAGTTGTGGGTCCCCCCAGCTTGTCCTGGCTGCTCCAGGACCACATCCTCAGCGTCAACATCACCGCCCCGCTCACCCCATACCGAAGCAAGCACGGCTCCTACAAGCCGGTCAACAAAGTGCTGAGGAAGCTGTGGTACCGGCTGCGCCTGTACAACGGGGCTGCGCTCGAGCAGCAAGTGCGTGCTGGGGCGGGGACGTGGTGGGGACAGGCTGAGAGGGCACAGGGCCGCAGGGATGCTCTTGAGCATCGGGGTGGCAGCACAAGGGCTCTGATTGCCAGCCCGAGAGGCTGGCCCGTGGGCAAGCAGATATGAGGAGGTGACGGGGTGCACCCCGAGCTGCAGCCTGGGGGTGGCAGGGGACCCCTTCCCTCTTCCAGATTGCATGCATAATAAAATGGGATGAACGCGTGCAGGGTGTGTTGCACAGGCGTGCTCTGGGACCTTGGCCATGTGTCTCCTCTGCTTGTAGGTGCCCTGCAGGTGGGCCACGAAGAGAGCGTCGTGTGCCTTCAGGTTCCTGAAGCCGAGCACGCGGTACTGCATCCGCACGGTGGCGGTGGGCATGGCCCCAGAGCAGAGCCTGGAGGCTGAGCAATGCATGGTGACACCGGCGGGTCCTGCAGGTGAGAGCTCGGTGTCCCACCTGCGCCAGGGACACATGTCTGGATGGGGGTCATGCACCCTGGACCACTCTGATCAGGGCTGGGCCCTCCTCGGGGGGATGCTGCCGTGCATCCCAGCCTGTCGGGGGAGCTGATGGATGCCTGCACCCCTCAACCCGTGGGGACCATCCCTGCAGGCTTCCCCTGGGTGCTCTTTGTCACGTTGAATGCCACCTTCCTGCTGCTGGGCGCGGCTGTGCTCTGCCTGCTCCACCTGTACCTCTTCCCAAAACCCTCGGAGATGCAGCTCCCGAAAACTCTGGTGAGTGACCGCCGTGCGGGCAGGGGTCTCAGCATCTCCTTCTCTCCACCCTTTGGGTGTCCTGCTGCCTCCAGGCCTTGCTGCGTGGGAGAAGGCACTGGTGGGATGCAGCTGGCAGCCTGGGTCCTGCTGGAGCAGGGAGCACTGGCAGGGTTTTAGCAGGCTGGCACCGACTGCTTTGCTGCTTGCTTCCCTCCAGGTGCACCTGGCCAGGAGCACCGCGGTGCCCACCCTCGAGCCGCAGGAGGACGCGCCGGCCCTGCAGCTGCAAGCCTCCGGGGAGCCGAAAGCACCCGTGGCCCCGCTGCTGCTCCGCGAACGGCGTTCCCAGGAGATGAGCGGTTACTGCCCCAACGGGTTCGGGATGGAGTGCCACGAGGGCAGGGACGCGTCCTGCACCCAGCCGGGGCACGCGCCGGGCTCCTGGGCGTCATCACAGCTGCAGGAGGAGGAGGAGAGGGAGGAAGGTGGTGGGGACGCTTCCCCAGACAGCAGCACAAGTGGTGGGGACTACGGGGCATCCGAGACGTGGCTCTCCCTGCACCTCCAGCTTTATTCCACGTGCCGATGGGCAGCTCCAGGAGCAGGCAGCAGCCCTCCTCCAGCCCTGCAGACCACCGGCGTCAGCCCTGCGGAGCTGCGGGGCAGCGCAGGGCAGTCCTGGGTCCCGCTCAGCTCCGTGAGGCTGCTGGCCAGCAAGGAGGAGGGCGAGGGGCAGCCCCACTGTGCTCAGCACCCCTCGGGGACCGAGCTGCGGCTGGGTGACGGTGACAGCCAGCAGGGTGGCGCAGAGCGGACGGAGCCAGGCTGTCCCTGCCCAGTGCCCCCCAGCATCTCCTGCGTGGGCACACTCCATGGACAGGGGATAGCAGCACCTTTGGAGCATCCCTCTGCGGTTTGGGGTGCTCCTGAAGCAAAGTGTGAGGCGTAGGTACCACAACCAGATCCCAAAATCTTCACTGATTTATCCACCCGTGGCTAGGTGTGTGTATCTGTGTATGTACTGCTGCAGATCTGTAGGTGTACGTACACACGTCTCTTTCATTAGGGGAGATTTTATTTTATTTTTTTTACTTGTCTGGATAACCTGTGCACAGTTAATTTTGGAAATAACACTAATTTATTGCTCTCTGCTGTGTTTGTTGCCTCTGTCCCAGGGCAAGCGCTGCTATGCCTGGGGGAGCTGCTGCGAAAACCTGGGGCTCCCCTGGGAGGAAATCACAGCTGCTCTGTGCCCTGCGGCAGCATGGGATGAAGGCCCCCTCAGCTGCAGGGATCCCTTCTGTGCAGGCTCCCAGACCCGTGAGGTTCAGCTGGGCTTGGGAACAAGGGCCCTGCCCGCCCGGAGAGGACGCAGCAGCCAGAAGCAGGGGCTCCTGCCCTGCCCCATGCTCTTGGCTGGGAAGCAGAGAGCCGGGCAGGAGCACCTGGCTCTGGTGGCGTCTGGGGGCTTTTTCTTCTGCCGCATGACCAGGATCGTCCCCAAAATGGTGTCCTCGTGTCAGCTGGGATTTTGTTTCCGTCCCTGGAGCAGATGTGTTCGGTGGAGCCTCAGCAGAGCTCATCTCAGGCTCAGCTGGAACAAGAGGGGCTGATTTTCCTTCGCTTGTTTCACTTTCTTTTTTCAATACGACAAAAATTTTGGGGGGAGAAGCATCTGCTGTCGTGCTGGGTTACATGAAACACCCTTTTTCATTTTCAGGTGTTGAGAGACCAAGCCCAAAAGCCAAGCCAAAAGAATTTCCCCATTCTAAAATTAGGCAGACTTCAGAGGAGTTGAGGTTTTGAGGCAAACGTAGGAGCCAATGTGCTGCAATCTGTAAATCCTTGAGCAAAATGTTCCACGCTGACCTTCCCTCCCTCCACTGCAATATTTTTTTTTTCTTAATTTGGAGCTTTTTGATACATTTGATCTAGCATTGTCCCTGCTCCGCCAAAGCTCACAGAGCCAAAACCACGTCTCTGCTTTTGCTGCTCTGCAGCCCCGTGGCCACAGCATCCTTCTGCCAGGTGAACAGCAGCTTCACGGGGGCTGATGTCCTTGCGGAGCTCCCAAGACGTGTGCTTCTGTTTGGAAACCTCCCTGGCCAGCATCAGAGCTGCAGGCAGGGCTGAGCCATTAATCCACGTTGTGCCTGCGTGCCGCTGACCTGGAGGTGGGTGCTCGTGGAGATGGGTGTTTGCCCCGTGGGATGAGGAGGTTGGATCTGTGGGTTGGTGACACACCAAGCACCTGGCTCTGGCTGTGGTGTCCCTGCACCATCCCTGGTGTGCTTTATGGCCTCTGATGCGTCTTGCTGCAGGGTGCAGGCAGTGCTTTTCTAGCAGCCTGTCAGGTCTTTACAGCACAAAAGGCAAGCAGCTCTTTGCTGGGCCCACGGGTGACTCAGACGAGGTGCCACTCAGCCCGAAGGGTGGAAGCAGCAGAGGAGTCTGTGAAACAGAAACGGTGAGCGTGGAAAAAGGCAATGCGCTGGTGACATTTCAGAATGGCATTTTAGCAGCTCGAGTTTCCGAGTGGCTGTGAGAGGGTTTTCTCACATCATCTGGGAGGTGCGAGAAGGCGTAGGGCTGAGCGCCTGTATGCCCCTGCGGAGACCTGGTGCCACCACGCACGGCTTGGTCTGTCTGTCCAGAGTGCTCTGCTCGGTCTGTCCAGGCACTGAGTGCTTAGCAGGAGGGGGCTGTGCAGGGGCAGGTCCCCAGGCCCGTGCAGCATCTCATCCCTCCATCGCTGCTGCAGGCGTGAGCACGAGCCCCAGAGGCTGGTGAGACGGAGATGGGTCCCAGGACACCCAGGTCAGCCCCTCGGTGTTGTGCCTGGAGGTGTTTGCTGCAGAGGCCTGTGAAATCTGTGACTCACCCTGCTCAGTAGGCTTGCTCCTGGCTGCTCTCCATGCTCTTGCTGGTGTTCTGAACTTCTGACGGTGCCAGATCAAAGCAACGAGGGGGGTGCAGCTGGAAACGGCTCTTTACTAGAAACAGCCCATTTAGGGCCATCAAGAGGGTAATTCTTATTACTAATTCTCAGAGAGCTGAGCTGCCAGCTTATAAAAACATTGGAAAATTTCTATGCGGGGGCTTTCGCAGCTGCCGCGCTGGAAACCTAGCACCTAATGAACGGGAGGGGGACGGCGGCTCCTGAAATGACGGAGCCGAGCTCGGCTCTGATGTTCCGCTTGGAAGAGCCCTGCTCGGCTTGGGCGAGGCAGGAGGCAGAGAGAGGCAGGGAGCAGCGCCTGGGGCTGCAGACCCATGCGCCCGCCTTGCTGTGCCCGCTCCCGCGCTGCCTGTCCCTGCAGCTGCCCTTTTGCCATTGCTCTGGGGACAGCCCAGGGCCACCCTGAAGCTCTGCAGCCACCTCAATTGCTTGTGGCTGTGGCAAGGGCTCCTTGCTGGTGGGATGGGGCAGAGCTGAGCTGCTGGACCCGATCCTCCACTCGTGGTCTGATGGACCGGTCGTGGGCCGTGGAAGGTGGTTTTGGAGCATGCAGAGGGCTGCGGGAGGTGGGAGCTGCCCTGCCTGCACCCCGTGTCCCGGACCTGTGCGACCGCTACAGCCGGACCAGAGGTGGGGACACCCAGGCCACCCTGGGGCCCCCGGAGGGAGGTGGCCCCGCTGTGGCGAGCGGAGCGCTTCCCACCGCGAGTGCTGGGCCCGCAGTGCCCCCGTCCGGGCACGCGTGGTAGGTGTCTGCAGTCGGCGTGTGCCGCGGGTGCTCGGTCGCAGCCCGAGCCGAGGTGGCCCTGCCGAGTGCCACCCCCCTGCCGAGTGCCACCCCCCTGCCCAGTGCCACCCC
>VXAV01008788.1:47863-62167 GCA_013399715.1 Alectura lathami | reverse complement strand
CCCCTGCCGAGTGTCACCCCCCTGCCCAGTGCCACCCCCCTGCCGAGTGCCACCCCCCTGCCCAGTGCCACCCCCCTGCCCAGTGCCACCCCCCTGCCCCACCGCCGCTGAGCTCCGGCAGCTGGGGGCCGTTCCCCCGGGCCCCACGACCTGCCCCGGGCCCCGCTGCCCAGCAGCAGAAGGGACGAGGCCGCCTCTGGGACGTGTCCCTGACACCTGGCGGGTGGGAGCGGCTGGAAACCAGGCTGGGAATGGATGCCGCCGGGAGAAAGGTCCCAGCAGGTGCACGGCCAGGACGGATGAGCACCTCGCCCCATCCGTCTCCTCCCCGACGTGCCGCGCCGTGCAGACAGAAGTAACGATCTCTCCTTCACCCACCTTCAGGCCGCTCGGTGACAAATGAGGGCCGTGGGGGTGTACAGACAGCGATGTCTCGCTGTGTCACGCTCAGCAGGCTCGTGGCCAGCAAAACAGAGGCTTGGGCTCCCAAGCACCCTGCTCAGTCTCCCCCCATGATGTCCCAACCCATGAGAGAAGAGGACATGTGAGACGGAGACAGGCAGATGTCCCAACAAGATCTCGAAGGGACTTTCCTTGTGGCAGCTCCGAAGCGGGGACTGGTCTCCCCTTCCCCATGAGTAACACAGGGCTGACGTGTGGCTCCCAAGCGCTGGACTGTCCTCGTGCCCATGAGACGCTTCCCTGCTGCTCTCAGGAAGGGTGACACCATGGGCGAGGGTGCCAGCTGCAGTCACAGCAGTCTGAGGTCACCAAGGGGTCCTCTGTCAGCTGGACGTCTCTGAATTGAAGCAAAGAGATTTAAAGAGACGCAGTTCCAGCTGGCTGGTGTTGGCCTAGCTGCTTTCTCAGGAAAGCCCCTTCTTTGTGATCCTGCCTCTGGGACGCTGGCTGCAAGTCCTCCACCACTACTTACTTGTTATCCATGGAGAAAAAATAAAGGGTTTTTAAGGCAAAATACTGGCCTGGACGTGTGGATCTGTGTGCTTTGTGCCAGTGTTGGCTCCATGTTCTCTTCTCCAGCCCCACCAGAGGCAGGGTTCCCCCACCCCTCCCTCCCCCAGCACAGCACAGCCCTGGTAAAGAGCAGAGCTTCTGGAAACCCAGCCATGCATTTATCAAGTGTCCTCGTCTGAAAGTGGCAGTACTGGGGACACAGCAGTGGCAATCATCCCCTGTCATCGGGATGGATGGCCAGCGCAGGAGAGGCGACAACCCTCCGGACGTGAGCCTATCGATCGCGGAGCGCTGGAGGCCATAAAAGAGAACCGCCTCGCGCCCCACCTCTGGGAGCTTGGTCAAGGCTTGGGGAGGGAGACGAGATGCCTCCCCACAGGACGGTGGTCGCCTTGGTCGTGCTGTTGGAGGCCTGCTGCGTCAGCGCCTACCCTGCCTACCCCAAAAGCGCCGGTGCCCAAGGTAAGGAGAACCGACCGGCAGCCTTGCGCCCATCACCCGGGTGGGGTTTGTCCCTGTACGCTGCTTCACGGTGCACGAACCAGGCATCCCTCCTGACCCAGCGCTCTTCTGACTCTCTGCGTGGCAGGGAGGGAGTTGCAGACAGCACGCAGGGCGAGCTGGGTGACCCGAGATGAGCTGGCGTGGGGCGAGCGCTGCCCATGGCTGCTTGCAGCCCCGTCGTGGCATGCTGCCTGGTGTTTCTGGGAAATGAGCAGCCTCCTGCGCTCCTCTTGCTGCTTGGCTGACTCATGGGGACTTCCAGAGCTTTAGCAACTCTGTCACGAGGCTGAGGCAAGGAAAATACCCAAGCCAAGAGCTTGGGAATTGCTGCAGGCCCTGTGGAGTGAAGTGGGAGCTTCCCAAGGTTGTGCACGGGCAGGCACTGGAGGAGCAACGGGTGGAAGGGAGAGATGTGCTGGAAAGCACCCACAGCCTGGTGGAGCACAGGCTGACGGGAGAAACTTGATGCCTTCAGCTGCACTTCACCCTTTGCAGCTGCCACCAGCACAGCAGCCTGGCCAGGCAACGCGGTGGAGGTGTCTCTAGTGGCAGAGGGAATCCTGGTGAGCCATGGGGATCTTCTCCTGAAGGCAACACCGGGCTGTGGATGCTGTTTGCCTTGGCTTTAGTAAGGCTTTTGGCACCATCTCCCATAGCATCCCCATAGACACGCTGACAAACCAGGAGTTAAATAAGTGGACAGCAGGGTGAGCTGAAAATCAGCTCAGCAGCTGGATCCAGAGGGTGACGATCAGCAGCACAAAGTCCAGCTGGAGGCCAGTCACTGCCAGCGCATCCCAGGGCCAGTACTGGGGCCAGCTTTGTCCAGCATCCTCGCCGGTGACCTGGGTGGTGGGACGCAGAGCACCCTCAGCCAGCTTGCAAGTGACGCCAAGCTGGGATGAGTGGCACCAGGGGGTGGGGCTGCCATCCAGAAGGACCTGGGTGGGCTGGAGGCAGGATCAGAGGGACTTTGTGGGGCTCAGCAAGGGGAAATGCGAAGTGTTGGCCCGGGGCAGGGACAGCCCTGCACCACGGCACGCTGCGGCACCCAGCTGGCAGCTCCCAGCCCAGGCTGGCACCGAAGCCGGGTAGGGGGATGAATTCACCCCCACAGGACCTGCCAGTCATCCTTGGGGTCCACAGACCGTGCCGTGCTCAGGATTTCCACCCTGCTTACCAAGGAATAAACGCACCTCAGATGCGCTGCACTGTCCTTGTCACCATCTCCCCGTTCAACCCAGACCCTGTGCCAACAGGTTTTAACCCAGCCAGTGGTGCAGCCAGTGTCGTGGCTGGCAGCAGGCCTCCAGCGGGACCCCAGCCACCCAGGAACCTGGACCAGGTTCTGCCTGCACCGGCGGATGGGGTGAGCCAGGGTGAGAAAGGCGCTGGTGGCAATGGTGAGTGCCAGGGCTCAGGGGCAGCTGGACCTGGGTGTGGGGCTGAGCGTGGAGGGAGGAGCTGGGGATGCTCTTGGAGAGGTGCAGGGCTGCAGGGTGGGAAGCAGGCAATGGTATTTCATCCATGCTCATGGCGTTTCACATCTGTCTGTTGTTTCAGAAGATAACAGCCCTCTCCGGGAGGATGTCCCCGAGCACCTGGTGAGAGGGGGCAGCTCCTCTGGCTTAGGGGAGGGTGGCTGGGGGTCACCACCAGGCAGGGGCTCCCAGGAGGGGATGGCAATGGGGTCTGGGTGAAACACCACAGACGCGATGGGGCTGCTGTGCTGGGGCAGGCGGAAGACCTCCACGCAGTCCTCTGGAAGATGGTGGTGGAAGGTGAGCTCCAGAGCCCGGGACTTACCCAGACAGAGCTGGACCCTCAGCAACCCAGCAAGAGAGGTGGGTGCCCAGGTCCCAGCGGGACCTGTCATGGGGCCACAGAAACCAGGGGTTGGCCTTGGGGTGGAGGGTGGTCGTGGCTTGGGGGGGAGGGTGCCCACTGTGTGGGCTAAGGAATCCAGCTCCCACAGGTGTCTTCAAAGCCCGGGAGAACAGACTGTCATCCCCCCGCCCTTTGAATTTTTCAGCCGTAGCCAAGCAGTGCTGCAGCCCCTCACACCGGTGGCTTTTTCTTTCTCTCCCAGCTTGCTTCTGGAAGTACTGCATCACCAAATGAGGGGCACAGGAGGAGCCCTGCCAGGGACTGGACCTCCTCCTTCCCTCCATCCAGCTGTGCCCAGATGCCTTGGTCCATGCGCCGACAGTTCACAAGCAAGGCGTATTAAAATAAAGTTTATTGCTGTCCTTTATTACAAAAAAAAAAAAAAAAAATAACACCAAAGAAACAATGCAAAACCTACCAATAAAAAAACCAGTCCCCAAACCCAGTGCTGTCAGAAGCAGGCTTGCGAGGACACACCTTTAGTGCAAAGAGGGAGGTGGCAGTGAGAGCTGGCGGGTGGCTCTGCCATCGCGGGTCTCCACAGGACCCTCACACTCACTGTACAGTATTTTTTGCTGGCCATGGGGGTCTGAGGGGCCTGGCTGAGTTTGCAGGGACAGGGAGGATGGGGGAGGTCAGGGCTTGGACTTCTCTTGCCTCAGAGGCACCAGAATTGGAAGCAGAAAACTGAGCCGGGGAGCACGGGCTGGCGCCAGACCTGCGTGGGTACCTGCGATGGGCACGGCGCTTTACCAAGCAGCTTTTGCCTGGCGCTGGGGTGTGGAAAGCAGAAGGATGCTCTGCCCCATGCCTCTCTCCAAATCCGGTGGGGAAGGGGTGGTGGGGAGCAGGGGAGGGGGGGCGGCCTTGGGGCTGCATCTCCCATGGGGTCCGTCAGGGTCTTGTATCCCCGCAGGAGCCAGGCGGGGCCTCGCAGCCAGCACCGCGTGGTGCTGGCTCAGGTCCCTGATAGCCCGGAGCTGCAGGTCTGTGGTTGGACCCCACGGAGCCCTCTGTGTCCCCGCATCCCCCTTTCCCAGCCACCAGCACGCCAGGTGCCTTCCCCAGCATCTACCTGCCCCGATGTCCAAGCAAGGAAACAGACGTGCGTCGCAATTTCTCGCCGCAGGCATGGTGTAGGAGAAGAGCTTTTTGGTGCCTTCGGCTGGAGCCTGGGCGCCTCGTGGAAGAGACAGCTCACCCGGCACAGGCGGCGATGGTGGGACCCACTGGGAGCTCTCAGCTCTTCCACGAAAGGCCAGTGCTCGGCTTTTCCCGTGACGTGCCACGCGACCGATTTGAGGGGCTGGGGACATGGTTGCCCCTGCAGCCACGCGGTGACCGGTCCGTAGGCGCGGTCAGCGCTGGTGGCGTGCGGGGGCTTGCAAAGCAAGGCGCTCTTTCCAAAAAGTGGGGTCTAGCGATGCCGTAAACCCCCCCTCCAGCCCCTCTCTTGGCCAGGGTTTGGTGGGAGGTGGAGGGACCGGTGTCCCGCGGGGGGCTAGGTCATCTTCCTGGCCACGCTGGCATAGGTGTGCACGATCTCCTCGTCCGCGGGACACGTGTGGCTGAACTCGTCGCAGGCGTAGGCGTTGCTGAGGTAGCGCCAGACGCCCGTCATGTCGGCCGGGATCTCGAAGTCGCGGTACTTTTTGGCTGCGACCTGGAGGGAAGAAGGAGGGTGAGACCCTGCCGGCAGCACCCCGCACAGTGGGGGGCCCAAATTTGGCCCTGGGAGCCCTCACCTTGATGATGTGCAGCTTGGGCAGGAGGTTGCAGTCGGCCAGCGTCAGGTTGTCCCCGTCCAGGAATTTCCTCTTGGAGACGGTGACGTCCTCCACGCTGTCCTGGTCGATCTCCTCGGGCAGCGGGGTGTTGAGGTACTGGTCCAGCCGATGGAACTCCCGCAGCAGAGCCTTCTCCAGGTCTGTGCGCGGGCAAGCACGTGGCCTCAGCCAGCTGCCGGCCCCATCATCCCCGAGCCGCTGCCAGGCTGTGGCCAAGGGAACGAAGCCCTCAGCCCATGCCCCCACGCCAGCCCCCCCCGGCTCCTTACTGCTATTTGCTTCCTTGCGCGAGTTCTTGATGTATGCCGAGAACTTGGCGAAGATGTCGCTGCCCACGTCGAAGGACTCCTTGTACCTGGGGCTCAGGCGCGGGTACCTGTAAGGACGCTGGTGTCAGCAGGGACAGAGGCGCGGCTGCGTGGCCCTCAGCTGGGTTGTGGTGCCCGCAGTGGGCAGATAAAAGCCCTGGATTACTGTAGCTCTGCATTACCGTGGGGCTTTGCTCGCTACGGGGCACAAACTGCAGGGCTTGGGGACGCTGGCAGCAGCAGGCAGAGGTGTCCCAGGGCCCTGCACGAGGGCTGACACGTGCGAGGAGGAGGGTGATGAATGTGCTCAGCACTTCCTCTTTTGCATAGGGCGTTTGCTTTGGCTATGAGCAGGCAAAGGGGGGGGCACCTCCTGTCCCCACCCCGACACCGCTCGCCCTTGCCAGCTGCAAAACCACCAGCTCCCGGGGAAACCTCGCTCCACCTCTGGCTCCAGCCCCTGCTGCTTTTCCTCCTGTTGCTCCCTCTCCCATGCTGTCCCCGGCCTCGGTTTCCCAACCCTGCCCGCCCTGCCCAATGTGGGTTTGCAGTTACGTGGGGGGGCCCAAGGTCTGCTCCAGGAACTCCTCGATCTTGATGAAGTCGGTTTTCAGCTCCCTGTTGAACAGCAGGAAGGGCGGGTTGGTGCCCGGCGCTAAATCTTTCAGCTCCTCGGGTTTCCTGGAGTGGAGAAAGCAAGGAGGCAAAGTTGGGGTGAGCGCACAGGACCAGGAGCAGCCCTGCCTGCGTGTTTGGGGGCGGGGAGGTCCCCCCCAGCTTTTTTGCATGCCCCACGGTGTCCTGACCCCATGCGCAAGCGATGCTCGCACGCATGGCTGGAGCACAGGGACGAGTCACCGCTGTCCCTGCCGCGGTGGTGGCACCTCACCTGGTCATGTCCACCGTGGTGACGTTGAACTTCACCCCCTTGAGCCACAGCACCATGAAGAGGCGCTGGCAGAAGGGGCAGTTCCCGATGTTTTCTCCATCCAGCCCAGCCTGCGGGGAAAGCAGAGAGGTCAAATCCTGCCCTGAGATGAAGCCAGGAGGAGGGGGAGGTGGAGGAGGATTGATAGCGGGCGGGAGAGGAAGGGAGGGTCAGCTTGGCCAGGCTGGAGAGGGGAAGTGTGCTCATGTTTGCCAGGAAAAGCACGGCTTGTTTTCGTCTGCTGCCTCCTGTGCTGTGCGGGATTAAAGAAGCCAAGCAGGAGGCACGAGCATCACCCCCGGCCCCAGGGAGGAGAAGGGGCTGGGGGAGCACAGCCAGGGGCTTCCAGCCACCACCTTGCCGACAGAAGAACATGATTTTTACGCAGTGTTTCCTGTTCCCAGCTGTCACAAAAGCACGCTCCTAGGGGAAGAAGGACACGTTCCTCACTTGCCATGCCCCACGGGGATCTCTGCCCGCACCCTTGCCCACGCTGACACCAGTGTCGCTGCAGGCGTCCTGCGCCCAGGTGCGAAGCTGGGCTGCACAGGAGGCTCCCTGCTGGCTGACAACGAGAAACTTTGCTGCTGGGTAGCGGCCACATCCTGTGCCAGCTTCCAGAGGAGCTTTTGGGAGCGGGTAAAATGGGGCTGCAGATGTCCTGGGTTAGCAAACAGCCTCAGGGGCTGCCCCGCGCCTGTGCCACCAAGCTCCTCCGTTGCCCTTCCCCTCTCCGTCATCCCTAGCAAGCCAACACCAGTGTCATCCCTTGGAGGACCTCCAGCACCGGCAGCTCGGTGTGGCTGTCCTGAAGGGAAAACCAGGATGGCCTCTGCAGGAAACAGAAGACAAACCTAAGCCCATCCTGGGATGCTCGGAGCCAAATCTTTATCAGGAGGAAGCTCCACCAGCGCTCACGGGCACCAAGGGAAGGAGGTTTGGGGAGGCCATGAGCCCATGCAGCGGGGAGGGGAAGTCATCGGCCTCTGCTTCCTCCCCCAGCAGAGCCTCTTCCTCTGCTCAGCGCAGGCTCCTGCAGCCCCCAGGCTGACTTTTCCCCCCGTTTGCCCCTCCAGATGATGCAGAAACCCCTCTAGGTGATGGAGAACCCCCTCCAGATGGTAAAGAAACACAGCCAGGTGATGAAGCAAACCCTCCAGGTGATGGAGAATCCCTGCAGATGATGGACAAACCCAGCCTGGGAGGTGCAGGCTTTCAGCCCCAACCCGAGGCCCCACGCCTGCACAAGGCATCGAAACCCCAAAGTTGCTCACAAGTTCCTGTGGTTTCTCTCTGAGCGAAGCAGCGTGAGGAGGAGGGAGCACTCCGAGCTCCACCACCACAACATCCCCCAGACCTGCCCCAAATTCCTCCCCAAAAGATCCGGGGAGCATCTCGGGCTGGGCAGCATGGTAACGCCGTGCACAAAGTGCTGGGAGGATGATGCGTAGCATCAGTTTGCTAACGGACATGCAAGAGGGGTTTTTGGTGCTAAATTAAGGTTTAGGGGAAGTCCTGAGCCGCTGCTTTGTTTTCTGTTTCCCTTCCCTCCAAAACCCCCCTTGAATGTGCTGCCGCCATCACAGCAACTCTTCTCCCCAGCTGTCCCAGGGCAAAAAGTGGTGCAGAAGAGGGGAGGTGAGACCCCAAATGCTTCCCCAAGCAAATTCATGGCTCGGGGCTCAGCCCGAGCTGGGTGCCTGCCGAGTGTCGCCTCGGCAAGGGGACTGGGTGAAGCCGGCGTGACGCTTCCTGGCACTGATCGCCAAGGAGGGGAGCAAAGACCGCGTGGCTGCAGATGTTTGGAGCAGGAGTGTCGGAATGTTCCCGAGGAAACACTTGAAAATTGCTCAACAGAGGGGAAAAAAAAAAAAAAAGCAAGCAAACAAACACATTTCCAGCGAATAAACCTCGGGCTGACACAAGAAGCTGCCCCGTCCCGCCCACGCTTGGGCACCCGCTCCGTTTCCCAGCCCCAGCTCAAGAAGCTGCTGGGCTGCGTTTCCACCCTCCCGTTGCTTTTCCCAGCTGGGTTTGTCCTCTCCGGGCTTCCAGAGCCTGCTCTCCCCACTGCTTTGGTGCACGTGCAGCTCCCGGGGGTGCACAACCACCACCGGACCGGAGCATCCTTCGGGGCTGGCCGCTCCCCGCGCCGCCCGGCTGGGTGCCGGCGTCCCAAACCACGAAGACACCCCCAAACCCCCGCCTCCTGCCCGCGACGCGGGGCTGCAGACCTCGCCGAGCCCACCTTGACGAACAGCTCGATGTCGGGCTCCTTGGCCGGCCGGCTCTCCATCCTGGGGAAGGCGGTGGGGGGCACCCGCTCACTGCTGCGCTGAGTTTCGCCCGCGCTCTGCGGCGCACAGCTGCAGCACCTCGCGCCGGGCGGGGGCCGGGGCTCGCCCTTTCCTTCCCGTTTTTAAGCGGGGAGGAGCGATGGGGTGCGGGCAAGGAGGGGGAAGCTGCGGGGCCTCCCAGCTGTGACTCAGCACGGGTCTATCGGGACGCGCTGACGGGTCCCCGGCCGGGCTATCGCTCCCGCCCAGGCGCCTCCGAGCAGCCCCGCGGCTCTGCCGCCACCTCCCCGATGGGAAACGCGGTGGCCCNTCCTCATATATAGTTTGCTCTCTTTTTTTTTTTTTTTTTTTTTTTTTGCACAGGAAGCATCGGCATGTGCCCCCTCGCCACCCCCCAGCCCAGCTCTGCCCCTGTGCCCGAGCTTCTTGCTGCCACGCCGCTTCGGGCCGCGGGCGCGATGCCCGTCTGCCTGCCCCGCCCAGGGGACGCGGGGCCGAGCGAGGCGAGGATTTGGGGGAGCGCGGAGGGCTGAGGCTGGCTGCCTGCCACCGCCTCCTCGCAGGCAGCCTTTGGCAGGAAGGCGTTGCGAAATGCCCGTTCCAGGGCCCCGTTCCCAGACTTTGGGGCTGTTTCCTGGGAAAGGTGCCCACCCTGCTTTCCTGGGGAGCCCTGCCCTATGCCACGGCACCACGCAGCTCTGCACAGCACGGGGGGGTTTTGTCGCACCCCGACTGCCCGAATCACCCCAGGTCCAGCTTGGATAAGCTCAGACCGCCCTGCAAATACTCTGGTGAACGAGGAGGGCTTTCTGCTGCCGCTAGGCACCGAGCAGTGCTTTGAATCTGTGGGCGTTCGCAAGAACAAGTGGCAGCCCTTCCCTTCCTCCCCAGCGCTGAATGACCGGACGCGTGCCGGGATGCAGATTGCAGCACACGCGCATCCTGGCGGCCACATGAATCCCCCCCAATCCGCTAGAAAGCGGGGTGCAGGCTGGGGACCCCGCCGATCCCCCCTCAAGCTGCTGCATGGCCCTCAAAACGCACCCCCTCCTCCCGGTGCCACTTGTCCCCGTGCTGTCCCAGCTGCCTAAAGCTAAGCCCCGGTCCCTCAGCAGGGCACAGAAGGAGCCATTGTCACCGCCGTGCCAGCCCCCGCCCCGGCACCAGCCGCCACAGGGACGGGCAGGCGGTGGCAGAGCGGGGTGGTGGCACCATGGTGGCCACGCTCGTGGTGGCCCTGGTCCTCCTCTGCGTGGCTGCAGGTACAGAGGCCAGCCCGGAGCTCGGCGGTGAGTGGGGCACAAGGGACATTGGGGGTTGGGGCACAAGCACGGTTTGGGTGGATGGATTGTGGGGCGCACAGTTCTGGGGATCCCACAGGAGACAAGCTGGATCTAGCACTCAAAAAGCTGCCTCGGAGCAGGGGGCAGGCGGGGAGGATGTGATTTCATCTGGGCAGAGCTGACAGCACAACCACAACGCCGAGACTGAGTCAGCCGCGCCAGCAGGCGAGGAGAACCGCTCGCAGTCTGACGGCACCTCCTCAGCGTTGTTTCACCCCAAAAAATAATGTCTGAGCCAGAGTCTGTCAGCGCTGGGTGGGGGCAACGCGATGCCTCTGCCACTGGAGGAGCCTCAGCCTCGAAACACAAACCCCAGCCACGTCCCTGCTGTCCCCTCACGTGCTGCTGGCCCCAAGGACCAGCGCTGGCTGCGGGTGCTGAGGGGTTGGTGGCCGTAGGGGGACTGAAAGGGGCTCTTTGTGCGGCCGAGCCTGGCACTGGTTTGCAGGTGGACGGACAGAGGGACAGGCGCGGGGCTGGGAGCCAGCACTCCCGCATGCTTGTGTTGCTTTGGGGGCTGGCAGACTCCTGGCTGTGCCCTGCCTCCCCAGTGCCCTGCATCCCCCAGCATCCTATGTCCAGCATCCTACATCCCTCGGCACCCTTCATCCCACCTGGCGTTGCCCACTCCCCACCTCCAAGCCTCCAGACAACAGGGGGAGAATACCAAGCGTTTGGGGACACAAACTACGCAGGATTAGAAGAGAGCAATACCCCATGCTGGGAGATCAGGGAGGGAAGGCCATGTGCCCATCCAAAGGGATGCGGGCTGGGAATAGCTCACCCCAAAGCACTGGGCTCTCCCCATTTCTGGCCATCCTCTCCTGGTGACCACCTCTGGCCACCAGCTCCGGTCACCTCCGGCTCACCCCGCTGTCCCCACGCAGGGTACCTGCGCAAAGTCCTGCGGAACCACACGGTGCACACGTGCGACGGGGAGCAGCTCCTCATCCTGTGCCCCCGCAGGACCACCATCAGCATCCTGGGCGCCTTCTACGGGCGCCGCGTGCCCAGCCCCAACCTGTGCCCCACCCCAGGCAACGTGTCCCAGGAGAGCACCGAGTGCATGTCCCCCACCGCCCACCTGGTAAGGGCAGCGCCCCGGGGGCGTTTCTCGGAGATCGGGGTGCGCGGGTCCTTCCGCGGGGTGTCACTGCGAGGGCAGCTTGGGAGGAGGCACTCCAGACATTTACTGCAGCCCAGCCGGCAGTAAATGTCCCCCGAATGTCCCCGCAAGTGGGACGCTACCAGGGCCAGGTGTGGCGTGAAGCCTCGTCCCCACCTTGTGGCCGTGAGCGTGCATTGCACGGGGCCGCGCTGGGGGGAGGAGGGGGGCTGGGGGTTTGTCGCAAGAGGCTGGGTGAGTGTGCACGCCCGCAGGAGTGTTGCACGCTCCTGCCACGTCTGCACGGCACTGGGCAGCACCTGAGCTGGGAACCGGCCGCCGAAGCTGCCCACGAGGCTGGGTGGCCGCGGCGGGGGTGTCAGCAGCCGCAGGACTGAGGTGACAGCGCCGAGGTGACAACAGCCTGGCATCCCGCTCTGCCCTGCAGAAGCTGCTGGCCGAGTGTCAGGAGCAGCAGTGGTGCCAGTTCTCGGTGCACAGCCAAGTCTTCGGGCCGGACCCGTGCCCTGGGACGCACAAGTACCTCGTGGCGTCCTACAAGTGCCGGCCAGGTGGGCAGCACCACGCACGGGGCAGCCCTCTAACCCATGGCTGGGTAAGAGGAGAGGGTCTGGGGTGATTTGGGCCACTTTGGGTCACCCTGCGGTGTCACCCCACTGCAGACAACCACCGGGTCAAGACGGTGTGCGAGAACGACGAGCTGAGGCTGCAGTGCCGGCCGAAATCCGTCCTGGCCATTTACTCCGCGCACTACGGACGATTCCTGCGGGGCAAGCCTGAGTGCGATGCCCCGAATGCTGGGGGACCCCATATCGGTACGGGGGGGACAGGGTTCGAGCCCAGGCTGTGGCTGGAAGCTCTGCTTGAGCGCTGTGCCCATGGCCAGCGGCCCGTGTCCCCTGTCCCCGCAGAGTGCCTGGCTCCAGACACCCTGCGGAGGGTCTCCAAGAAGTG
Organism: Alectura lathami; assembly: GCA_013399715.1. NCBI lineage: Eukaryota > Metazoa > Chordata > Aves > Galliformes > Megapodiidae > Alectura > Alectura lathami. The sequence continues at coordinate 50,058 of VXAV01008788.1, read as the reverse complement.
CCACCGCAAGGCGAACTGCACGGTGGCCGCCGACCGGGCCACCTTCGGGGACCCATGCCTGCCTGGCACGAAGAAGCAGCTGCGGGTCTCCTACACCTGCGGTGAGAGTGGGACCGGGAGCCACCGCGGGGCTGGGGAGGCCACGCGTCCCCTGCGGCGGGACACGGCCCTTGGGGACAAGCGGGGCGGTGACGCTCGGGGTGGCGTGTCTTGTTGCAGTGCCCAAGCAGCTGCTGGAGGAGGTGGGCCCCGACACCTCGGACCCCTTCGTGCTCTCGGACTACATGCACGGTAATTCAGGGAAGGGGGAGATCAGCTCATGGTCCCTAGAGATGAAGGACCCCGTAGCAACCCACCTGGGAACAAACGAGAGAGGGGGTCTGGCAGAGGGGCACCCCGAGGGGAGGAGGCCGGGGGGCGGCCCCTCACGTCCCCCTTGTTCGCTGCAGGTGGCTGGTACAAAGGGCCCAGGTTCTCCAGGCTCCGGGAAGACCGGATGATTTTTACTAGCTCCCTGGCAGCTTTTGCCCACCTCTGGGGTACGTGGCCCCCACGTGCCGGGGTAGGGGGGGGTCTCCAGGCCCACGTACCCCACATGCCGCAGCAGGGGTTTGCACCCCGGTGCCTCTCTTTGCTCTTCTCCCCCACCAGGCGTCCCCGAAAAAGTCGGCCTCTACTTCCTCTGCGGGGTGTCGGCGGGCCTCGTGCTGCTGCTGTGCATTGTCAGCCCCAAGGCAGCCCTCCTGCGGGAGGCCAGGGAGGCTCTCATGGGCCCGGGCAGCCACCCGGATCCCAGCCGGGCCAAGCTGCGGGACGAGCAGGACGAGGACCTGCCCGACGACAGCTCTTCCGACTCCTCCTTCCGCCGCCTCACCCGCGCCTACCGCGCCACCGACAGCATCTTCGGCCCCGAGCTGACGGCGGCGATGGAGGGAGCAGCCGAGCAGCAGGGCCGCGGCGGGGAGGAGATCTGGATGCCCAAGGAGGCCAGCCCCTACGCCATCCAGAAGATCAAATCGGCCACCAAGTGAGGAGGGAGGGACGAGGCGCCGCGCCAGGGCACGGGCTGGCTTTTTGTGGCGAATAAAAGCAGACGCTCACGGCTCGGGAAAGGAAGCTGCCGCACTCGAGCTCCTGCCACCCCATCCCCAAGGGGCTCCAGCCCCTGGCTGGGCTCCCACGTCCCCACAGGGGAGGCCACACGCATCGCATTGCATCGCATCGCATCGCTGCCACCTTTTACCCCTGCAGCCTCTCCCCTGCGATTCGCGGTGAGAAGGGAGCCCCAGGGAGCCCCAGCCCAGCCCGTGCCGCTCAGCTCCCTGCCTCCGCTGCTGCTTCTGGCGCTGGGCCACGGGGAGCAACGAGTCGGGCCTGTTTTAGCCTGGGAAAGGGTTTTGCTTGGGAAAGGGGGGGGGAAAGCCAACTGCGCAGGTCCCACAAACGGTTCTTCCCTGTCCTCGCTCCTTCCCTTGAGCCAGGTCCTGGAGCAAGCACCCTGCTGTCGCACAGCTCGCACCTCGAAGCGGCCGGCCCTCGTCCCCCACCTTTCCCCCATCCCCTCCCCACACCCGGCTGTGTGCTCAGCACACCCAGAGCCTCCCGATGGTCCATGGGGGCTGGAAAACCCGGCTCCCCCCCGCCGAGCCAAGCAGGGCAGGGCAGGGTGGGCAGATGCGGGCATGCCCCCCTGGGATTTTTGGCCAGGGATCCCATCCCACAGGCTGCTGCGTCCCAGTTTCCCAGGTGTGGGTGCGGGGTGTCCCCAGAGGACCTCCCAGGGCTGAACGCTGACACCCGGGAGGCTCTGACGGGACGCCCTCGGCCGCAGCGCCAAGCTCGCCTCCGCCTGTGTCGCATGCGAGGAGGAAATCCTGCACCCAGAGGCGGTGAGGCCCTGGCCCAGGCTGCCCAGAGCAGCTGTGGGTGCCCCATCCCTGGGGGTGCTCAGGGCCAGGCTGGTGGCAGCCCCCACGTTCCCCAACTAGGTGGCTTCTGGGATCGCAGTGAGAGTTTACGTGGGTTCCACTGCCAGGGAGGCCACAGCACCGGGGACCCAGGAGGGAGCTGGGCCTCGCCTCGCTCAGGCACTGCCCCGCAGCCCCTCACGGGGACGCACAGCTCCCGGGTGCGGGGGGCTCGGGCCTCGGCTGGGAAGGGACCCGCGGGACGGGCACAGCGCTGCGGGCCGCCCC
>VXAV01008788.1:2863-19085 GCA_013399715.1 Alectura lathami | reverse complement strand
TCGGGGGCCGGGGCCGGGCCTGATGCCCGAGCCGCCGTCTCACGCTCCCCGCACCGCTGTGCCCCCCCACCCCGCACCCCGTCTCGCCTTTCCCAGGACGCGGTGACCGGCCTGCTGCCCGCCAGCGCCGACCACCGGGATGCCTGGGTCCGCGACAACGTCTACAGCATCCTGGCCGTCTGGGGGCTGGGGCTGGCCTACCGCAAGAACGCCGACCGCGACGAGGACAAGGCGAAGGCCTACGAGCTGGAGCAGGTGGGCAGCCCGGGGCCGAGGGGCCGTCCCCTCCGCTGGGGTGGGGGGCAGCGGGGCAGCCCGCCTCCGGGACCGAAAGAACGCGGAAAGCCGCAGAGCGAGGGCGAGGACGGGGCTGTCTTAGGGGTGGGGGGCAATGCCGGGTGCCTGCGTTTCCCTAGCAGGGGCCGAAACCCACCCAGGACCCCTGGGTGAGGTGGGGACGCAGCCTCTCGCCCAGGCTGGGGGCTGCCTTGGCCCCCCTCCCCCGGCACGGCGGCTTGACCCTGCCGACAGCCATAAGTGCTGCTTGCCTAGAGAGCGAGGGCCACGGGAATGTTCGCAGAGGCTCTGGTTACAGGCAGCGGAGTTCTGCAAAGGTCAGCGGCCAGCTGGTCCTGAGTCAGGGCTTCTCCTCGCTGTCTGGAGATTAACGAGGCTGTTTTCCTTCTCCCCGCAGAGCGTGGTGAAGCTGATGCGGGGGCTGCTCCAGTGCATGATGAGACAGGTAGGGGCGGGGGGGAGCCGAGTGGTCTCCTCAGAGCCTGCCAGGACTGCCAGCCCGAGCTTTCCTCGACGAGAGGAGGGATTGGCCTCCTTTCAGAAAGGGTTGGAATAAGCCCTGACTTGGTGGGTGTCCCCCAGACAGGGGTCCCAGCGCTGCGGGCTGGTAGCCAGTGGAGCCTGTGCCAGCTGCTCCCTGTCCTGCAGCCCGGCTGGCCCCAGGGCTGTTCTCCCTGGGTGCATTTGGGGTGACATTTCTCTCCCTGTGGTGCAAACGTGGCTGTGGTCCCTCCAGCCTTGCATTAGGGAGACACGAGAGCCTGGGCCTGTGGTGTCGGTGCACGCAGGAGCTGTGGGATTTGTCCCCCTGCCAGCTGTGGCTCTGCACGCTGGGCTGGTGACACCTGGGGATAGGGTGTGACAAACCCCTGCATCCCCTTCTCCAGGTGGACAAGGTGGAGGCCTTCAAGTACAGCCAGAGCACCCGGGACTGCCTGCACGCCAAGTACAACACCCACACCTGTGCCACTGTGGTGGGGGACCACGAGTGGGGACATCTGCAGCTGGATGCCACCTCCCTCTACCTGCTCATGCTGGCGCAGATGACAGCCTCAGGTGGGATGCCAGCTGGAAACCTGCATCTCGAGGGGACGAGATGCACGGCCTGGAGGAGGGTTGAGGGGTTTGGGGCTCTCTGGGCAGTTCTGGCTCTGCTCCCGGCTGTCCCCTGGTGCAGGGACACGACCTGTGAGGTGGGTTTGGATCCCTCAGTGCCCGTATTTCTAAGAGGCCCCGTTACCCCGAAGCCCCAGAGCTGCTGTATGGGGTGGGAGCGGGGACGTGGCTGCCACAGGGTGGGTGAGGAGGAGGGGGCTGGCTTCTGCAGCCCCTTCCTTGGCATGCCTGAGGTCTAACTGGAATTCTCCCCTGCTGCTTCAGGCCTCCACATAATTCACAGCCTGGATGAAGTCAACTTCATCCAGAACCTCGTCTTCTACATCGAAGCGGCCTACAAGACGGCGGTGGGTAGCTTGTGGGCCTTTGCCAGGGAAGGGAGCCGTGCCCTGAGGGCGGAGGTGGTGGGCAGAGCCCCCCCAGGAGCCTACTGGGAGCACTGCCAATGGGCGAGATTCAGAGGCGTTTTGGGCATAACAGAGCACTGCCTCCCTGCAGGACTTTGGGATATGGGAGCGCGGGGACAAGACGAACCAGGGCATCACCGAGTTGAACGCCAGCTCTGTCGGCATGGCCAAGGTGAGCCGGGGAGGTGAGGTGTGGTCACTCTTTGGCCGGGGGTGCTCTGCGGCCTCAGCAGGATGCAGGGGGGTATTCGCATCTCTCCCTTGTTTAAAACTGGTCAGCGGGGCTGGCGTGGGGGGAGAGCTCTTACAGACAAGCGGCGTGGTGGGGGACACACTGCTCTGGGTCTCGCCCTGTGTGCAGGCTGCCCTGGAGGCCCTGGATGAGCTGGATCTCTTTGGAGCGAAGGGAGGCCCGCAGTCGGTGATTCGGGTGCTGTCGGACGAGGTGCAGCACTGCCAGGTGAGAGCTGCGCCTGCGTCGTCTCAGCACGGGGCTAACTGCAGTCCGGCACGGGGCTGTGGCATCAACGGGGATAACCAGCCCCTCTCCTTCCCTTCCCCAGTCCATCCTCCACTCGATGCTGCCCAGGGCCTCCTCCTCCAAGGAGGTGGACGCCAGCGTGCTCTCTGTCATCTCCTACCCTGCCTTCGCTGTGGAGGACAGCGAGCTGGTGGAAATCACCAAGCAAGAGATCATCACAAAGCTGCAGGTGAGCAGCTCTTTCCTCCTCACCCTTCCCGGGAGACTCAGCCTGAACCCTGCAGCCCTTTCCTTCCCCAAAACGTGCTCGGGGAGGGGTGTGCTGGGACCTGTTCTCTCCCGATCTCTGTGACCTGTGGCAGGGGTGTGCAGAGAAGCAGTCCTGCATGCTGCGGTCATGGTGCCTGAGCACCAGGTGGCTGAGTGGAGGGGGTGTTTGGCCAGAGGAGCCCCCCACGCTTCATGCTGTGAAGGCAGAAGGTTCCTGACACTGTGCCTACTGCTCAGCACCTCTTTCCCTCCCTCCCAGGGGCGCTACGGCTGCTGCCGCTTCCTCCGCGATGGATACAGGACCCCCAAGGAGGTGAGCGTCCCCGGGTTGTGTTTTTAGCACCCCTGCTGCAGCGTGGAGGCTGCAGTGGGAGTGCCGAGACAGCGCGAGCCCTGAGTATCCCCAGGCAGTGTCACGGGGCTGGACAAGGCTTCCCAGGATGCCACAGCCCGTTGCAGAGATGCAGCACGTCCTGCGTGTGCCTGCAGCAGATACGCAGGAGCTGGCTCTGCCTGCGTCCTGGAGCTGGGGGTGTTGCATGTCTCTGAGGCTGGGGAAAATGGGACTGCCACGCCACGTGGAGCCCTGCAGAGGTCAGCTTGTGGGTCTGAGCGAGCCCCATGGGAACACAGAGCTGTTTTTATTATCTCCCCTGGGCTAGCAGGCAGCTCGCGTACTGCCACTGGACTCTGAGTGTGAGGAGGGAAAACAAGGCGAATGCTGTGCCAGGCATTTGAGAACCAGAACCAGAAAGCGGCACTTGGGATGTTCAGTCACCAGCTGGTGGGCCCGCCGTCTGGCGGGCTCCTTTGGTGTCACAGCAGCTGGGGTGTTACGGTTCTCCTTTGCTGTGCTTCTCCGCTCCTGAGCGTCATGGGCAACGTGCGTGGCTGGGGCTCCCCAGAGCTCTCCAGCCCGGCCTCCCCCAGTGCTCGCAGGCCCTGCCAGCGCGTGGCCAGCCTGCATCCACAGGGTGGGGGCGTCTGAGGCTGGGGTCTCGGGGGCAGGGAGTAGGAACCCCTTGATTCTGAGGGCATCCTGCAAGCGCTGCCTCCCTGTTGTGGCCCTTCTGCAGGACCCCAACCGCTCCTACTACGAACCTGCAGAGCTGAAGCTGTTTGAGAACATCGAGTGCGAGTGGCCTCTGTTCTGGACCTACCTGATCATCGACGGGATTTTCAGCGGAAACGTGGAGCAGGTAGGGGAGGCAGGGCCAGGGAAAGGAGCCCTGGGCAAGGGAGGCAGGTGGGGAAGGGCGCAGGGAGCCCTGCCCTGATGCCCTCCGCTCTCTCCCCAGGTGCAGGAGTACCGGGAGGCCCTCGAGGGGATTCTCATCAAGGGGAAGAACGGGGTGCGCCTGGTGCCGGAGCTGTACAGCGTCCCGCCAGACAAGGTGGGCTGCCTGAGCGCCGTGGGGTCTGCTCTAACAGTGCTGGGGAGCGAGAGCGTCTCACTGCTGCGCAGTTAGGTTTTACCCACTGATTATCCCAAATCAAACAGCGAGTTCTGCATAAAACCTCATTTAGAAAAGGTATGGCTTGGAGCTGTTAAAAAACCCAGCAACGTATTAGATAAATAAATAACCTTTTTTCCCTAAAGCTTATCTTGCCCTCATACATAAAGGTGCCTTGCTGACAGTCTGCTGGCGCATTGGCAGACTTCTCAACGCAGTGGTGATGTTCCCTTCAGCTTCCCATGTCCGCGGGTCCCTCGCTGACCTGGCTTCTCTTCCAGGTGGATGAGGAGTACAGCAACCCCCACACCGTGGACAGGATACCCATGGGCAAGCTGCCGCTCATGTGGGGCCAGTCCCTCTACATCCTGGGCTGCCTGATGGCCGAGGTACGGTCACCCCTGGCGCTGGGGAGGGCTGGGTGGGCCAGGCTCTGAGCTCAAAGGACAGATGCTGCCACCCTGAGCCACCTGCCACGGGGAAGCTGTCACCTCCATCCCTGGAGACCTCTTGAAGGCGGGTTGCCAGTAGACGTTACCCATTCTGTGCCCCCCATGAGGTGTTTGTCTCCTCACCCCTCTTCTTTTTCCTCCAGGGGTTTCTAGCTCCTGGTGAGATCGATCCCCTCAACCGCCGCTTTGCGACCGTCCCCAAGCCTGATGTCGTGGTGCAAGGTGAGGGAGAGAGACCGGTCCCAAATTTTTGCATGGGGGACTCTGTCTATGGCGACCTCGGGCTGGCTTGGGGGCAGCTCTGCTCACTGGTACAGCCAGACCCCAGCCCTGGCAGCAGGGGTTCAGGTCCTTCTGCTGGACTCTGCGTTGCCCCAGGGAAGTGTCACCTGCTGCAGCCTCCTCTGCAGAGGTTGGAAACTCGGCCTGTCCTCCTGCTGCTCGGCTGGGTGTAGCGAGTGCCACGGGGAGCAAGGCAGTGCTCTGGTCCTGGGAGGGACCCCAGACAGCTCCCTCTGCGTGAACTGGCACCTTGCGTGCGCCCAGAAAGGCCAGGGGCCGCGATGTCTCACCCTTGTGCCCCTGAGAGTGAGCTCTGGGCCTGCTCTCCTCCCTCCTCAGTGTGCATCCTGGCGGAGACAGAGGGGATCAAGGCTGTCCTGCGGAAGGAGGGCATCGATGTGGAGACTGTGGCCGATGTTTACCCCATCAGAGTGCAGCCTGCTCGCATCCTCAGCCACATCTACGCCCGTCTTGGTGAGCTGCGAGTTCCTGTTGCAAAGGGGGTGCAGAAGCTGCTGTCCCATCCTGCTCGTAGATGCTGATGTCCTGCCCTGCTCCTCTCTGCCTGGTTGTTCAGGGCTTTTCTGTTCCTGGGCTGCTCCTGTACGAGGGGAGTGGCTTTGGCATTACAGATGAGGCCAGCTAGATCCCAGGGATCTCCTAGATCTCCTGTCTGGGTCTGTAGGCTGGGCAGGATGGCTGTTGCTGGAGGGAAGGCAGGCTGTGAGGGGAGGGTGTGTTGAAATCCGCGTGCTCTTCTCTGACGCTGCATCTCCTCAGGGACAGGGCTTGTTGTGCAGGAGCTGGAGATCTACCCTGGGCCAAAGCAGAAACCTGACCTGCCACAGGCTGCGAGTGTTGGCTAATTTAAGCCGCCAAAAGGCCAAGTGTGACCTGGGCAAAAGGGGCAAGGGAACCACCTGGCAGCTGCTGGGGCATCTCTCCATGGAGCCAATATGCCCGACGGGCGATGCGGCTGCTCTGGGAGTCACCTAGGAGCAGTGGGGACGCTGACAGAGCTGTCAGCTTCAGGGGTCCAGCCCTGTGCAGTGAGGGCATCCCTGCCCCAGCTTCTGACCTTCCCAAGGCCCTGGAGGTGCAGCATGTTGCTGAGGTCAGGGCTGTCTGTGTGTCCTTGTTCCAGCAAGAGTCCCTGGGCAGGGCTGGGGGCCAGGATAGCGCTGTCCCTTAGAGCTGTGCCAGCTGGGCGCAGGGCCCTGGGCTGCCCCGACACAAACACCCCTTTTCCTCCTGGCTGGCAGCACAGGAGCCTGCCTGTTTGCTGCCACTTTCCCTTCTGAGGGAGGGCTTGGGGAAGATGCCATAAAACCTTGTCTTCCCCAGGCCGCAACAAGCAGATGTGCCTGACAGGACGGCCCTACCGGCACATGGGTGTGCTGGGGACCTCCAAGCTCTACAACATCAGGAAGAACATCTTCACCTTCACCCCGCAGGTGGGTGGCATTGCACGGGCTCGTTTGCAGCTGCCACGCTGTGTAACCGGGCGGGAGGTCTCTCTGCTGGCTGAGCACTCAAGCTGGTCTCGGGGGAGGCTGATGGCAAGACATGGGTGGCACCAAGGGGACCCTGGTGGCCGTGGAAAGGGCTGCTCACGTCTCCTGCTCTCCCTGCAGTTCATAGACCAGCAGCAGTTCTACCTGGCACTCGACAACAAGATGATTGTGGAGATGCTGAGGACGGACCTCTCCTACCTCTGCAGCCGCTGGAGGATGACCGGGCGGCCCACCATCACCTTCCCCATCTCTCAGACCATGCTCGGTACAGATCCTCCGGCCTCTTCTGCGGGGGGACAGGGGTGGGTGGATGGGAACAGCCTGGGTAATGGGGACACGGAGGGGCTGGATCAGCCAACAGTGTCCTGTGAGGAGCTCGCTGCTCAAAGGAGTCGCGTGGAGTTGGCAGCCGTCCGGTAGCCAGCAGGGCTACCTGCCAAGCACCAGTGCCTGAAGCTCAAGGCAGGTTTGTTGGCACGGAAGTATGTCGTCTCCAGGCAGCTAGGCCTGTTTGGGAAGCCTTTTGGGAGCAAGACAAAAATGAATTCCCCTGTAAATGTGTTCTTGGGGCTCTTCCTGCATCGTGACTCTTCAATAAGGCTAACTGCCCCTTAAAGGCTTTCCTAACAACAAGGAGGGGAAAACGGAAAACCAGAAGGAGCAGAAAGCTGCACAGCGGCTCACAGCAGAACTGGCTTCTCTGGAGCAGCTCTCACTTCCCCGTGAGCCGGCACTGGGAAGTGTCTCCTTGCTGCCTCCAGGCCTTTTAGGTTTTCCTTGTGTTCTTAAAATCCCCCTGGGTGCTGAGTGTCTGCTCTTTGCTATGGTGTCCTCTGCCCTGACGACAGCACCCCAGCACCTCAACAGTGCCCTGAAAGCCAGGGTGGGAGCGGGGGGCTGCTCGGATTGCTGCTGTCTGGTGCTGCCAGCTTCAGCCCAAGGTGAAATCCCAGGGGCCTGCAGTGTGTCCCGGCCTGGCTGTGCTGGTTACCCAGCCTAGACAGTTGCAAATTTCCCTTTTTGGGTGGTGCTGTCAGTGCCACGGTCTGGCTGCGCACCCCAGAGCAAGGGTCTGGCTGCTGCCGTGGTGCTTTGCATGTCTGAATGCCCACCTGGTCCCGTGTTACCGGGAGCCTGTTTGAGTAGGAGAGCCTGACTGCCTGTGTCTCTGTCCCCACCAGACGAAACGGGCAGCAGCGTGCACCCCACGGTGCTGGCGACGCTGCGGAAGCTGCAGGACGGGTATTTTGGTGGCGCGAGGTGAGTGCAGCTTCTTGGGGCGCAGGAGGGGAGAGGGCTGGTGCCCTACCTGAGCTTGGCTGTGTGGGAACCAGCTCGGCCTGAGCGCTGGCCGTTGGGGAACAAGCCATGGAGGATATGTTGGGGTGTGCTGGGCTGTAAGCGCACCCTGGGGCCACAGTCCCAACTGAGGAGATGCAAGAGAGGACGTATCTCTTTCCACCGTTGAGTCTGTGGCTGTAGGACCCCTCTGATAGCTTTTGGGCAGCCCTTCCATACCCACTGTGGCTAAAGCAGGCACTGGGATGTGTGTGTGCTCCCAGGCAAGCCCACCTATCCCCGCTGAAGGGCTGTCCTACGCCCAGGAGGCGAGCCAAGGGCACTGCCTCCCCCTGCCTCCCTGTGTGACCTCCCCTCCTCTCGCCCAGGATCCAGACGGGTAAGTTGTCGGAGTTCCTGACAACGTCGTGCCGAACGCACCTCAGCTTCATGGACCCTGGGCCGGAGGGTAAGGTCTTTGCCAGCGGTTACGAGCTCGGCCTTGACAGCTTTGAGGAGCTAGACCCTGAGGAGTGGCTGCATGGCTTGCGGTTGGCAGAGGATGGTAAGGGGGAACAGGCCAGTCGCTGCTGTGGCGTGGAAAACGCTGGACTCTCCCATAAACCTGTAGTGTCCTACCTCCCTGCCAGCGCCCGCCACCGTGTTCCTCATCCACTCGGGCTCCCACCGTGTTTCTGCGTCCATGTGACCCAATTAACCCCGTCTAGGTGACGCTCACGGTGTCGCTAGCGGGGTGGCGGGGCTGGGCAGGAGGCGGCTGTTTCCTGGCCAAAGTGGGGCCGAGGTTGGGGGCGTGGCTGCAGCGAGCATGGAGGACGTTCCTGAAGTGGCCACCCCAACCTCTGTAGGCTGTTGCGCGGGGAAGAGACGGAGGCTCAGCAAGCTGCCTGTGCCCTGGAGGTCTGGCTGAAGATCTTTGGTGTGGTCAGCACAAGTGATGGTGCAGAAGGTGATGGTACAGTGCTCGAGGTGGTGGTAAGAGCCACCGCGTCCCCAAGCAGTCTCTGGGTGGTGTTTTCACAAGACCTTTGGGCCTCCCTGACAGCAGCTGTGGCCCATCACGATGATGGACCCCCTTGCTCCAAGACCATGGCGGGGTGCAGGTTTTGCTGCTCCCCTCTCAAGCAGCCCTGGGCACGTCCTCCTCCCATGTGACCCAGTGGTGGCCGTCTTCCCAGCCTTCCCATCGATCTGCCCTGCCTCTGCTGCTCCTGGAGCCAACGTCTCCACCGCTGCGGCTCTGAGTGTTTGTTTCCCGTGTGACTTGTCCTCTCGCTTCATCCGCACTCTGTGGTTGCACTGCCTGGTGCTGCAGCTTCTCAGGCTGCAGCCAAGCTCCTCAAAGGTGTCTGCTTGCCTCTGTCCCCAACAGGAGCTGGGGTCTGCATGGCCAGTCTGTGTGCCCTGGCCTCTCTAAAGATGCTCAGTTTTAAGTTTTTATGCGACCAGATGTTGCAGGTGGACAGGACGATGTTCTCAAGCTCAATGTCTGTCTTGAAGGACTTCTCCAACCCAGGCAGTAGGTGCAGGGCATTCCTGCCAGATGCAGGAGAGAGATGCCGTGCTGTCAGCCTTGGATGCTGTCCATAGTTCTTCTGCTGGAGCAGAAATGCTGCTGGAGAGCAGCAAGGCTTTGCCCTGGCCCTCTGGCTGGAAATGCACCAACAGCTCTGTGCTGCGTGGCGTTGCCTGGCGTGGGACTTCTCCCACCCTGGGCATCTGCTATCTCCTGGCCGAGAGGAGACATGCCCTCTGAGCACCGTCTCCGTGCTGTAGTTAGCGAGTAGCGGCCCCAGTGCTCCCAGCGCGGAGCTGGAGGCTGGGCAGAGCCAGGCAGGAGCTGGCGGTTTGTGAAGGAGAGTGTGCTGCCCTCCTCTAACTCCTAATTAGAAATCACTGGTGATTACTGATCAGAAATAGCTATTGCAAAACCTACCCTGTCTTGCTCCCTTGTCTTGCTGGAGCCTTGTTGGGCTGAGGCTCTTGCTGTGCTGGGGCACTCCAGGCCGTCTCTGCTCCGACGGACAGTGCTGCTGCTGCCGTCTGTCTGTCTGTCCGTCTGGCTGCTGGCACTAGCGCCACGCTGTCACTGCGCAGCCAGCAAAGCTTTGCCCCCACCGGGGCGCAGCTGGGGACCTCTGCCTTGGGGTGCTGCGGTGCCCGATGGCTGAGGCCCTCTCTTCTTCCTCCCGCTGCAGCCGACACGTACGACGAGGTGGCACAGTACCTAGACCACCTGCTGCAGCGCACGGTGCCCCAGTCGAACCTGCCTCCCACCGCCCAGCGGGGAGGGCTGAAACGCTTCCGCGCCGCCGTCCACACCACCCAAGACCTCATGTCCCTGGCGTCCAAGGCCAAGGACCTTCACATCCAGAGTGAGTAACGCCAGCACCTTTCATGCCTTCTCTCCAGCCTGGTGGTGAGGCTGGGCTGCCTTTGGGAGCTTTCCCATCCGCGTGACCCGGGGGGGTTGTGCCAGGGACTGCAGGGCAGCCCAGCCTTTGCCTAGGCACAGACACCTGAAGTTCATCATGTTAGTCCTGGTCGTGGAGTATCGTGGAGCTGGTGCCTCATGGAAACTCCCAAACATTCCTCTAACCATGTAGGTTTCTCCCACAGCCAGCTCCTCTGCAGGGGCCCCTTGGGGGAGCAGAGAGTGGGACGTAGGCTGGTTTGGGCACAGTGATGGTGGCTGAGAAATGCCTGCAGTAAGCTCATCTTTCTTTTAGACGTCGGGATGTATGTCCCCAGCAAGATCTTCCAGGCGTCCCAGCAGTCGGTCAAGTTGCTGAGCTCGCCCCACCAGCATGACCAGGAGGGCAAGGTGAGCCCCTTTCCTCCCTGGCCGGGCAGGCAGGGCCCCTGGGCTGGCTGAGCACTGCTGGCTTCTTGGCTGGAGCCAGAGGATCCTTGTGGGGCTGCATGGGGATAGCTTGGTCCTTTGTGGTGGGGGAATGCCCATGGGTGAGCAGCTTTGGCTCCACGGCCTCCCTGCCTGCAGTGCAGGCTGCTGGCAGTGCAGACCAGGAGCGTGGCTCTCTCCTCCCCCAGAGCCACACGCTCCACGCAGAGATGAACCTGCCCCGCGATGAGGCTGGCAACGTGGACTGCAAGGCGCTGGTGGACCAGCTGCGCATCTGCCCCACGCTGCAGGAGCAAGCAGACATCCTCTACATGCTCCACATCCTCAAGTACGGCGAGCTCCGTGTCCTGCTGCTCGCTGAGCAGAGAGAGCCAGCACGGCCACGTGTGTGATTCAACCTGTGGAGCCTGGGCGCTGCCACGGGGCGAGCTGGTGGCAATAACCTGGCGTCTCCTTCACTGCAGGGGGCCTGAGTGGCACACGGGGCTGGAGAGCGAGCCTGGCCCCACTGTCAAGGAGCTCCTCACCGAGTTGTACGTGCGGGTGGGGGCCACGCGCCAGTGGGCTCTGATCCGCTACATCTCCGGCATCCTCAAGAAGAAGGTGGAAGCTTTGGATGAGGTAAGAGCCCTGCTGCTGAGCTCTGGTGGGATGAGGGCATCGTCAGCTCTGTCTCCCTCCGCCTCGTGACGGAGCCTTGATCCCGGAGCTAGTGGTGACACCTGAGGTGACCCTTTCTGTCCCCAGGCCTGCACAGCCCTCCTGTCTCACCAGAAGCACTTGACGGTGGGGCTGCCCCCAGAGCCACGCGAGAAGACTATCTCAGCGTGAGTGTGGCACCTTCCCGTGCATGCTGGCCTGGGGCTGGATGTGAGACTCAGCCTGCATCCGCTCCCTGGACCAGGAGGGACGCAGGGCTGTCTCTGACCTGCCCCGCCATTCCCTTCCCAGCCCGATCCCCTACGAGGAGCTCGTTCGCCTCATTGACGAAGCCAGCGAGAAGAACCTCAGTGTGTCCATCCTCACCCAGGTGAGGGGCTGTGGGGCGGCCCCACAGGGGACCCACGGCCAGGTGTCGGCTCTGGCGAGCAGCAGTGGGGTGACCTGCCCCTCTCCCTGCAGGAGATCATGGTGTACTTGGCCATGTACATCCGCACCCAGCCCGCGCTCTTCGCTGAGATGTTTCGAATCCGCATCGGGCTCATCATCCAGGTGATGGCGACGGAGCTGGCGCACTCCCTGCGCTGCTCGGGTACGTGCGGCAAGGTCGGTGGGGTGGGGGCTGTGTCAGGCAGGGAGGAGAAATGCCATTCAAAGTGGGCAGCTCTCAGTGCCAGGGTGAGTCTCTACGTGAAGAGGTCAGGGTCTGTGGATGGGACTGCTCTCGGGTAATGTCATGGCGGTGTCTGTCCAGGTGTGTATTGGGTTGGTGCGGGGAGGAGTCCCTGCTGTAGGCAACACTTGGAGTTAATGTTTGTCTTCGGAGGGTGAGCTGTACCCCCTGCTAACAGTCAGGCTGGGACACCAGCTGGGAGGGTGAAGGGGGTACAGCATCCCAACTCTTTTCTCCAGCTGGAGAAGCCACCGAGAACCTGATGAATCTCAGCCCGTCCAACATGAAGATCCTCCTCTACCACATCCTCTCCGGCAAGGAATTTGGGGTGGAGAAGAGTGGTGAGTCGCGTGGTGGGGCTGAGAGCATCTCTGGGCAGAGCTGTGTCCTGGTATCCCCTGCTGTGGAGAATGTCCCCATTCTCGTGCCGGTACAGACAGCTTCTGCGCTGCAGTGGTCCAGAGAGAAGCCGTGATCTTCAGCAGGGTGGTGCTGAGCAGGTCACTGCAGATGGAGCCCGAGTCCTGTGGCTTTGAGGGCTTTCCTTAGCTCGGTGTTTGGTCTGATGCAGCCTGACCTGAAGCAGCTCAGTGCTGTAGTGCTGCTTGGGATAGAGGGCGAGGCTGTGCGGCAGCCCCAGTGCCACGCGGCCACGAGGGATGTGTGCATCCCCAGCTGCGGTGCCCACCTCGTGCCTCTCCTCTCCTGCAGTGCGATCGGTGGACTCGTCGCTCACCACCGCCATCTCCATCTGCGACGTGGGGACTGGCGGGGCCACCAAGCCCGAGCGCACTGGCATCGTCAAGCTGAAAAGTGAGATCAAGCAGGTGAGGGCAGGCGGTGCAGGCTGCTTCCGTGGAGACTGGTGGGGACAAGTGGCTCCAGGACAAGCAGGGCTCATGGGAGAGCAGGAGAGAGCTCGCTCCTGGGCTACGGAAAGCGTACAGCTGCCTCCAGGAGCCCCTGTTGGCTCACCCCTGCGCCGGGGCGGGGATGTGGGGTAAACCCTTCAGTGCAGGAGTTGCTCTGGCAGCACCGTGCCGGGGGGAGCAGAGGGGTGCTTGAGAAGATGCAGGGGTGGGGGGGACCATGCAGTGTCCCTGGTGGGGCTGGTGTCCTGGTGGGCCTCTTCCAGCGGTGGAAACTTCATTTCCTTCTTCTCTTGCAGCAACTGGATAAACGTAGGCAGTCTCTGACCGGGAGTAAGGTGAAGCCACCTTGGTCCTCTTCTAGCTTCTGTCCCTCATGCTGCATTAGGGCAGCTTCTCAGCATGCATGAGTTAATGAGCTTTCCTAAATGAACCCGCTGAGCGAGCTGCTGCAGCAAAGAGCTGGCTTCCCTTCTCGGCAGGCTTAGGGTTGCTCTGTTTTGGACAGAGGGGGGTCCTCGGCGTGGCTGGATGGCCCCGTGGCATTCAGGGAGCTCCCCTTTGAGTGGGATCTGCTGTGTCGAGGCCACTGGGGAGGAAGGTTTCTCACAGCCATGGATGCATTGGCATTACAGACAGGTGGGAGCTGTGCTGCGTAGCTGCCACACATAGACCCCATTATAGCGACAAATATGCGCTGAGCAGGGTGGCATGGTGCCTCCACTGCCACGACATTGACTGGTGGTCACTGGACCCCACCTGTGCCCCCCTGCCACTTCCTCATGCCAGACGAGGACCTCTGGTGCCTGGCTTGTGTCCAGGGGAGCGGGTCGCTGCAACTGCTTTACAGCCCACCTGCTGCAGCATGAAGCCTGGCATCACAGAGGAGCCGGGCACGTGGTGAGGATGGTCCCCCACGGGCAGCGACCTGCTGCCAGCCCTCCTGAGACTAAATCCTTGCCCGTGCCAGCAGAGCAGTCGCAGCCCTGCTTCTCCTCCAGTGCAGTCCTTCCCCCCCTGGTGCTAATGGGAGTCTTTCTGCATTTTGCCTCTCAAGACCTCCTCTCAATCTCCAGCTAACCACCGCCCCTGGGATAACTGCTCCACGGCCTGAGCTTGGTCCGTGCTGCTGCTGCTGCCCTGCTCGCCACGGTGGCTGCCCCATGGTGGCACTGTTTGATTTACGTCTTCCCCTTTCTCCTGCAGCCTGCCAATTTGCAGCCTGGGGACGGTGACCTGATGGCCTCTCTGGTAACCTGCGTTTGTTGGCTGAGTGCATGGGGTCTGTTGTGTTTTGTGGCTGCAGAAAGGAGCTGTGGGTCAAAGGAAAGGAGCCAGGGGTGCTGCCCTCCCGGCTGCAGGGAGCTTGGGCTGCAGGGAGGGCTCTGTTGGGGACAAGGGGTGGCAGCTCTGCCCTGGGAACCAGGCTGGGTGAGCACAAGCCCTCAGGAGGCAGCGGGCTGTGATCCTGTGGGGTGTTCAACCCTGCCAACAGTTTCTGTGCTCCTTGTTTTGTCTGTCCAGACCGTCGGGCAATCAGAGCTGCTGGGCAAGGGCTCGTTTTCAAGCTTGCTCGAAGACCAGAGCAGTAAGGATGGCCGCCAGGGCCAGTGGAAGCGGAGGCGGCGGCTGGATGGAGCCCTCAACCGTGTCCCCGTGGGTTTCTACCAGAAGGTCTGGAAGATCCTGCAGAAGGTGAGCTGGACATCCACGCATACCTGTCTGTAGTCTCAGGCACCAGCCTTCCTAGCGTGCATCCAGGGCTGGTCCTCAAGGTTGTGTCGGTACTTCATGGACAAAGCTTTGAGCTGGCCCTGGAAAGCTGGGGAAGAGCTGGAGCTGCTGTGTAGTCATGCAGCACCTACTTCACCCTCTGCTGACCCTTGCAGAAGGGGGCTAGGTCTGCTGAGGAGCTTTAGCTGTTGGGCAGCCACAGCTGAGGCAGCTCTGGGCACTGCTCGTCCTCGGCGTGGTAAAGCAGGGAGCAGCACCCTGTGCTGTGTGCGGGAGCGCTCCAGGTGATGCTGAACTGTTTAAGGGGTGATGGGTTGTTGTAAGGAGCTGGGAAGTGGAGCTGGGCTGCGTGGGCAGCATGCCCCCCCACTCAGCTGGCAATGAGCGCACAGCGCTGCCCTGGGCTCTAACCGCGGTCTCTGCATCTTGTTCTGCAGTGCCATGGTCTGTCCGTGGAGGGCTTTGTTCTTCCCTCTTCAACAACCAGAGAGGTAGGAGGTTTACGAGGCGGGGAACAGGGCGGGTGGGTTGGTGTGGGGTGTGAGGCCCAGCGTGACTCAGGACTCGCGCTGGTGATAACAGCTCTCTGCGTGCATTTGATCCTCCCTTCGTGCAGATGACCCCGGGGGAAATGAAGTTTGCCGTGCACGTGGAGTCAGTCCTCAACCGCGTGCCCCAGCCAGAGTACCGGCAGCTGCTGGTGGAGACCATCTTGGTGCTCACCATGCTGGTGGATGTGGAGGTGCACACCATTGGGGGCATCATACCCGTGGAAAAGATCCTGCACAGAGCCAACGACCTCTTCTATGAGGAGCAGGTAGGGGCTGCCTAAGGGTCAGTCACCCGCCCTGAGGCCCTGCCTGCTGTCCCCTTCGTCCTCACGGGGCACAGCAGCGACGCAGTGTCCTCCTCCTGCTGCTTCTGCAAGCTGGCACTGCGCAGCCCTTGTTCCCTCACGCCTCCTTCCTCCTTCCCCATCCGAAATCCAGAAAGTCCTGGGCGCTGACGACCACATGCTGGAGAGGGATCCGGCGACGGGCATCTGCAGCCTGCTGTACGACAGCGCGCCGAGCGGCCGCTTCGGCACCATGACCTACCTGTCCAAGGCGGTGGCCCTGCACCTGTACGACCTGCTGCCCGGCGACGGCTGCGCCATGCAGTAGATCTCGCCGCTCTCCTCCTCGCGCTGCGTGCTCCTCGGGGGGGGCTCGTCGCACGCCGCTTTTAGCACGCGGGTCTCCGGGCCCGTCCTGCGGGGGCAGGTGGCGTGGCCGCCCGGCCTCGCGCCGGGAGCTGGCAGAGCTCGCCTTAGGGTGGCTGTGGCTGGGGAGGTCAGGAGGGACCCCCCCGATGTGCTGCTCTCCCCGCCAGACTGGAGGTTTTTAACCTGTTCTGTGCTGCTTTTTCCTCCGAACCTGCGGGGTTTAGTCTAGCGTGAGGCAGAGCTCGTGCTCTTCCTGCTGCTGCTAGGGGTAGTGCTGCCGGACTGAGGGGGAGCGGGCACGCCGTGCCCTCCCCGCACCCTTTTCCCCCCCAGGTGGTGGGGGAGGCGGGTTTCACGTGTGTGTTGTGGCCTCTGGGCCTGTGTTGCCTTAATGCTGCTTTCGGGCCTGTCTCGGCAGCCCCCGGCCCCGCACAGCCCCTTGGCCGTGAGCCGGCCTGGGGCCGCCTGCAGGCCTCAGGCCTTTTTTAACAGAAGTAACGTTTTTAAAACAAGCGAGGAAACAAACAATGAAACCAACCAACAACAACAACAAAAAAAAAACCACTCGTGCTGTGTGGGAGCCCGCAATAAAACGTCTCCAGCACGCGTGTGCAGGGTGCGTTGCTCTGGGGCGGGGCGGGGGCGCG
>VXAV01008787.1:158196-172437 GCA_013399715.1 Alectura lathami | reverse complement strand
GGCAGCCTGAGCTGGGGGTGGCAGCCAGCCGCCGGCAGGGGCTGGGGTCTTTGAGGGCACTTTTCTAACCCAGCCACTCTGTCATTCTATGAGTGGCACCAAACCCCTGCTCGCTTTGCCCTAGGCTCCTTTTGAGGGAGAAGATGAAGACGAGCTCTTCCAGTCCATCATGGAGCACAACGTGGCCTACCCCAAGTCCATGTCCAAGGAGGCGGTGGCGATCTGCAAAGGGGTAAGGGCGGCTGCTGCGTCACCGGGGCGGGCCGGGGCCTGGGCTGCTCCACGCGTGGATAAATACGATTTAAATACCAGCCAGACCCATGCTGTGCCCTTAGGCTACGCTGATCTGCAGCACAGGCGGGACTCAAGGGCTGGCCTGTCCCTGCTGGGATGAAGGTGAGGAGGGAGCTGCAGCGACTCGATGGCGTCCAGGACGCGAGGAAATCTGCCCCCAGCCCCTGCTGGAAGCAGGGCAGGGCTTTGTGGTTCTGCAGGGAAAGACGAAGGGTGGTCAGAGATGAGCTGAATGCGATTTATAAATATTTTTCCTAAGTTCAGACACAGAGCTTGCAGAGACTGGCATTTAGGAATGAAGTTGCTCACTTGGCACCGCTGGTGCGTGTCTCCACTGGGTGAGGGCAGCGCTGTGGTCTCAGGTCTCCTGCCCTGCAGCGCAGCTCGGCGCTGCCCAGCGCCCTGAGCTCCCTGCGCGCTGGGGCAGGCACTGGGTTGTGCCCCGAGTTCCCCCGGGGTGCGACGGCGGGCGGCTGGCTCGGTCCCGGCGCCGTGTGCGTGGTTGCTGCTTGGCGCTGAGCCTCATCTCAGCCAGCCAGTGTCAAGCAGGGCTATAAATATGTGTTTGTGTAGGAATTGTAAAAATGTTAGCTTTTAATAGTTAATATTTAAAAACATCTGAATGTTCTATATCTCAAAATAGCGTTTCTATCTACAAACAACGCAACTTGCACTCAAGGCTGCCGCCACGTTGAATGCAAAGGGGTGGTTCCCCTGACCAAAGAGGGGGGTTCCCCAAACTTCCCCACCCTCTCTCATTCCTTTCATCATTGTTGTGAGTGGGGCACAGGGGGAAAACACCTGGTTTCGTGGCTGTGCAGGGGGCAGGAGGCTGCTGGGTGATGCCGAGCCTCATCCTGCAGCGCCCGCGGGAGCGGCGCTGAGCGAGCGAGGCTGTGGCAGGCACAGACCTTGCTGTCTGCTTCGTTTTCTGTTGCATCAGTCAAAATCTGAATGCTGGAAAGAGATAAGAAGGGACCGTGACTGGAACGTCTGCTGGGTATAGCTGCAAAGGCTTTTCTCACTTCTGGAAATGTGAAGCTGCATGGGAAGAAATGTCGCCATGTGCAAAAGCCTGGCTCTCTGTGAATCCTTGTGTCTGGGCCACGCCGTGGGTCCCTGGGCGCAGCTGCTGCTGCAGGGCAGTATGCAAAAACCTGTGATGTTCCCTGCCATCACCAAACTGCTACACCAGAAAGTTCTTAAAAATACATGCAGTATCTAGGAACCATCAGCAAGCTGGCAGGATTTACCTCTTCCCCTCAAATACAGTGAAATGAGCCTGCTCTCACCACGTCAAGGCCGTGCTCTTGGGTACCTGGTACGTGTTCCAGGAGGGACAAAACCAGCCTCGTATCAGTCCAGAGACAAAGCAGCCGGAGGAGCCTCTGCGTGTGGATGCGAAGGGTTCGTGCTGTCCCGCTGCAGAGGAATTGTGTCTCTCCTGCACAGCTTCACGCCGCCGTGCGGGCGCCTGTCACCGCTTGCTGTGGATTCGGACGCGGTGTTGTACGGCTCCGAGTTGGGAGCACCTGATGCTGAGAGCCTTGTGTCGGCATGAGCCCAGTGACCGCTGTCCGTCAGCGCGAGCTGGCCAGGGCAGGGTGCAGAGCTGACCAGGACACAGCCCCCTGGCTCACAGTCAGCGCCAGCTAGGAGATCAGGTGGAGCGTTGTCCTTCTCTCCTGTCAGCTCTGAAGGCTGAGGCAGGAGCTGCTGTCCCTCTGCTGCAGGCACTTGGCCTTGCTGTCCTGACCCCAGGGCAGTTACAGGAGGCAGCACCCCATCACACTCGCTCCCATTTTGGAGCAGCGTGCTTGTGTGTGCACAGGAGCCTTGGCAGAGATCGCCAGCCCTTTTCCCTCCCGCATGGAGGGTTCGCATGTGCCTGAGTGGAGCAGCCCTTCCCAGGTGAACAGATTGCCTGACTCTGCCTGGGAGCAGGGGCATAGCATGGCATGTGCTCCTCCCTGAGGTGTGCGGGTGTTCCGAGCGGCATTTCCACAGCTGGTGCTGCCTGGGCAGAGCCCACAGCATCTGCTGAGTGCCCTGCCCCAGCCACGGCGTCCCTGTCACCTGTGGGCATGGAGCAGGTGGCTGGAAGGTGGAGCCATGGACACACAGCACCTGCTTGCATCGAGAGACAAAAATCAAAACTGCAGCTGAGCAAAGCTGGGGGTGCCCGCAGGTGCAGGGGCCCTCCCTGTGCCTGAGGCACAGGCACACCGTGGCAGGTGACTGGCATCCTTCAGCATCCTTCCCTAGGGTCTTGAAGGGTCTCAGCACATTGGTACAGGGATTAAATCAACCTGTTCCTGTTTAATATAAGCAAACCTAAATGGTTATCCTATGTAAGCCAGGAGAGTCAATCTGCATGTTTATGGGGCCCTATATATCAATAACAGATGGTGCCTCCATGCTCACATGAATAGAAGCATAATAGGAAAACAAGAAAAGTTAATTTCTGGATGCATGTATTGAAAAGACTGACTGAGTGCTGTAGTACAGCTGTGCTCAGCTTCACGGGCAGGTACATGGAGTGGAAAATCCGGTGTGATTCATCAGCCAGGCTGAGCTGCTCTGACCGGGCTGTGCGTTGGTGCTGCGGTGAGGAACCCAGGGCTTAGCGCCGACACTTCCACTTCAGCGTGCGGCGTGCGTGCAGAGCCGCCTCCGGCCCCAAGCAGCAGGTCAGGGGCAGGGTTCTGGCTGGGAGCAGCTGGTTAGTGCACGAGCATCAGCTGTGTCTGCTGGCATGTGCACGCGGAGCGTCTGCGGAGCAGAGCGGTGCTGGGGCAGCGGGAGCGCCTGGCCCCACAGCCCTGCGCAAGGCTCTCGCAGCTGAACGCTGTGCTCGGGCACCCGCTGAGGCACAGAGCCTGCGGGCACGGAGCTGCCCTCCCTCAGTGCCCAGATGGTCTCTGGCCGCAGAGGCTGAAGAGGTGCGCGAGTGAGCGCAAGACCAGCACATAACACAGAAGGCCCGAGGACAGACTTGCTTCCGTGTTTGCTGCATTCAAACTGAGTGATCTGCAGCGACAGCCGAATCACTCCGTCAGTTCATTAGCACAGTTCAGGCTCTTGCAGTGTTGTCAGGGTCTTGCTTTAGGAGCACCTTACTGAGTCACAGGCTGCTCGTGCAGCCCGCAGAGCCTGCTGGGCTTTGGTGTTTGCGGGGGGCTCCAGGGAGCCTCCCTCCTGCGGGCTGCAGGCTGCCTGTGCGGCTGGGCGGTGACGGACCGAGCCCCATGCGGAGCAGAGTGGCTGGCTGCTCCACGCCTACTTGCCGTTTGTTAGGGTGTTGTGGTTTTTTTTTTGTTTTTTATGTGTTCTGGTGGCTGGGGTGGGGTTTTTGCAGGCTGTGACCCATTTGTGAGGTGTGGGCGAGCAGCGGGGTCCCCTGCAGACCCACGCCCCATGGTGCGGAGCCAGCCCGGCACCAGCCCCTGCGCAGCCCGGGGCCAGCCCTGCTGCCCTGAAGCCGCCCTTTTGCTGCAGGCACACGGCTCGTGTGCTCCGTGCCCGTCAGTGCTTTATGAATCTGCGGAACCTCCATCTCATCTCCTGACACAGCTCCAACAACGCCCCAGGATATTAATGTTTGCCTTGGTTCCCGTGGCCCCTTTCGCTTTCCTTGTTGAGTAGTGGAGAGAAGTTTAGTTGATAACCAGCATCAGTGCGCTGCGAGTGCCTTGTTCGCCGCTTTGGCTCTCCCGTTAGAAACACGTCCATGTCTGTGCAGGTCTGGAGAAGTGGGGGTCCTGCTTCTAGGGCTGACGCAGGCTTCAGATTGTTCCTAAATGGGCAGTGGCCTTTAACGTTAATTGTGCAGCCACTGAAATTTGCTGCCAAGCAAGCTGAGCGCTCAGCACCCGCGCACGGCCCGCAGGCCAGTGTTAATCCTCAGGAGCTGATTTCTTTGGGGCCATGACAGAGGGGTGGCAGCCCCTGGTGTCGGGGCTCCCGGTGCTGGGTTACCCACACCTGCACCCGGGGCACCGCAGCATCACAGGGCCGTCACCTCCTCCTGCTGCCAGCCCTGGGCGCACTGCGTGCTAGTATGCCGCGCTCCGAGTGTGACGGCTGCTGCTCTTTCTCCCCACAGCTCATGACCAAGCACCCTGCCAAGCGGCTGGGCTGCGGCCCGGAAGGGGAGCGGGACATCAAGGAGCACGCCTTCTTCCGCTACATCGACTGGGACAAGCTGGAGCGCAAGGAGATTCAGCCCCCCTTCAAGCCGAAGGCTGTAAGTGCCGCGCTCTGCGCTCCCCTCCCGCCCGCCGCTACTCTCCTGCAGGCCCCGCTCCCGCCCGTGGGTGCACGCGGGCACTCATGCGGGCACTGCCTGTCCCGCTGCAGCGTGCAGGGGTCACGGATCTCTCTGCTCAGGTCACGTGCCCTCGGGTTTGGCACTGCCGCGGTGAAAGCATCGCTCACGCCGCCGCTGTCACTTGGTCTCGCTCTGACTTGCAGAGGTGGAAGCGCTGCGTGTGCCGCTCGCGGATTTAATTGCATTGCAGCGCTCGTCAGTGTGCTGTCTCAGGGGTCGGTCTGTCTGTTTTCTCCCTTTTTCTCAAGCTGAACAGGTCTCTCCTGTTTTCCTTAAATCTAAACTGTATTTTAACATCCAGCTCAGCACCGCCTGCCCCCCATTGATAACACAGACGTGTTTCACTCCAGAGTTTCTCTCCAAGGTGAACTCGTGGAAGGCTGCAGCCTGACGTGGGTGCGAGCACCCGCACGGAGGTGCGGAGTGCTGCGAGGAGAAGGGGCTGCCCCATGCGTGCCTGCCTCCGCTGGGACAGGCTCAGCAGCGAGGGCTGCGCCGTGGGCAGGGAGCCTGTTGCTGTAAGGGCAGGTAGCTGCCCGCAGCGGCACTCAGGTGGGGACGTGAATCGGACGAAAGCTGTTTGCCGGAAAGGACGAGGGGGTTGGCGCCGCGTGGCCCAGCCGTCCCTGCAGTGCCACCCGTCTGTGTGCTCCCCTTCCTTGCGCGCACACAGTGTCGCTGCTGCTGGGGCAGCGTCGCTGGGAGCACGCGGGCAGGAGGCGCGAGGTGCCGCGCACTGTGTGCTCCTGTGCCCTCGCTGGGCTCTGGGGCTTTACAGAGAGCAGTGAGCCCGGCGTTCGATCCGATGGCAAGGCTGATACCGATGTTTACCCCCAGTGATGGAGGTGGGGACTTTGCTTGTTCTCTTCATCCACCATCCTGGACCTCGACCCGGAGTGCAGAGATGCTGGATGCATTTGACGGAGCAGTGTCAGGGCAGTCTGCACATTTTAGTTTCACAGAGAGTTTTGCAAAAAACCAGGAGGCTGCAGCCCTCAGAGCCTGTCACTGAGCAAAGAGAAGAATGCCCCCTCCTCCCCGCCTGTGTCAGAAACACGGAGACCCGGGCTGCAGGAAGCAGCAGGTGCTGGTGAGGGTCTGCCCCCAGCCCTGCGTCCCATTACAGCAGGGTCTCCGGGAGGGGTTTCCGTCGATACCAACGCACAGAGCACAGAGCTCTCTGGGGCTCTGTGCGCACACCGGGACGCGCTCGCCCAGGGTGGGACCCAGCCTTCCTGCAAACGGCGCAGGGAGGGGAGCAGAGGGGGCTGAGCTGCAGCCGCGGGGCTGGCGCGGGCGGCGGCGCAGGGTCCCAGGCTCTCTCCTCCTCCGAGGTCCGCGCCTGCTGCTGGTTCTCACCTCTGTGCTGCCTCCCGCCCCGCTGCCTTTCCTCTCCTCCCGAGCACCGCTGTGCTCTTCTCCACGCATTGAGATACGCTGTTGCCTCCTGTTTGTCTTGTTACAGCTGAAAACAATTTAATTCTCTCTAAAATGCTTTCTCACTGTTCTTACGTTTTAAAATATGCAAATTTTGTCCTGTTTCAAATGTCTTATTTCTTTAAAAATCCTTTTGATCACGGACTGCGGAACGGGGACTGCTAAGCTGTTGCCTGTCACTTCTCAGTACCAGCTGCTGTTGGGAAGAAATTCAACATTTGATAGGGCAGGAAGATTAATAGGGAGGTAGGCGCAGTTGATTTAGGATTTAGGTAGGATTAAGACAACTCGGGTACCTGCTGATAGCTGATATTTCAAGAGCAATGCATCTGTGCTGAAAAACACCGCTCCTTTCGTGCCATCTGCGAGCACCGACCGGAGCGGCACAGAAGGGAAAATCTGGGTTTGGGCGGCTTCAGAGTGTGTTTGGGTGGGAAAGGTGGAGCTGGGAGCGTCCGACCTCCAGCTGTCAGTGCAGGGGCTGAGCACCTGCCGCGGGGGGCGGCTGGTGCTGGCGCAGCTCTTACCTTGGCCCCAGTCCTTTTCCATTTAAATCAGCTTTTCTAAAGATGAGGTTGCGGTGGAGGTCTGTAAGCCAAAATTTCAAAATGCAGAATGGTGGGGATGGCCCCACCTGTGTCCACCTGTGCTAGCCAGCACTTCTGCAGCACCTGTTTTGTTTTGTTTTTTTGCTTAATTTTGCAACAACTACAGGCAGCAAGCCTGGGGGCAGGGGAGAGCTTGCTGCCCGTCCCCAGTCCCCCATTGCCAGGACGGGCTCTGCTCCCTCCTCAGAGAGCTCCACATCTTACACCAACAGAACGGACGCCCAGCCCTCAGCCCAGCTCGGGCTTACATGCCCCGAGCAGAAATAAATTCCCGAGGGCTCATGCATTGCTTCGTGCTTTGTGCTTGATTAACCTTTATCACAGAGACAGCAACGAGACAGCTCGGGGCTGGGCTGTCTTTGGCGTGCAGCAGCTCACGGTTCTGACGTGGGGCCGTGCTTGGCTGCTCCTGGGCTTGGTTTGTGCATAACAATTCCTGCCGTGGATCCGCGTTCACCCTGGGAAGTGTATTTACACTTGCCTGCTCTCTCCATCTCTCATCGAGATAATTATTGTTTTTGGAATCTAATTACTCCTTTACTTTACATAAAGCCTAGTGATCTGAGAAGCCTCCTCATATTGAAAGTGTTGAAATCCCATGGCAGGGCGCAGGATTGCTCACAACAGGACAGTGGCTTTGAAAAACAGCTTTTAAGCTAATAATTTTTAATAGTATAAATTACTATTCCTCTAATTACTCCAAATTAATTGATACTGAGATGCCACTTGTAGACCTGGACTTGTAAAAGCTCCAGTTCTGCGCACACGCCTGGGGCCTCAGTTCCAGCCTCTGGGGTTTGGAGCCCTGGGTCCGAGCCCAGCGGGGCCGAGGCGAGGTGTCCCCCAGCGGCCACGTCAGAGCCCTGTAAAGGCTCTGGGATTCCCCCCGCCACACCGTGCTGCTCAAGGGGGCTCTGAAACGGAGAAAATCCAGGGAGCAGCTGTGACACGGAAAACAGCCTCTGTGATCCCTGACTGCATCTCAGGGATCAATGGAAAATATTTTATGGTGCCTTTTGTCTCTATCTGAAATCAAGCTCGAAGCTGATAAAATAAAATGGCTATCTTCTAAACTGACAGTTTTATTTCTGCAGCTAGAAAAAGAAAAAGTCATTTTGTGCTGGCTATAAATATTAGGCAGGACACATTGGGGATTTATGTAAGATAAATTCCCACCCTCCCCCTTTCTCCGTTCAGGATGGAGTGATGCCTGTACATTAATATAGTGCTAGAGGTAATTTTTCACGACATGGCGTTAGCTAAATGTAAAAATTCACACAGCGTGTCTCCCGTCCTTTAAAGAGGAACTTAATTTTCGGAGCTGTGAAGGATGGGGCTCCAGGATGGAGCCGTGGGCGGCGCTGGGGCGAGGATGCTGTGCGGCAGCTCCCGAGGCCGCCCCAGCTGCTGCCGCCCCACCTTTAAACCTTTCCCACGCGGCCGCCGGTGTTTGTTTTTTCCAAGGCAGCACTGCTCTGTGGCACAGGGAAGGCTCACGGGGCTGCTGTGTGTGTCTCCCCCCGATCTCACAGAGCTAATAGGCAGTGACAGCTGTGTTGTCAAAGCGCTGTGAAGCCCTCAGTGTGCGCTGGGAGCTGATAGAATCTGCAGGTGAGCTGCTTATCAGCAGGTGAACCCCGCGATGTCGCGTGGTGCCGCGCCGATAACCCTAGGCACGGCGGGAATCGTGCTCGCAGCGTGTTTATCGCAACGCTGAGGGGAGGACTAGTGACAATGTGGCCTGGAAAAGCCCCTGTCTCTTTGTTTCATGACGTTAGCTTCCAGGCTTTGTGCAACTGGCAACTCCAATCTGGGGATTTATTGTCTGTTTTGGTGGTAATGCGATGGCTTTCAGGAAGGCACCAGGCTGAAGCTGGCTGGTCAGACACCCGAGGCACGCTTCTGCAGGGATCCGAGGCTGAGCTGGCTCTGCTGGGCATTGCTCCAGCTCCTGGGGACCTCGCCTTGCCTCTGGGCACGGGTGAACCTTGCTGCCCTGCACTGCGGAGGGAGTCTTCCTTCAGCCAGCCCGCTCACCTTGCTTCTGTCCTGTGTCTTCAGTATCCAGCTCCTCGCTACTTTCTGCTGCTGGTTTTTGCTGTGTTTGCTGGTGCAGAAACTCTTATCCTTTCCTTGGAGAGCTTGTTTCCCATGGGGATCTCTGTGCTTCAACTCAGGGCTTCCAAAAGGCTGTTCCTGGAGGGCCACGACGTGACCCCATGGTGCTGGGACCCCTGCAGGGCCCATCTGTGTCAGGCTCTCTGCCTGACCCAGCGCTGTGATTGAAAATCCTCTGGAGGCTGGGCGGGAAGGCTGCTTGGCTCACTTTGGGGAGCCCTCATCGTCAGTACCCTCCTAGCAAACTGGCTTGCCCATTTGATTCACAGAATTTGTTCAGGTATTTGAGTTTCTTTTCGCCTAACTCCTCCCCTGGGCAGCATTTTTGTCACAAAACACTTGCAGAAGGAGCTGCACTTACCAGGAGTGGTGCTGCAGTTCGTGTGACCGCAACAAAGGCAGGAAGGAGGGTAGAGGAGCTGCTGGGCTCCCTGCGTGCCGGGCTCACGGCTGGGGCAGGGGACGCGCTCGGCAGCGGGAGCTGCACGGGGTGGGGCTGGGGACACGGGCAGGCACGGTGCTGTGCAGGGGCTCGGGGGCTGCCCCAGTGTGTGCTCAGCGTGGCTGTAGCTGCCGTTAAATCCACTCAGACATCATCTGTTGAGCTTTTTTCAGACTTGGGAATAAGAGTTGTCTCGCTGTAAGAGCGTAGTAAGGGCTGCCAGGAGAGCGCAGCAGTGGGGGCCGGTGGACGCTGCTGTTGTCTTCCCTGAACCCTCCTCTCTATCAGTGTAAGGCTTTGGGAAATGCTGAAGTTTATGTGTATTTGCTTGAATATTTCATTACATTCACTCTGATGTTTATTAAAAATGTAAATGTGTTTCCTCAGCAAATGGAAGTTAAATACCAGGAGAAATTGTCCCAGTGCTTGAGGTGTGTGTTCTGCACAGGGAAGTGCAGGGGGAGAAGCCAGTGCTGACAGGTGCTGGCCCCTGCATCGCCCCTGGGAGGCAGGGCCAGGGGAGCACTGGCTGTGGGAGCGGGAGCTCCCAGCCGCAGAGCACAGCGGTTAGCTGTGGAGGGGGCACGCCTGTGACAGGTGGCAGTGGGTGCAATTTGTAGCTGCTGCAGCAACCCAGCGTCTGCCTGGTTCTAGCTGTTGCTACTGTTATTGCATTAAATAATTGCTTGCAGCACAGGAAGTTACAGGACCCTCGTTTGGATTGCTGAGAAAATTAAATAAAGCACCTGGCACGTCGCCTGCCCCCGGCCTCCCCGGCTGCTGCAGGGGGAGTCGCAGCCGGCGGCTCCTGGGCTGCTGCGGGCTGCGCAGGGCTCTGCCCCCCCCCGAGGGTGGCCCTGCAGCGCTGTGCTGGCCAGGGCACGGCTGGGGGTCCGGGGGCACGTCGGGGCGGGACGGAGCGGGCGGGGGCAGCTCCAGCAGGGAGCTGCTGCCCTGCGCCTGCAGGCAGCAGTGGCTCACCCAAGGGGACTCTCCTGGAGCAGGAGCGGGGAGAATCCTCTCAGCAGCGCAGGCAGGACAAAAACTTCCAGTGCCAGGGGCAGGAGGGGTGGCTGAGCGCAGGTGTGCGCACAGCTAAAACCCAGAACCACGGGGGACTTCAGGAGGGAAACTGCGTGTGCGTGGCGCGGTGCGAGGCACGGAGCAGGACCGCGTGTAGGCAGGGAACGCCGCAAGTAACTGCGCTCCCACCCCATTCCTCCCTGCAGTTACTTGCCCTGCTGCAGCCAGGGGCTCGTGCCGCTCTCTGGCTGCTCCATGGGATCCCATCACCTGGCAACTAACAAAGCTCATAAGTGTTTGCACCTTTTTCTTTTCTGCCATTTGCTGCTTTGAAATAACCCCTCTGCGAGGTGTGTCTGGGAGGGGTTGCTGCAGACCGCATCCCGTTTGCTTTGTTTCTCCACCCACCATACGTTCTTTTCTTCCCCTCTCATAGTGTGGACGCAATGCTGAAAACTTCGACCGGTTTTTCACTCGCCATCCACCCGTGTTAACACCTCCTGACCAGGAAGTCATCAGGAACATTGACCAGTCAGAATTCGAAGGATTTTCCTTTCTTAACTCTGAGTTTTTTAAACTTGAAGCCAAGAGCTAAGTAGCTGTGTAGATCTCATCCCTGCATCTTCATCATCCAGTCCCAACTGCTGCTGTGGTGACATTGCATTCATGGTTTTTCTTTAGTAATACTACTAGAGTGACCATATTTCAAAGCCAGAAGTGTCTTCACATAATTTTGGGCATGCCTGAAGTGTAAGTGATGTGCAGTAAGTAGAAACACTGTTTTTATGAATTTTTATCTGTAGAAAATGAAAACGGTTTATTGGCTGTCAGGTAAAATGGGCAGATGTAGGCCATGACAATTGGGAGAAATCTCTTAAGCACGTGCTTTGGTTCCTGCTCTTCCCCTTCCCACACCTCTTTGTATAACCGTGCACACTCGGTCTGGACTTCCTGGCCTTGGTGGCAAGTAAGCGCTCCGTGCCGGCCCATCCCCGTGCATCCCGCTGCGCGGGTGCAGCCGGGCCCCTCAGCTGGAGCTGGTGGGGGAGCTGGGACACAGAGCACGGCCATGCTGCTCCCCTGAAGCCACCTGGACCCCCGCCTGCCCCACGGACCTGGAGCGTGCCCATGCGTGGGGCAGGCTCTGCCCTGCTCGCTGCGTCCTCAGGAGCGGCGGGAAATGCCTGGGGCAGCCGCGTCTGCTGTTCGCGCAGATTTCTCCTGATTGTGCAGTTTCTAAGTAGCATCTTTTTAATCAAAAGAAACCTATCCCGTTATAAACAGGCAATTTGAAAGTGCTGCTGATGATGCTTTCAAATCCATGGTCACCCTAGTAAATATCACACGATGTTGGTTCTCATATCAAAACTTTTTCTTTTCTTCCAAATGCCAAAGCAATTGGTCGAGTTTGTTAAAACTGCGCTTTAAATGTGTCAAAAAATGGTATTAACACAACTGAGATGCTATTTAACATTGAACAGTATTGTGAGTTCTGCTATGAAGCTTGTAAAGAAACGTTTCAACTGGTATTCCTACTCTAGAAAAGTGCCGCTGGATATTTAAATTGCCTAGGTTTTGTTTCTAGCATCAAAGAAGAAGTTTCAGGAGGGATGAACTCCTCGTGAAACGGTAGCAGCGGCACAGCTTCCTTTTATACTGTTCCGCAGATGTTGGTGGGCTATCACTTTGTATTGAGCTGCTTTAAGTTGTAATGTGCCAATTTTTTTTTTTTTTTTTCCAATACCGATGATAAAATAAAAAGTAAGAAATAACGTAAAAGCAACCTGCTTTTGTTTGGAAGCGCTGCACTTGTGCAGCCCTGGGCTCAGGGCGGGAGCACCCAGCAGCAGCGTCCTGCACCATCCCCTGGGAGCACCCGAGCAGGCACGGCCGAGCCTGGGGAGCTGCCTCCCGCTTCCACAGCACGGGGAAAGGAGCTTCTCCCACTGAGCCCAGAGGAGGGACAGCCGGGCGCCCTGGGGCCCTGCCACCCGGGTCTCCTTAAATGCCTCGAGCAGAGACAATTGCGGAGTGCGTTCAGGATTTCTGGAAGCTGCAGCGCAGCTATCTCTGTGCGGCAGCGTGCCGTGTGCCGGTGACTCATCGCCCTGCCTGCTTGCTCTCAAAGGAACGGTTGTTAAAAGCAATTGGCAGTTTCAGCTAAAGAGGGATTACGGGCTCCTGCTAGCCTCCCTTCTCCCGAACGCGTGCAGAATTTCCTTCCTCTCTTTGGAAACCCACTTCTGCCGAATTGCTGCTGTTGGGATCTCTGCAGGATTTTTCCACACCGGACGGCAGCATCAGGAGCAGCAGGAGATGGTCCTGGCAGGAGTGGGGCGTGTGGACAGGGAGTCACTGCCCCACCAGCCCCAGCACAAGCTGCCACGCTGGGCGCTGCTGCCCTGCCCCTCTGCACCTCCCAGAGCCCCTCGCTGGGGGCATTTCCAGCCACGAGCTCTCCCTTCCTCCTCCTCTCTGTTCACCAGATCTGCACGGCCATTCCCTCCCAGCTGTTCATCATCTTTGACAGAGGCCGAATTGCCAGCAATTTCAGACAAAACTCAAGGTAAGAGACCAGCAGAAGCCGCCTTGCTGCACTCGCAGCTGGGCACTGCTGGCCGTGCCTTGTCCCGCCGAGGCCGCGGCGCTGCGGAGGAGGCCCAGGGGCAGCCCCAGCCCCATCCCGGCACCACGCAGCCTCTTCCAGGCCTTCCTGCAGCCACAGGTCCCGCTCACCCGAGGGCTCCCAGCTGGGCACTCGCCGCAGAGACGCAGCCCCGGCGCCACCAGCAGCGCTCTGAAGGGCCGGGCACCGCGGCGTGCTGCCCTGCCGGCTCTGTTCCGCCTTGCAGCGCTCCCGCTGGGTAGGACAGCATGGCCGTGGTGCTTGTTGGTTCAGGCTGACGTGGCCTCCAGGAACCATTTGGCAGCTCAGCAACCCAGGAGCAGGGCAGGAGCCTGGTGCCAGCACCAGCTGCTTCCTTCTGCATGCGCTGCATGTGCAGACACCTCCACGCTGCCCCTGCACCGCAGGCAGAGCTCTCTGCCCATGGCCGGCCCCTCTGGGAGCTCCGTTGATCGAGGTCTGTCCTACACTTCTGCTGCTTCCCACTCTGTCTGCATCTGAAGGCTCCCCCTCCCCACTCCCACTCTGTGCCCCAGATCCTCCCCTGCTTCCTTCGTGGCACTGGGAGGGGAGTGCGGGGCGGTGGCACTTCCTGGCTGCCTCTTGTCCGAAGCTGCAGAGCCAGCTCCCGATGGCAGCCGGAGCCGCAACGCCGTCGTGGTTCGGTGCTCTCTCAGCTGCGTATCCGCCTCCTGGCTTTTCTCCAGCTCCTTCTTTGCTCCTTGAGCTCCGTCTCCGTTCTTCTTCCCACCTTGTCTTGTCTTTGGCCGTCCTTGGCTCTCTCTGCCTTCCAATCTGGAGCTGTCCCCAGGTGATTCTTCTCACGGGCATGGCATTCCCAGCAGGACGTGGCAATTCTGGGCCACCGCTCGAGCTGGGGCTCGTCTCCAGACGTGGCTGTGGAGGAAGGAGAGCGCAGCGGTGATGCGGTGCTCCCGGGCCGTTTGCCGCGTTCGGGCTGCGCCTTTGCTCGCGGCCCAGAGGTGTCGATGGCTCTGCCCTCCGTCAGGCAGCCTTCCCCACGTCCCCTGCCAGGAGGCACCCTCAGGGGACAGGGGAGCTCTCTGCCGCGCGCGTACTCACAGCAGTGCCCTCAGCGTCCCTGACTGAGCGGTGTGCAGCGCTTCCAGCAGGTTACCGGTGCTGATGGAGACAATAACTTTTTTCTTTTGATGTAGCAGCCGTGAAGTTATCTTTTTATTAAATTACAATGATAAAAGGTTGCGTATGTGGAATTCACATTCTTTGAGGTTTTGAACTATTGTACATTTCTTATATACAACCCTGAAGCACATCACATCCTCAAATTAAATCAGTAAAACACTGTGTTGGTCAATACCACATTGTGGTGTAATCAAAAAAA
>VXAV01008787.1:133602-149146 GCA_013399715.1 Alectura lathami | reverse complement strand
GCTGGGTCCCGGGTCCCTCGGGGGCTGCGCCCCGCAGCCGGGTTGCTGCCCTTCAGCTGCCCCACGGCTGCCCCACAGCCGGGCTCCTGCCCGGCCTCGCAGCTTTGCCTCGCGGCTTCGCCCCTGCTGCAGCAGCACCGGCTGGAGAGCTGCCGCTGTCGTCCTGCAGCACAGCCCGCTGCTTTGGGGGCGGCTTCAGCCCAAAGTTCCTGGCCGAGATTTATACGAGCAACAACAGGCAGGGCTTAAATGTGGGCTTGAACGCAGCCCAGGTGCTGGTACCTGTGCAGCACAACATGGCCGATGGGATCGCCCTGGGCCCTAACTTTTAAAAGAAACAGCAGCAGCTGGTGCCCTGCAGGCTGTTGGGAGCCTGCCCCGTGTCCTGTGGCCCTGGGGGTGCCGAGCTCCCCCCATCCTGTGAGCAGAGCTGGGGGGCAAGCGAGCCGTGGCACCGAGCTGCGCCTGCCGCCTCGGAAAGTTCTCGGTGAGTCATGGCCATGGATGCAGAAACGCCCTGCGTGCTCCTGGTGCTCGGTCCTAGGCCTGAAGTCAGTCGGAGCTTTCCTATTGATTCAAGGTTTTGGATCATGCTCCAATTCCATAATAAATAATTGGAGATAATCTGTCTCCCCGCTCAGGCTGAGGGAGCAGAGGAGGCAGCAGACAGGGCTGTGAGAGATGGGATCACTGGAGGCATGAGTAATTTCCAAAATTCTTATTTTTTGCTGGCTGTGGTTTTTCTCAGTGAATGTTTTATGTTTCCCTCACTGCCATAAATCACTGCTTTGGAAGGAGCCGGTGCAACCCTGGTCTCCTGGGCACAGCTCAGGGGCTCAGCAGGGCTCAGAGCTGAATCGCAGGTGCTCGCCCTGAGCCTGTGCGGGTGGATGAGGGGCGCAGAACCAAAGGCCCCTCCTGGGGTGTTGCACCCCACCCACCCTGCACCCACCTGCGCTCGGGGCAGCGCATGGAGCCCAGGTGCCCCGGTGCTGGGGACGCAGCAGTGCGGTCCCAGGAGCACCAGGTGCCCGATGCCCTGCTCGGAGATGCTCCTGCAGCAGGGAGGGGGCTCTGCGTGGGGCACGGAGGGTGCAGGGCAGCGGGTCCTGCCTCCTGCTGGCAGGGCCTCACCGTGCCGCCGGCTCTGTGCGTTCATTGCATCTGGCCTGCAAAACAAGGAGCCCTGCACTTGGTCATCCAGGGCTGGAAGAGAATCTGGTCAGGGCGAGGGCCCGTCCCCAAGGGTGCTTGGAGCATGAAGCACCAAGCAGAGCTCCCTGCTCTCTGGGAAGAGCCCAGGCCTGGAGATTTCCGCTGCTGACAGGGGTTTAATGCGCGCTGCGCTGAAGGAATCCAGCGGCGTGCTCCGCTCCCCGGCCTGGCTGCGTGCTCGCAGCGGGTCACTGAAGTGACCGAGGCGGGTGCGGGGCTCTCCGTGAGCCCGTGTCAGCCACACTCAGCCCCGCGTGGGAGCGCAGCGTCACGTGGCCGTGCCGAGCCCCGAGGCAAGAGCGGATAAATCTTGAATGAAGCCGCAGCAGACCTGTGTGAGACACCCACGCTGGAAAACACAAATTAGTGGCTGCCTCGATAGTGAGAGCGCACAGGCTGCCGTGCTAGCACAGCCCTTGCTTTGCATTGCAGCGCTGGGTTTCGGCGATCACCTCCGTGCTGTGCGGGTGCTCGGCGGGTCCCTTGCTGTGCCGCCTGCCCAGACGGGACCGCTGCGGGCGCTGGTGCCGCCCCTGCGGCCGTTTGTCACGCGCTGCTTTCCTCTTCGCCTTCCTGTTTGACAGGGAGGTGGGGAGCTGCGTGGAGCTTCGAGGGGGAGCTGAAGTTGAGGAATTGCTGTTCAGGCTTGTGCTGTTCTAGGCAAGTAGAAGAACTTTGGTTTGCACTGAATTTAATTCAGTTGAGCTATGTTATGTGCAGGGAGCCTCCTTGTGCTCCCGCTGGGGGCTGTGTGTTGGGGCTGGCTCCGTGCAGGCACGAGGGGGCAGAGGCAGGGGGTGGTGGAGCTGTGCTGGGGGCTGCATGGGGCTGTCCCTGCCTCCTCCATCACAGCGGGCAGGAGTAGAGAGCTCGGTGCTGCTGGAGACCCCCAAGGGCTGCTTGGCTCCGTCCTGCCGGCCCCTCGTCGGTGCGGGGCGGATGCAGGGGACGTGCTGTCCCTCTTGCCTGGACCGCTCCCCGCGTCCCAGCAGCGGGAGCACGGTGTGTGCCTGCAGCTCATTTCTCCCTGCTGAACCCTGAGAACTTTTCCTGGTTTTGTTCTTATGGGAACCTGGCTAGATTAAAAAACACGATTTGGGATGTTGACAGTGGGCAGCAGATGCAGGGCTGGGACCTGCCCACCCTAGGCCCTTCCTGGAACTGCCTTCGCCTCCAGCCAGGGTCCCGCTGCTCCCGCTGCTCCCACATCCCAGTCCCACTGCAGCCGCAGTGCTGGGAGCACACAAGCTCAGTTCCTGCTCCGATTTGTCATGGCTCGTGGGTTCCTGCTCCGCCTTTTGCTCTCTTTAACTCCTACAAGCAGGCGCTTCCTTCCACAGGGCATTGTCAAACCCCCTCAGACTTTTTCGGAACATGGAACTAAGCTGTGGTGCTGCAGTCCCGCCCAGCCCCGCAAGCTGTTTGTCCGTGTTTCTGCATGGGTTCGGTGTCTGTGCATCTGTGGGCACAGCTGCAGCCCCCTTAGCTCCAGCCCCGCCCCGCTCGTTGCCCACCACCTCCCCACGCCCGTTCTGTGCCGCCAGCTCCTGGTGCAAAGCCTCGGCCTTGCCTGCGCAGAGCGGCTGCTGGTGACTGAGCTCCCTCCCTGCCCGAGCCCCCGAGCCCCTGACCCTCCTCCACCATTCCTGAGCGCTCCAGTCAGCCTTTTCCCTGCCATTTGCACCTTTTATCCATTTCTAACTCGTGTTATCTTTAATACCATTGACAAAGACATTGTTGAGGCCCAAAGCTGTTATAATAACAGATCCCGCACAGAAATATCCCACTGGAAGGCAATTTGCAATCTCTGCAATCTGCTTAACAAAGCCCAATACTGCTCTTTTATTTTTTCAGGAGAGCTAAATCAAATAGCTTGTGGAGCTCTAAAGGAAATCATCGTCACAACACATTTACCAACCCAGCTGCACCCATACCGGGAGCAACGCACGAAGTCTGGTGACGTGGTGTCCCCGTGGCCGCCAGCCCCTTCTCCCACCCCCGGTGCCCAGAGCTGGTGCTGGTGGGCCGCTCCTGCCACTGCCCGACGCCATCGCCCGTGGTAGCCTGTGTGGGCTGATTAATCACGAAGGGAGCTTTTCCTCTCTTCCAGAAACTCACCAGAACACCAGGATTTACTGAGATCCAATTTAGACCTTCAGAAAACTCCTTTGCCTATTTTCTCAGTGCTCCTGGGACAGCGTTCCCTAGTCCTGCCAGTTTTGTGTTTGCACTAACAGCGGCTGCCCAGCATCCTCCCTAATCGCTGGCACCTCAGAACGGAGGTGCCCGGTGAAAGAATGACGGGGGTCACTTCTGCTCGTGGCTGCCGGCAGCACCGCCGCCTCCCGGCAGCGAGTTTGCTCTGGTGTGGAAGCTCCTTTCTGCTCACACGGACGAATTCCTCCGTGTTGTGCTCCAACATTTTGGACGCAGGCTTATTTTAACTGATCCCATCAGCTTCTCTAACTGGTCACGTACAGAACCGCCGTTTCCAATACCAAAGTCCTGATTTTTGGCTGCCTAGCTGCAATTTTGGGTCCCCCTCTTCAGCAGGGCTGGCAGGAGCTCGGGGCACCAGGAGCAGGGTGGTTCTGCGCATTTCCCCAGCGGTTGCACCCGGGGCCGCTTTTGGCTCTGCCAAGCGGAGCCGCTCGCGGCGCGGAGGCGTGAAGGGGCTGCCAGCGCTGCCTGGCCGGCCACCAGCTCCGCTCAGCGCTCTGAGCGAGGCCAGGCGGAGAATTTCCCCAAGGTGACAGCAATATTGTTTCTGTTAGGAAGTTATTGTCTTTAATTTTTAAAAGCGCCAAGCAAATGTCCCTGAGATTGCAATCATCCATGATGGAGCACTTTTTCTCGCTATTCATTATCGGCAGGTATTTAAGGAGCTGCTCGTCCCGTTCCTGTGTCTGGCTGGCGTCTGTAATGGATTCTCAGCCACCGCTCGGGCTGCAGTTTAACCCTCTCCATGGCGCTCACGGCTCTGCAGCACTGGGCACAGGGTCCCGGTGCCGCTGCCACGCTCCCCTCCATTGTCCACACCGGCATCCCAGCACGCGGTGGCTCCGTGTCACCGCCAGGGCTGCCCCCCGTGCCACTGCCACCACGCGTGGCGCTGCTCCAGGGCTTCGCATCCCTGGGGAGCTTGGCTGCGGTGTGTGGTCCTCTGCTCCGCCCTGTGCCGGCGGTGCGAGGAGGGGCTGGCAGGGAGCGCTGGGTGGAGGTGGCAGATGGGGAGGTGGGACAGGGCAGCGTGGGAGGGCTGGGGAGGGTGAATGGAGCCGTGGGCCCTCTGCCTCCCAGCGTGGGGACAGGGAGTGTCACATTTATATCTGGCAATAGGAATTAGATACAGAGGCGTCTGAGATGCGCTGGGTGCGGGTGAGGAGGGCACCGTTGCTCATGACCTGATGAAGTTACCGTGGGTTAACCCCGTCCTTCCTGCCTCCAGAAAGCCTCTGCACAGGGCAGCGCTGGGGATGGGCAGGACCCGCAGCCGGTGCTGGGGCCAGGTCTGGTCCTGGGGACAAAGCTGGGCCGGACAAACCCACAGAGCATGGGGCATCAGTGTTAATGACTGTCCTCTGACAGAGACGGAAATCAGGCTGGCTGCGCCTCCGGCCTGCTCTGCACCCCTGTGCTCGTGGCACGTGGCCAAGCACTGAGAGCCTTAAAACCCCGCTGGCCGGAGCGGGGCCACACGCCTGCCAGCCGCACCCCCTGGGTTCTGCAGGTCCTCCCCGGCTCCTGCCACCAGCCCTGCTCTGGGGCGGGCACGCCGAGCAGCGGGTGCAGCACTCGCCCCCGTGGGGTGCTGCAGTACCTGTCAGGGCAAAAGCCCCACCGTGCGGGGTGGTGCGGGGAGCTGCCTCCCGCGTTGCCTGTGAGCAGCACGTGACGAGCAGAATGAACGCTGCGAGCGGCTCAGGAGCAGGCGTTTTATTGCTGCATAGGCGTGGTGCAGAGTCTGTCATCTCGAGAGCTGTTCCTGTTTAATAGAGGTGGAAGTCTGAATCTGAATGAGGCTCAAGTGTTGTTTTTTTCCATGCAAGGTCACTGTCTCCATTACGGCTGTAAATAGTTGGGGATGGCTCACGAAGGCTGCCAGCCCAGCGCTGGCCTGGGGCCATTGGTGTTGGTCTCTCATTTGGTCCCAGGGGGGCACACAGCCCCTCAGCTCTGCCCCGTGGGGTGCAGCCCCCCCGGCACAGCCCGGCCGCGCTCCCTGGCACTGCTCAGTGGGGCTGGGCCATGGCCCGGGCGCTCAGCTCTGTGAGCCTCTGCAGTTCCCCGCGGTTTGGGACGAGGTGAGGTGCGATATTAAACCGGCTCAGTGCTTCTTGCATCCTAGTGGTGACTTTTCACACGGATCTGACCGTGGATTTTTAATGAATGCGAGGTGCACTTCGTAAGTCGACATTAACCTCCTTTTTCAGGAAGATCAAAATTCTTCTGAAAATCCTACACATGTGCAAAAACCTGCCATAAACACAGGGCGGCCACCAGCCCCTCGGGGGGCAGGGTTGCATCCCTGCAGGCAGGGGCCATGGCTGGCGGATGCACGGGCAGGGTGCGGGTGCAGGTGCAGCTCTTCCACTGCTCCAAACGCACAGCAGCACTCGAGGGTGACTCAGAGGCACCCAAGGGAAGGGTGCCATCTGCCCACCCCCTCCGCAGTGTCACTTGCATGCAGCGAGCAGGGACATGTGACGGGGTGTGAGTGGTGGCTGTGCTTGGTGAGGGGTTCCCTGCAATCTGCAAACACCGGGAGGAACCAGGGCGCTCTGCCCACCCACATCCTTGCTCTGACCTTGGTCATAGCTGGAACTGCTCTGTGACATCTGAAACCCACCTTAATTGCTTCAACGACCCTTGGGAGAGGGCTCCTTGCAGCCTGTGCTTGGCTGCCTTTTGGCCTGAGGCTCGCTGTTGGGGTGCTGGTCCCCACGCCTCCTCCACGGGGCTCACAGGGGCTCTGCTCTGGCTGGTGCTTCAGTGGTGCTCAGCGCCACGGGAGGAGAGCATCCTGAGGAGCACAGCCGGGCTGTGATGAGCCACGGCTCGCTCCAGGGAGCGCGGCAGCAGGCGCCTCGAGGTGTTCCTTTGGTTAAGAAGACACCTGCTGTGACAAGGAATGGCAGCGCCTGGGTGACAGCGGGGCTGCCTGCTCTTGGCTGGCGTGCATCGGCGGCTCTGCCTTGCTGGAATCTGTTACACCGCTCGCGTTGTGGGCTGGTATGCTCAGCTCTGGTGGCCCAGGTGCTTCACATGTTTTCTTATTTGATGCTTGTGTTACCTTCCAGCCATCTGAGGTCTTTAAACTGTCCGACGTCCTTTGGGCTGGTTATGTCAGACCACCTGCACAACCGCATCAACTTCTCACGGTCGTTTTCTGAATCAGAGGCACGTTGCAGGCCAGCAGCTCACCTATGCTTGGGCACAGGATTTCCCAGGCAAAGTTACTGGGTGATGGCTGCATGCCTGTCGGAGGCAGGAGGGGAAGCAGTGCAGTGGCTGCTTCAGGAGTGCTGGTTTGAACCAACGCCGGTGCGTTCATCAGCGCAGAAACGCGGTGGCCAGGTGCTCTGACGGCAGCGCGGTGTTTGGCACTGGTCTGCATGTCCCAGAGGCTGCTGCTTGCTCAGTCGAGGGGCACGCTGGGCTGTGGCTGCCAGGAATGTTAATTGTGGAGCTGCAGGGTCCTGCCCTCCAGCCCTGCTGTGCTGGCCACGTTTTGCTGCTGCTGCCCTGTGCTGGAGCTGCGCTGTCCCGTGGTCAGCAACCCAAAGGAGCATCCTACTGCAGCAGGGCTTTGCTCCCTTTTGACACCCACGCTGTGACAGCTGGGTTGTGTTTGTCTCCCTAACCCTTGCAAAATCCACTTGCATGCTGGATGACTATGACTGCATTTGACAGGCTTGAAAATATCGGGGCTTTTTCATAGTCATCGTGGAGAGGCAGGAGAAATTATTATGGCTGCTGAGCAGGTAATACTGCATGATGGTGTTCTCAGATACTGCGTGTTCCTTATCTTCTGACACCACAATCTATCGACAAACCCGGCGCTGTCGGGCTGCAGCCGTCGCCACGTCAGGCTGCTGGGAACTGCGATTTGTCACACAGAGAGCAGGGTCGCGCTGAAGCAGCGAGGAGGGCAGGGGGGCAGCGAGCAGGCAGGGGAGGCAGTGGGGTGCACAGGGGCCGCAGCACGCAGTGGGCCTGCCGCCCTCAGGGAGGGCCTCGTGCATCGCTTGTCGTCGAGTGGGTTGCATCCGGCGAGGAGCACAGGGCGGGCAGGAGCTGCTGCCCGGGGCAGTGGGGCTGCAGCCCCCCAGGGCGATGCGGAGCGGCGCGGGAAGGTGAGGGGGCAGCACGCAGCCGTGACTCAGCCTGTGCAAGGCACAAACAAGAGGCGGCGCTTGGGGGTGACATTTGTGCTCGTGCCTTGCCAATGCTGGCTCTGCTGGTTTGTTTGGTGATTTGGTAATTGTCCCATAACTGTGCCTTTACACTCAGCTCGTGCCTGGAAACATAAAGGGAGGGGAAAGCAACCCCCCAAAGGGGTTAGCGACAGCCCTTTTAGAGCTGCCCTGCCTTTAACTTCTTAAAACCAGCGTTGGCTTATGCTGCCAGCGCCTTCATCGTGCCACCCGTGTCCTGCACAACGCCTGGGGCTGCCCCAGGGTCCGCAGGGAGCACAGAGCAGCCCCCGGTGCTGAGCTGGCTGCTGCTCGCCTGGGTTTGGCAGCTGTCACGGCTTTGATGCAGCAGCAGCAGCGTGGGCTGCATCACATGACGTCATCACATGACGTCATCACATGACATCGTCACACAAAGTCGTCACGCGAGGTCGTCACAAGACGTTCTGTGATCGCAGGGGCTGTGCAGGTTGGCTGCTGCTCTGCCCGGCCAGGAAGGTGGATGCCCCTTCACCAGGCAGCGAGGTCTTGGCAGCGGCCCCACCTCTTCATGCACAAGAGCAGCCTCTTGCTCAGAGCAATTTGCAGTGTCAGGTTGGACAGAGCTCATCACCGCCAGGATGGGGAGCAAAACAGGAGAAGCAGCATGTCCCATCGGCACCCGGGAGCTTTGTTCCCTGGGGTCTGCGTTTCATCCTAACCAGCCTGCTCCCCCATGCAGAGCTCAGTGCAGGCACCAGGGCGGCCCTGAGCTGCGCAGCGCCCGGCCCCACAGCCCTACCCCCGCTGTGGGTGCTCCCCTCCTCCAGGGCTGCGGGAGCAGCACCCAGGGTGAGGGCAGGTGCGAGCCGTGAGCACAAAGCAGCACGGAGCTGCAGCTGTGACAGAGGCTTTGAAAGTGCTGCCAAGCACCGCTCGCCCTGCAAGGACGTGCCGGGAGCTGAGCGTGGCTGAGGGCAGAGCTGCGGTCCCTGTGTGGGGAGGAAGCTGCGGGGCTGCCCAGGTGGGTGCTGGGGGCAGTGGCACACGGCCCTGCTGTGCTGCGAGCCAGTGGCAGAGCGTCCTGTGGCCTCAACGCTGATGGGCCCCAGTACACGGTTTGGTGCAAAGGAGGCAGGAAATGGAGAGGGAAAGCAATGGCACGGGCTGAGGAGCTGTCTGTTTGCTCATCCGTCTCAGGGTCTTTCACATTTTCCTTCTCTCCCCCCTGTTTCCACTGGAAAAGTCCCCGAGAAAATGATGGAACGGAATGAGTGCTGCTCAGTGGGGAGAGCTCTGAATTTCTGGGCAGCTTGGCGGAGCACGGGTGGGTGTCTCTTTGTGGGTCTCCCTTTGTGGGTGTCTTCAGTTTCTTGGCATGAAGGGTGACGCTGGTGTCGCTCGCTCATTCACCTGCCGTGCAAAATCTGCTCTTGGTGCTCAGCCTCTAGGGTGCTCCCAAAAAAAAAAAAAAAAGAGGGTGAAGTTACGGCGCTCCTTGCCGAGCACGGCTTGTCCCCTCCCTGGGGCTGCAGCAGGCTCCCGTGGCTCTGCGCTGCCCCGAGATGGAGGCAGGCAGCAGCCCTGGCCCCCGGCTGCACGTGGCCTTGCGCTCTGCAGCCGATGGGGAGCGGGGCTGGGTCCTGCCCTGCGTGCAGCTGGGAGGGGACCAAGCCCACGGCCGCCCGGCCCTGGTGCGGGGAGCAGCGGAGCCTCCGCTGCCATCCACGTGTAGCGCTCTGCGGCCATGTACCGCCCTGCGGCCGGGCAGCCCCCTGCCCCCAAGCTCCCTGGAACGAGCGGGTTCTGGTGGATACAGCCCCTTCTGGTGCTGCAGCCGAAAACTTTGAGTATTTCCATTGTTAGGGAGATGTGGCAAGATGTATATTAAAGAAAAAGGGGGTGTTTGAGTGGTAGTCCTGCGTTTGGAGCTCAAGTGCTTAGCTTCAAATCAGTGCTATGAGAGAAAGAAAACAAGAAATTTAATATCGTTTTTGCAAGGAAAACAACCTGCCGAGCCTCCTCCCAGGCTAAACGTGCTTTGGAGATTGACTGTGTGGCTGTAAAAACTATCGATGAACTGTAAACATGAAAAGATCACCCTGCGCGTGGCCTGTCAGAAGCATTAGGTTGGAAATGCTCTGTGCTCTGCTCCAGCATGACTCACCGCGTCCTGAGCAAATGTGTTTATTTGTAAGGATCCTGATTTCAGAGATAGTGACCTTTTTAATGCCTCGTGCGGCGAGCTCAGAAATTCTAAATTGCCTCTTGGCATCTTCCGAGCCTTGCTGAAGCCCTGACAGTGCCTTCCGTGGCGATTTGCGTATTTTTAGCCGCGGTGTTCTGCGCTGTGGGGCTCCTTTGAAAACTGATTTGCCTCTCGCAGCCCTCCAGATGTAGCCCAGCGGCTCAGGCGCGGGGCCGCAGCACCGCCAGGTCGCTGTGCGGGGCGGGAGCGTTTCCCGGCGCTGTGACTAACGCTGCTGCCGGTTTTGTCTAGGAACACGCGATAGCACTGCTCCGTTTTGTTGTTGTTGTTCTCCTGATGCATCAGGGGAAGATGTTTTGATGGTTTTTCCGCTGTTTGTTGGTGTCCTTTATCGGCGCTCTGCAATTTTGAGTCGCTGATTTGAATTCAGCGTTGTGCGTATCTTCTTTCTTCTTTTTGTTGGGCTTGTTTTCATTTTTATGGCTGTTTACATATTAACCAGGCAGCTTTCAAACTGGTGCAAACTCATGTCTCAGTTATGAATTTTGGGGTAAAACACTCTTAACTCATCCTCTGTTCACAGCTGTGCTTTTATGCTTCAATCCGTCCTGACTGATTTGGCTTCTAATCGTTTTCTTCTCTGTGAATTGGCCTGTGAAGCGCTGGAAATTCACATTAGCGCCTTGAACTCCACCGTTTGCCCGTGAGAAGTGTAACCAAGCCGTGACTGCTCGGACCCGAGCAGCAGCTAGTTTTCAATTTTTTGATCCGTTCCCCTTCAGCTGCCAGCGCAGAGCCGGAGGTGGCCCTCCCTGCACGGGAGGCCGTGCTTCAGAGCTGTGAAACTGTCATCCGCAGGTTTTCAGATGTTCAGAGGACACTTCGGTACTGGCGGAGTGAAACCTCCAGCTTCCCGTCGTAATGCAGCTTTCTCTCCTACTCATTATAAACAGGTGCTTAAGCAGCCTCCGGTGCGATCTGTCCTCTGGTACAGCTCAGGGCCTTGCAGCACCGCATCCTGCACCCTCCCTCTCCCTTATCTCTGGTTAAACAAGCGGCCGCTGATTTGGACAGGGGATCCCGGGGGTTTTTTGCACTTTTGACCCTTGTTTTTCCCACCTCGCCCTTTCTAGGCGCGTTTCTTCACTGATTTTCGGCGTTCTGGCCATACAGGTCTCTCCGTAGCACTCAGAAATGCTGCCTGGGTCAAATGGTCTCCAGTAAATGAGCTGACCCTGCCGCTTTGGTTCGTTATCCAGCCGCCGGCTGTGATGTGCAGGCAGTTAAAGGTCTGCCCTTTGCTTCCCGACAAATTTGGCTCACGCCGCCCCGATTTGCGCTGCAGGAGGGCTCGGCTCTGCCCTGGTTCCTCCCTCCCGTTTTGCTGCCACCTTAAAGGCTGTGGGGCCAGGGGCGGCTCTGGCTCTGGCTCACGTGCTGTGTGACACTGAGACACTGACACCGAACCTGGTGGCCCCGGCTGGGGGCAGCCCTGGAGTCGCTGCTGGTTGTGCTGCAGGGAGGTGCGGGAGCAGCGCTGGGGAGGCTGAGGGCTGGGAGGGGAGGGGGCAGATGTCCCACGCTGCCCCGAGGTGTGGCCCAGAGATGGAGGCTGCAGCCCCTGCAGCGGGCTGCTGAGGAGCTGGGCAGAGGTGTGACCTGGGACGTGGGCCTGGGTCCTGCGCGAGGCTTTCTGTGGTGGGGAAAAATGGCTGCAAATGTGCAGGAGCTGGGTTAGGGGTACGGCCGCGATGAGGGCCGAAAAGCACCCCAGGGAAAGGGCAAGGGGAGAAAAGGCATGGCTGGACAGGTGGCGGTTGTGCACAAATAGGAAAGCAGAAGAAGGCCCGAGTTTCAGCAGGTTGGATGAGAAGCTGTTACAAGGCAGCACAATGATGCTGAAGAGCAACCTGAAGATGTCAATAAGATGGTTGTTGCCAAGCCAGGCGGGGCCGGGGGGCAGCAGTGCCCTGGGGAGGTGCCTCCTGCTGCGGGTGAGCCCCAGGTGATGACACAGGGACAGCAGCGGGGCGGCTGCTGCGGGGAGCGCTCGGCCGGGGCAGGTCCCTGCAGCAGTCAGGGAGGGGCTCTGTTACCCAGGAGCCCCCCCAGCCCCCCCACTTACCCACAGTGGGAGACCAGGCTGCAGGGCGAGCCCTTCCCCCAGCTCCCGGTTAGCCCCAGGGATCCCAGGTTCGTGAGACAGGTGAGGGTGGCATCCTGC
The DNA here is from genome assembly GCA_013399715.1 of Alectura lathami. Classification (NCBI taxonomy): domain Eukaryota; kingdom Metazoa; phylum Chordata; class Aves; order Galliformes; family Megapodiidae; genus Alectura; species Alectura lathami. Next base: position 137,103 of record VXAV01008787.1, on the reverse strand, counting down.
CCTGCCGTGTCTGCGCCCCGGGCAACTCAGCGCCGGCTCCTGCCTGTCTCTTGCCATCAGCATCTCTGAGCTGGCAAATGAACGATTTAAAAAAAAAAAAAAAAAATCCTAGAGTTGTATTAATTTAAAAGGATAAACTCAATCAGTGCAGCTCATTACTTTCTAGCGCATGGCTTATTTACACTGATTCCGGCTGCTCCAGCCCTCGCTTTGCTATCATAGGAATGTCAATTATATTTTAAAATAAAAATCAATGTTTATTTGCTGTTAAAGATGAAACAAGAAACGGTTTCCTCAGAAATTCTGCTGAGCTGCCCCAGCTTGGTGCTGGCGGCCCTGTGCCTCGCGGAGGGGGGTGGCTGAGCCCCAGGGCCCCCCCAGCACCATGGGGGCTTTGTGCCCCTGCTCCTCTCCTGGTCTCCATCCCACCCTGCTGCAGGACAGGGCTGGGGGTTCCCGCTGGCCGCAGACCTCGGAGGGGAGCCCCCAGCAGCTGCTGTCATTGGGGGGCATCTCCAGTCCCTGATGAGCTCCAGCGGTGGGGAATGAAACCCAGGGGATGGCCTGGGAGGCAGCTCTGGTGCGCTGCCTGGTTGCTTTGATAACGAGAAAGCCAAAGCTGGGCCCTTGTAGAGTGCTAGAAATTACCCATCCCTTTCAAACTTTTTTCCTCCTCTATTATTCAGAATTGTTTTGCTTTTCTGAACTGCCTTGTGTAGGTTGTAGCAACCCCACAGATTCCAGAATGGGAGATGATGAGTCACTGTCAAAATGTAGATTTATTTTTTATTTTTTATTTTTTCGCTTTAGCAATGCTGAGGGAGTAAAGTCTGTGACACACCGAGCGCTGGCGCTCCCTGCATCCAGCAGGAGCTGGGGCCGGAGCCTGGCCATGCCCATGGGGACGCCCAGAGCCCGGCCTGGTGCTGCTCCCGGCCCGAGCTGCCTGCAGGTCACCGCCGGGCGTGGGTCTGTCCCTCTGCTGCTGTCACCCGTGCGCAAGCTCCGTCTCAGCCAGCGTCAGCACCTGTCCGGTGCTGCGGCCACGCAGCCCACCCCTGCCGCCTCCTTGCTGTTGCACTCGTTTGATTTGACTTGGGGTTTTTCCACTGTTTTTTTTAACAGGGGAAAAAAAAATCCTTCAGAAAATGTTATCTCTGTGTAGGTGACTCTGCTGAGACGCCAACCACCAGCACAGAGAGGGGGAGAGGGTGTGAAGGAGATGGAGCCGGATCCCGCGCCGTCACCCTGCTGCGGAGCTGGCACGGGGCCGTGCGGGGGGAGCCCGGAGCTGGGGGGGCAGCGGGAGCCCTGCCGCAGGGGAACGCATCCCAGCCCGCAGGGCTGCGTGGAGCTGAGGGCTTTTCCCAGCCACAGCACGTGCTTCGCCTTCGTTTAGCAGCTCAACAGCTGAGTTCATGCAAGCAAGTGTCTCGTGAGGAGGTGACAGCCTGTGGCCTGTGGGACTGCAAAACCCATCTCACGGTGAGGACAGGTTGCTCACCTGGCTGCTCGAGGCTGCTGCAGCTTTGGGAGCGGAGCAGGCTCACGCCGAGCCAACGCCTTCCCAGAGCGGCAGCACTCAGCTCCAGCAGCTCTCCCAGCTGGGCTGCTCTCAGCGCTGGCTGGGGTGTCTGCAGCAGTCCCGCGGGCTGTCCGTGCCGCTCGTGCAAGCTGCTCGCATTGACACCGGTCTGCAGTGAGAGGGGTGAGCACGGTGCTGGGCTCTGTTTGGAGACACGGCTGCTCACACTTCGGTTCCTCAGGGAGAGGAGCATCCAGGGGTGCTTCCAGGCTCGGGTGACCACTGCCAGCAGAGCAGTGGGCAGAGCTCTGCTGTGCTGGGGAGGTGAGAAAACGCTGGCCCCAAACCCGCTGTGTGTTCATCGCTTACATCGTGGGCGCGGGGAGCAGCTCTCAGGCAGGCGGTGCAGCTCAGCCCCGCGTCTGGGAACCCAGTGTCCCCCCTTGGGATGCGGCTGCTGTTTGGTGGCACTGCGCCCGGTGCGGGGGGGCAGCTCCCAGCGCCCCGAGTCTGCGCGCCCGCACCAGGGCCCTTGTGCACAGAGCCCCGGGAGCCCTCCCAGAGCGCGGAGCTGGGGAAGGGAAGGAGAAAGATGAATCCTTCCAACTCTGCAAGCATCTGGGAGGTGGGTGGAAGGTAAAAAAAGATGAGCCCTGAAGTTTTAATTCCTGGGAGATATTTAGGTATCTTGCTCTTGGTGCTCAAGATGCCTGAGCATCTCTGAGGGTGTGCCATGGGCTCACAGCCCAGCGCTCTGCAGCTGAGCTCTGGCCTCTGGTTCTCCATCGGGTGTTAAATGCCAGAGAATGTGAGGCACAGCGGCCGTACCACGCACTCCGTGCTGTTCGGCTGGACAAGCTGGCTGTAGCGCAGCCACCTCTGTAAGCCAGGGCTCAGGGGTAACTTGCCTGCGTGTATCAGGGAGGGCTGAGAGCTGAGGTCTGGAGGCTGACCTTGCGGCAGGACGTTTCCTCCTCCTGGGCTGAGCCAACCGATGTGAGTGGTGATAGGAGTTCTGCTGTCATTTAAGAGCAGCGTTAGCTCGTCTTCCCAAGCCCGAGTCTTGGTTCACACGCTGAGCAGCAACAGCCAGAACAGTCCCTGAAAACTGGTCCACTGGAGGAAAAGCAGTGAGATTTTAAGCCATAACCAGGGCTTTTTGCTCTTCCGGCTTCCCGGGTTGGGATCTGTATTCCTGGCTGTGTTTCCACCACTGGCACTGTGAGAATCGTGCTTCCCTCCCCCCTCCTATATCCCTCCCTGGGGAAAGGGCTTTGAGGGGAAAAAGACCTGAGATAAAATCAATTAATTGCCTTTGCATTCTCTGGTAAATGCAGCGCAGAGTGCATACATGGAGCTACGAATGAGCTAAACCAGCAGCAACAAAAGGCTGCTGGAAGGAAACATCGCCCGCGTGAGCACAGCCCCTGGAGCAGGGGTGCTCGGGGTGCTCTGCTCTGGGGGGCCGGGGGGAGCAAGGGGTGATGCGGGACACACAGTGAGGGGAGCACGGCAGGAGGGAAGGGGACGGACACAGTTCCAAAATGAGCAAATGTTCTGTGAGTTCGTCTCTTCCGAGTCAATGCTGCCTGCAGACAGGGCTGTGGGGAGCCAGGAGCGGTCGGGCAGGCGCTCTGTGCGGTGACCCCATTCTCTCGTGCTGTTACACGCGAAGTGCCCCACTGCAAGATTTGCCAGCTGGAGAGCTTCCCGGGGGGCACTGGGGGACCCTGCAGGCGCCCGCCGGAGGGTGCCGCTGGGTTAAAGCAGTGCCTTTAAACCAAGACCGCCAACTGAAGCGCTCTGGCGGTGCAAAAGGTGGACGAACGCTTCTTGCAGCCTCCCGAGGGCTTTGCGCCAGGCTGAGCAGAAAGCGGGGAGCAGCCGACGGCCTGGAGCGGGCAGCACCCGGCCAGCAGCAGCGCTGGGGCCGCCCCGTGCCCCGCGGGCTGCTCCTGCCGGGGGAGCTTTGCGCC
>VXAV01008787.1:112061-133317 GCA_013399715.1 Alectura lathami | reverse complement strand
CCCTGCCTCTTGGCACAGCTGGGGGCCACTGAGCTCGCGTGGGGAGAGCTGGATGCGCCCCGCGTGGCAGCAGAAAGGGGGTGAGGCTCTGGGTGCTTGGCACAGAAAACGGCAGCGGGAGAAGCTGGCCTGGGAGCGCTCTGGGGGTCGGGGGGGGCTCCCTGTGCTTTAAGCCTGGGTGTTGTGTTTGTTTGGAGCCCGGGACATTTTCTGTGTGCCAGGTGACTAAACAGTTGCCATGGTAACAGTCGTTGGTTAATGAACGGAATGGAGTAAAGGATCCGAAATAAATGTCAGAGCGTGAAATAGACGCAGCGGGGCCGGGCAGGGGGTGGCAATGGGGTCCCCGCACCCCTCACTCCGCAGAGGCCCGGGGGCACCTGGGGGTGCAGGTGCTGCAGCTTGCCCTGGCTGGGGCCCCCTTGGCATGGGGACGGGGTGGGGCTGGCTTAAGCAGAAGCAGGGAGCACGAGGAGCCCCGTAAGTGCTGCCCCTAAATGTGGGCAGCAGGCAGGAGTGGGTGCTCAGTCCTGCAGCTGAGAAGAGGCTCTGTTCCTGCACTGGAAAAGTCTTTTTTTTTTTTTTTTTTAATTCTTAAGCCATTGTCTGTTGCAAATGAAGTGTTTTGTTGGGACAGGCAGTGCTGAAGCAGAGAAGTTGCAAATTCCAGCTGAGTAGAGCAGATGCAGCACAGCGGTGCACACTGGTACTGGAAGCGGCGCTTCCACTGACAAACCCGTCCCTGGGTGGCAGAGGTGAAACATCCCAGGGGAGCAGGTGTCAGGGCGCTGGGGTTCGATGTGGCCCCCCTCCAGCAGCACCTGCCCACGGCTGGGGAGGAAAGGGACCAAGGTGGTGGGCAGCTCAGGAGCATGGGGCAGGGCCTGGCTGGTGCGCGCAGGGAGAAGGCGAGGGGAAAGCCAGGAGCTGGAGGGGGGGAGGAGGAGGCGGCTGCGCCGTGTGCCACCGTCCCCACCGTGCCCGGTGCCTCCGCCCCGCTCGTGCCGCCCGTTCTCAGCCTCCCCTGCGCCCGCAGTTCCCAAAGCAACGGGAGCAGGCGCTTCTCCCTGCGCTGCCACATCTCCGCTCGGTGACAGCTTGCCACCTCCAGAGCTTCAGCTCCAGGCTTTAATTGATGCCTGTCACGATGCGCAGCTCCCCCGAGCCTGGAGCTGGAGCTGATAGGGATGGGGCACGGGAGGGGAGCGGCACGACTTGCAGTGGCTTTGGGCAGGCCAGGAGCACCTGGTGCACCAGTACAGGCCGGAGACGGGTCCGCGGGACCCCCGCTGCCACCACCCACCCTGAGTCAAAGTCCAGGCAAGTGATGGCAGCTTCCTGCAGGAGCCATAACCCCAAAGGGGACGGCTGTGGGGGTCCCCCCCGCCTCGTCCTGCCCTGTCACTTCGGGGAAGTCATGCTCTGTGCCTCAGTTCCCCCGTGTACAACATCAAGGACAACATTTCTTGTGTTAACGTTTGCTGCTTACTTTGGAGATGGCTCTGCGGGGCCTGCAGGCAGGAATCACTGCAGTGCCCGGACCCCGCAGGAGCCGTGCTCCCACCCGGACCCGAGCTGGGAGCAGCACTTGGTGCTGGAGGGCTGCCCTGGGGAGCGAGGTCTCGGCACCCACAGGCGGGGATGGGCTTTGGCCATCCAAACAAATCCATAAGCAGCTGGGCATAGCCAGGATTTTTTGTTTTAATGCCTTTCATTTCCCTCTGACTGCACATCGGTAGCACGTGGAGCAGGCTGCTGGCTGGCTGGCTGGATGAGCAGAAGCAGGCGCGAGAGGCCGTGCACAGCTGGTCCCTCCTCCAGGCTGCCTCATCCACACGTCTGACCCATCGAGATCCACCCCCATGGACACCTCTGCGCTGTCCCCTCCTCTCCCTGCACTCCTTGCAGCATGACCAGTCCCCAGAGCGTCGCCTGCCTGGAGTGGGCTTGTCCTTGGCTTTCTCCTTTCATGGCACGACTGCGCTGCTTTGGCACAGGACAGAGCTGGGCCCTGAAGCATAGCGAGGAGGAAGCCAAAGCAAACAGACAGGCGAAATGCTTTTGTTTTGGATCAGAGGCAGGAGGGGAGGGAGAAAAAGAAAGAAAAAGAAAAAGAGCCTTTTTTTTTCCCAAATGCTAAGAGGAGGCCATCAGATGCCAGAGCATCGTCTCCTGCCCCAGCCCTCCCGGCGGTTCTGCCGTGCCCACTGCACAGGGCTGCTCCAGGCCCCACACTGGGTGCTGGGTGCAGGGGAGCAGCAGGTGGGGGCGGTGGGGCTGTGCCACGGGGCCAGTGGCTCCTCTCTCAGAAGCCACTCTACAGCCCAGGTGTTATTCCAGCAAACACACTGAGGATCCTCACCCGCACGGCATCTCGTCCGGTCCGTCTGTCGGTCTGAAGGCTCCCCGGCTTGTGTCTCCCCAGGGACCTTCCGAGGAGTCTGCAAGAAAATCGACCACTTCCCCGAGGACGCGGACTACGAGCAAGACACGGCCGAGTACCTCCTGCGTGAGTCCGCTCCTCCGCGCGCTGCCCCAGGCCCCATCCCAACCGTGACCCCCAGCGTGTCCCCCTCTGTGTCCCCCAGCTCCAGGCCAGCAGAACTCCACAGTTTCGACACGGGAGGGGCCTGGCGCTGGGGCGAGGCTGATTTCCCCCACCCCGGGCACCTTCTGAGCCGTTTGTACAAACGTGGGGCACACAGGTGCAAACCGCTGGGGGAAGCCGAGCGCGCACGCGATGCGTGCCCTGACGAACCAGGCTGTGCGCTGCCCGGCCTGCCAGCAAACCTGCCCGTGGCAGGCAGAAAAGTTTGCGTGGCAGAAGTTTGCCTTTAGCACCTGCATTTCCAGATGAGTGAGACCACAAGGCAGCGGGCACTCACGGCAGCCGCAGAGGCTGCCCCTGGGCAGGGCGGGCACCGCGGGGCGCGGGGACCCTCGGCTGCTGCTTGCTCCCCGCGTTGCAGCTCTGCAGGGAGCAGCAGCTCCGCTCTCCGCTCTAAGGGGGAGCGTGTCTAATGGAGTTGGTTTGCAATTTTAGCAGATGAGCATTTTAAGCTCTTCTCCCACCCCCTCCCACAGTTAAAACAAAAAAAAAAAGTCTATTTTAAAGCCCCCAGAATGGCATTTTAATGGGGCTTCTCTGTATTCCTCTGCATTTGATAAGAGCCCCGAGAGAGGGATGAGAGCCCAAGCCCAGGCACGGTGTATTTTAGGTGCCTTTGCTTTAGCAGCAGGGGGTGATGTGCTGCTTTAGTTGCTCTTTACAGTTCAGAAGCTGAACTTCTGATGGGGCGAGCAGCAGAGACCCCGCTTAGCGCAGTGACTCCCAAGCGCGCAGAGCCAGGCCCTGCCGGAGCCAATCCCATCGGATTAGGGCTCGAGGCCACGGCATCACCCTTCTGGGCTGGGGTCTTGGGCTTCTTGTTCATTTCAATAATGCTCCTCCCTAATGTCAGAAAACAGGTTTTTAGGTAAATAAATGCAGTCTGAGGACACAGGTGATGGGAGCCTGGCCCCTGTGGCGGGCAGTGCTGTGCCCGTGGCTTCTTGGCAGCCCCCTGAGGTCTGAGGGGGCTGAAAACCCGAGGACCCAGAACCGTATCAACTGCAGCCTTTGTGGTGAGAAGGTAAATTGCTAGTGCGAGCTGAGCGACGGCTGGTAAAATAGTTCCTTGAAACAGCCTAGGAGGAAAAAAAAAGAAAGAAAGAAAGAAAGAAAAAACCTGTTTTTAAAAGGTTTTTGTGCCTAGAGGCCTGAATCGCAGGTTTTGCACGGCTGGTGCTGGGCTGCAGAGCATCCCAGGACTGGGGGCACACGGGGGGGCCCGGCGCTGGGTTGCTCCCACAGCCGTACACACCCCGGGCCGGTTCGTGGTCCTGGGACCTGCACTGTGGCTGTGCCAGCCTGCAGCAGGCCAGAGCCTGCAGAGCCCGGGGCCGTCCCCGTCTCACACCCCACTCCTCGCCCCGCAGGTGCCGTCAGAGCCTCCAGCATCTTCCCCATCCTCAGCGTGGGCCTGCTCTTCTTCGGGGGGCTGTGCGTGGCGGCCAGCGAGTTCTACAAGAGCAAACACAATGTCATCCTCAGCGCCGGCATCTTCTTCGTCTCGGCAGGTGGGGAGCCGGGGGACACGGGGGGCAGGGGGCACGTCGGGGTCCCCCAGGCCAGCGGCACAGGGGGCTCAGCTGCCGGGCTGTGCCGTCCCGGGTGAGGTCCTCCGGGCAGGGAGGAAAACCCGCAGCAGTCCCAGTGGGGGTTCCAGCCCGGGGCAGGTTTTGGGGGATCTGCCCTCAGCCCCGTGAAGCACCCGGTGCTGGGCAGCACACGGAGGGGCTGCTGCCGTCCTGCAGGGAGCATAGCCCTGCCTGGAGAGCTGGGCCTCCAGGACCGCTCCCGTCCCTGCGCAGCGCTCCCTGTTCCTTCACTGATTGTTCTGTGACAATGCCTTTGTCTCAAGGAACTGCTCTATTTCGCGTTTTTCTTCTCCCCACAAAGAGACAAATTACTCTCCCTCCTCCGGCTGGCAGGAGCCGCTGATGCAGATGAGAAAACAACAGAAAGAACATAATCGATTCATTAAGTAAACGCGGGGATGCATCAGCTGCTCCTCAGCCCCGCGCAGCCCCGCGGCTCTGCTGGCGGTGCAGAAATCGCCCAAACCCCACATAAAGCCTCCAGGCTCCGCCAGGATTTCGGAGATGGAGCCGCTTTGCTTCCAGCTGTTCCCAGCCCTGAGAGCTGCGGCTGGCACCCGCAGGGCACGGGGATGCCTCCGGCTCCGGCTCTGTCCCCTGCTGCAGCACCTGCCCCTCTCCCCTCCCGCAGGGCTCAGCAACATCATCGGGATCATCGTCTACATCTCGGCCAACGCGGGGGACCCGGGGCAGAGCGACTCCAAGAAGAGCTACTCCTACGGCTGGTCCTTCTACTTCGGCGCGCTGTCCTTCATCATCGCCGAGATGGTGGGGGTGATCGCCGTGCACATGTACATCGAGAAGCACCGCCAGATGCGCGCCCGCTCGCACTCGGAGCTGCTGAAGAGGTCGGCCTTCACCCGCCTGCCGCCCTACCGGTACCGCTTCCGCCGGCGGTCCAGCTCGCGCTCCACCGAGCCGCGCTCCCGGGACATGTCGCCCATCAGCAAGGGCTTCGGCACCATCCCCTCCACCGACATCTCCATGTTCACCCTCTCCAGGGATCCCTCCAAGGTCACCATGGGGACGCTGCTCAACTCGGAGCGGGACCACGGTTTTTTACAGGTCCATAACTCCATCCCCAAAGAGTTCAAGGAGTCTTTGCACAACAACCCGGCCAACAGACGAACCACGCCGGTCTGAGCCGCCGGGCGCGTGTACAGAGGTGTTTTGTCAGGCTGCATGACATGATCCTCGTGACAGTGTAACCCATGAAACCCTGTTTTTAAGGACACCCCCAGCGGGCTCCCCGTGCCCCCGTCCCCAGGTGCCGCCCGTAGCCAGGCTGGGACGCGTCGTCCCTGTGGGGACAGCACCGTGCTGCGGTGGCCCTGGCGCCCCGAGGGCAGGCTGGGGGCCTCCCGACAATGTCACCATCATTAATGTTGATAATAATCGCAGTGTTCCCTTAGCTGTATGTCCCAATGGAAATGCTGGCGACAGCCCTGTCCGTGAGAATCCCCTCGGGTTGTGACTTTCAGCGAAACCGCCTGGGAGCCCGGGGCGCGGGGCGCTGGGTGGGCGGCGCGGCGCTGCTCGTGTTCCTGGAACCGCGGCCCTCTTGTGATGGATGGAGTGCTCGGGCTGGGCTCTTTGTGGCGTTTCGTGCATGCATTAAATAGCTTGGAATTCAATTTTGTCATGTCGGGTTGGAAGAAACATCCTTTTGCAATTTTCTGTCGTCTTGAAAGGGCTTCTTTCTTTCCTCCATTCTTTCTTTCTTCCTTTTGGTGCGTTCAGACCATGAGAGGACTCAGGAGCAGGATTCCTCCAGTGACTGGTAGCAACTAGCCAGCCTCTAATTAACCTCTGATGTTGGAAGAAAATGAAATAACGATTCCTGAAAATTCATGCCCCCGCCGCAGTCACAGATTGCTGTCTGGGCACAACCAAGGAGGCAACACTTGACCTGGTCGCACTTCAGGAGAAGCTGGGTTTGTGGCTGGGCCCCTGGCCGTGCGTTGTGCACTGATGGTGGATGATTCTATAACGAACATGAACGGGGGATTAATGAGAAACGTAACAATAAAGTCATCCAGTTTGGCAAGCAAGTTCCTCGGCGGAGCAGGCGATGAGTGCTGACCTGCTGTGGCACCAGGAACCTGCACGGCATTTCACAGGCACCCTGCATGGCCATGAGCAATCCCGGGCGCAAAGCAGGGGGGCCCCGGGCGTCCCAGGGCGGGGCTGCATGAGGAGGGGGCTGCATGTGTCTGGGTGCAGCGGGGAGCCCCTGTCCCGCTGGGGCTGCAGCATGGCTCCACGGGCACGGGGTTTGGCTTTGGGCGTTGAGCAGGGCTCGTCTGGAGGGAGGCAGGGCCTGAGCAGCTGCTTTTAGGGGGAGCCTCAGTCCACCCCCTGACCAAAATGCCGGGTTCCCAGGGCAGCAGCCATGGGCACTGTGGGCAGAAGAGCCGCCGACACTGCCCTGCACGAAGGAAGCTCCCAGCACATGCAGCTTGTTTGCTGCTAGTGCAAGGGAGGGGATGAGAAGTCCTATTCAGATGCTAATTAGTCTTCTTAATTGCTGCAGTCGTTGATTGCACGTATGAAAAACAGCCGGGGAAGTGTAGCATTCAGATCCTAGGGAAATGTTTAAAAACAAAGTGAAAGGGCTCACAGCGCAAAATGCAGAAGCAGCAACAGTTCAAGGTGCCTGGTGTGTAGCCACCAGCCCTGCGCGGGCTGCGCGGCTCCCAGCACGCGGCTGCCAGGTGGGTGCCGTGGGAGAGCGGTGCCAGGCGGTGCGGTCAGCTCGGTGCCAGGTGGGTGCCCTGGGAGAACGGTGCCAGGCGGTGCGGTCAGCTCGGTGCCAGGTGGGTGCCCTGGGAGAACGGTGCCAGGCGGTGCGGTCAGCTCGGTGCCAGGTGGGTGCCCTGGGAGAACGGTGCCAGGCGGTGCGGTCAGCTCGGTGCCGGGCTCGGAGCACGCCGAGGCCGCCCTTTGGCGGGGCTCTGGGAGCAGAACCCCGGTGCTCTGTGGGGTGAGCGCTGCAGTGAGACCCCGCCATGCAGCCCCGGCTCTGGCCATGGGGGTGCAGGCCCCGACGCGGTGGCACCAGTGCATGTGCAGGAGCCAGCTTCACTGCATCCCTGCCTGCTGCCTGGCCCCGGGGCACCTCCGGCCTCCAGGCTGATTGCAGGCTTTGTGGCTTACAGGAAAGTGACATTTGTTCAGGATTAAATCTCCAGAAATCAGGCTCCAGCTGAGTCACCGAATGCTGCAGGTAAGGAGCCTGGTTTGTCCTTATCAGGAACAGCAAAGGGCGTGAGCAGGGCACGTTGTTGGTTGGGAATTGGTTGGGAACAAACCACAGCAGCAGCGGCAGGGCCGTGCTGAGCCCCCCCCCCTGCAGGAGGAGCGGCTGCGGCTGCTCGCGTGCTGGGGCCAGCTCGGGGCGCAGGGATGCGCTCATTGCAAGCAGCGCCTGGCCAGCTGCAGGTAAGTGAGCTCCCGTGTCACAGCGGTTGTTAGCAATGCGCTGAGTGCTGCTGTGGTGATCAAAGCCGCTGTCATGTGTTCACTGCCACTGCGGTCACCAACACGAGCAAAGTTCGTCGGGGACTGGGATGCTGCTGAGCCGCCTCCTGTGCAAGCACCGGGCTCCTCGGTGCCCCAGGTGCCCCAGGGCGGCATTCAGGGCAGGCTGTGTGGCTGTTTGCCCTGGGGGCCGGTGAGGAGGCTGGCAAAGGACAGGGGATCGATTTCCGAAGGAAACTGAGTTATCCCTGAGTCAGTGAAAAGAGGCAGGGGGTGCCCCAGGAGATGGGCTCAGCGCGGGGTGGCCAAGAGCCGGTCAGACCACACACCTCTAGTTTGCTTTCCTGGAGGCCAAATTGGTGGTCTGAAGGTTTTTTTTTTTTTTCCTCCCGTTTCTGAAGCAGTGTAACTCCAGCTATTGCCCTTCCTAATGTCATTGTGCTTTTGTTTCAGCCAATGCAGCTGACTCACCCGGCCCTGGTCAGCACCGGGCACTGCTGCTGCCGGGTGGAGGAGCTGGGAGAGAACTTGCAGACCTGCTCCATCCTGCGCCGGGCAGCAGCAATACCCTGTGCAGGGCCCCCCCCGGCAGCTGGTGCCGGAGCAGCCATGGTGCTCCTGGTGCCAGCACCAGCAGGAGCCTGCCCTGGGCATGCCGCGGGTGCCGGGCTCTGGGTGGCAGCAGCCCTGCCCTGGGGATGGTGACGCTGAGCCCAAGCCAATGGCCACGGAGGCGGGCAGGCGGTGATGGAAGGGGCTCGCTGCCACGTGCAATATCTTCCCTTTGTGCCGGTGTCTTTGCCCTGAAAGAGAAAATCAATACCCAGCCTAAATCTGGAGGCTTCAATATTCTTCGCAGAAGTGCAAATCAATATGGATTTCTTAACAAGTTTAATTTCAATACCTGAAAGTCTGCATTCTGCCTATTTCCTGACCTTTCCAACCCTCCGGGGAAGAAGATTAAAAACATTTGTTCCAGTTCAAGGAATTGAATCAGCAGCTGCCCCAGCACCTTGTTCTCTGGCTGCCAGACCCCGGTGAGCAGCACAACAGCCCACCGTCACGGCGTAGCTGCCCCGTGCCATGGCTGGCAGCCGTGCGACCCGCGCTGACCGCGTGCCCTCATGCAGCGCCCAGGTGGCAGCCAAGGGTCGGTCCACGGTGCCCACTGCGTGCAGGGGTCCCCGCTGCTCCTCCTCCGAGCCCCACCACACGGACCAGCCCAAGCCTCTGCTGGCTGGTGAGCAGCCTGGGGCAAGGGGGCTGCAGCGCTCGGGAGCGCTGTGTTTTTCGCACAAAGCATTTTGGCAGCCTTAGATCTCCGTGTGATCACTGAGAGTGCTGCAAAATGCGCGCGAGCTGTCGGCTCGGCTCACCTGAGCTAAGGGCTTCGGGTGAGGTTGTCATTGCCCTTGGGATGATCCCGCTGAAACGGTAAAGAGCATCTCTCCGGTTACACTGCTGAAGAGAAGCGCCCGCGAAGGTCAGCGCCTGCTGCCAAGGTCAGGCACAGGAGTGGCTGCTGCCATGCGCTACCACACCCGTCCTGCTGCAGTGGGGGGCACGCGGGGCACAGCGGGACGGCGGCAGAGCCCTGGGACGGGGCTGTCACGGCGGGGAACTGCAGCCCCTGCTTTGCAGTCACTGTGGGCTCCCGCGCCTGCTTGCATCTCAGGGGAGTTCTTTAATTGCTGTATTCATGTGGTAGTAGCCGGGAAACCCAACCGCGAGCTGCCAGCTGTCAGCCAGCAGAAGCTGGCACCCACATGAGCACGGAGCGAAGATGGCCTGCACAGCGGCTGCGGCGTGGAGCTTTCCTCCCGACCGCGTTGCCCAAGCCCGGGCCCGCGGGTGCAGCTGGAGGAAGGAGCTGCGCCCCAAGGCGCAAGGGCAGGGTCCCGCAGCGCCTCCAGCAGCCGCCTCTGTGGCTGCTCCTCTCCTGACGTCGTGCTTTGCCCTTTCTTGCAGTGATTTGTTTGTTGTTCTTTTTTTACCGTTTGGAATAGCTCATGAAACCCGAGGTAGGGCCAAGCAATTTATATCGCGTGTTTATTATTTACTTGATGGACAGTAATGGCTTCCGCAGTGCCATTGCTGTATGTCATCCGAATCCAAACGCTGAGGTGCTCTAAAGGGCAGCCTTTCGTCAGGGGCTGCAATAGCTTCTCCAGCACCGTTATCAGCTGCTGAGAGTGCTCACACGCCCGTAAATCTCTGCCTGGCCATGGCCACTAAACCCAGTCCTTAAATTCCCCCAGAAAATGTTCAGCCAACGAGCTCCCGCCTGCTTTCACGGCACAGTCCCACTGCTGATAAACTGCCGTCACTGTCACGAGCCTCAGCCACTGGAGAAGAAAAACTCCCTGTGCCTTGGAGCTGGAGCTGGGGGTGTGCAGGGGATGGTGGGCTGCCCCACAGAGCTTTCTGGCTCTTTTGGGTTTTGCCACCACTCTTTTGGGGCTGCAGGACAGCATCACCCCATGGCATCAGCCTCAAACAGCTGCGGACTGAGCTGTGGGACTGAGCCAGGCAGGACAAGAGTTTGCGCTGTTTGTTTTCGGATGATCTGATTTGCAAAGTTTGTCTCTACATTAATGGAGGATCAAGCTCACCGGTAACTGAAGTCGTTGCTGACACACACCTCCTCCCTAAGGCCAAGCGGCTGCACCTTTCTGCTCTGCTTTTCTCTGTTCACAGCATTTTGCTCTGCTTTCGTCCATTCGCGGTGGTTTTTAGCCTCCTATTGAGCAATTTTCCCTCCGTCCCCTTTGGGCTCCGCGGTTCCTCCCGCTCCTCCCCGCCTCAAAGCGCTGTCCCAGCGCTGGCTGCCTCCCTGCTGTCAGACCGGACTGGGACCAGGGGGCTGGGGCACGCTTGTGCCTTGTTGCCAGGCTCCCCAGGGGGCGCGAAACCTCTGCAAAGCGCTCGTGGGCACTTCTGCACCACGGGGCCCGGGGCTCGCCGCCTCTGTAGGGCTCTCCTCGGAGAACCAAAGTTTCCATTTTCTTTAGTGACCCCTAGGTCCCCTGGAAAACTGCAATGAGTAGCGCTACAAAGAAACTTGGTAAGTTTATTTTTATGAAATACAATAATTATCATGCTTAGCAGCTGTTGCTATTTAAAATAAGAAAAAACGGGGCTTGCATTGAAAATGTTTTGTAAACCATGTGCACCAACAATCTGTTCCAATGAAACCAGCCATTATGGAAACCGTATAATAGCAGGAGCTCATTATGGAAAGTTAAATTGCAAATCATATTTTGTTTTAAATGAGCTAGATGAATGCATAATTTGCCTCAAAGAAATAGTTTTGCAGTTCTCATCCTGCTGCCAAGAGCTGAAGCTCTTGGGCTGCAGCTGCTGGAGTGGCCTGATTGTCCATTTCAGACGACAGGAAGTTTTGGTTTCAAAGGAAGACTTGAAGAGAGAAGGGGAGGAACAAAAGCCAAGGAAGAAAAGGCAGCACGCCGCCGCTGCTCGCACAGCGCAGCAGTTGCAAGTGCTCAGCAAGTTTCCCGCAGACACCCCAGCGCCCGCGGGGCTGCGCGGGCTGGGCAGGGCAGCCGAGGGGTGCAGGGCCCCGCTGGGACCTGGCGCTGGCTGGGGGGGTCCCTGCCGTGGGTCCCTGGTGGGCAGCTGCAGCCTTTCCCCTGCGGAGCTCCTGGCACCCGCTTCCAGCCTGGACGTGCTGTCCCACAGCAAGGGTGTAATTAACGCACGTGGCAGCGGCTACTATTAATTACTGTGATCTCTGGCCCTGCCCCAGTCACTCCAGTGATCCCCGTGCTGGCAGCAGGCACACGCTGAATGCCGTCGGAGCTCTGTGTTTAGGCTCATCCGTTTTCACCAATTAAAAGCGATAGTAAACACTGCTGTGAGACTGAAAGCTCCTCCCCAGGGCTCGGGGGGCTGCTGAGACCCCACCGGCCGTTGTTCCCTACGGAGGAGCTCCCCGGAGCCCTGCTGTCAGCCCTCACGTGTCGATGTCGAGCACGACCACTGGGTTTTATCACCAGCCTTGAGAGAGTGTCTGTACTAATGGAACTTGGCGGGGGAGCCCAGCACGCCCCTATAAATTCTGTGGCTGATGGGGAGTGGAGCAGCGAGCTGCAGCCTTCAGGGGATGCAGGGACACGGCAGGGAGCTGCGGGGTGGGCACTGACTGTGGGGCTGGGGCTGCAGGGTGGGTTTGCCCCGCTCTGCAGGATGGGTGTTTGCCCCCCAGCAAAGGCCAGGCCAAGGGGGCAGCCCAGAGGTGGGGCATCCGAGGGGAGAAGTGCAGCGGGAGCCTGCCCAAAGGTCACCCACCTCTGCCCCTGCCCCTAACCCTGACATTGCAGGGCCCCTCCTGTGCCAGCGAGCACAAAGCACAGCTCCATCAGGGCATATTGGGGCAGCACTGATTGCAGCTGCACCAAAGGCTGGGGCAGCCGGGGGGGCCAAGCAAGCACAGCCAGGGCTGCGGGATCCGTTCCCACCCTGCAGGCTGAGGCTGGATCCAGCTCGCTGCATCGGTGCCCAGCGCTGGGGGAGCTGCAGCACCCGGCGCCAGGTCAGCCTGCTCGTCCCTGCCATGAGCTGTGCTGCTGGTGTCAGGGACGTGGCTGAGCACAAAGAGCCGGTTTATCTCATCCAGGCTTACAGCAAATGGAAAAGCAAGAAATTGGCAGCAGGTAAATTGTTGCTATTTGAGCCTATAAAATAAGGGAGAAAGAGCAAGCACAATGAGCAGCACCATCACGGCTCTGGATGAGCGAGGAGCACGCTCCCCCGCGCCCCAGGGGAGGCAGGAAAGCTTTTCAGAGTCTTTAAATGCCTCGTATATCTTCACAGAGAATTTCAAGCCAGTTAACCTAGCAGCAAAGCAGCAAAAATAATTGAAAAGGCTAACGAGTGCTCTGTAACCTTCAAGTAAATAGCAAATATTTAAAACTGCAGGCTCTTTTCTTTTTTTTTTTTTTTTCATATGGGGCTTTTTTTTCTTGTGCAGCCTGCAGCTCAAAGCAGATAGGTGGTTTCCTTTTGCTTCACGGTCTTAATTAGACTCTATTTCCTGCCCCTTGTCAGCAATATGCAGCAAGCTAATTACTCCGTGCTGCTGCCGGCTGTCCGCGCTGCCTGGCTGCGCTGCGCTGCGCTGCGCTGCGGGAGCAGCACCGTCCTCCTGCCCTGCGCCTGCTGCAGCCTGGCCCCGCTGCTAGGGGAGCGCAGAGCCTGGGGGAGAGCCTGGAGCCTGGGGGGGGACAGCGACAGGAGGGGATGGGGGGACAGGGCCCGTGGCACTGCTGCTGCAGGAGGAGCCCTGCACTGGGAGCGTCTCTGCTGGTGGCTGCCCAGCGCCGCAGCTGTAGTGCTTAAACCCTAAATCCGGCACCTGGCAGCCCCCTGCCCTCGCGGCTCCCCCGCAGCCCTCGTCGGTTCCTGTGCAGTGCTGATGGCTGTGGGAGGGGTAGGGCCCGGGTCCAGCAGGCTGCGCCCCGTAGCACGGTGTCAGCTGGTGGCATGTCCTCGCTCTGGGTCTCCCGGTCTCTCCTGCAGGGCAGGCGCGGCAGCGCTGCGCCCGCAGCCAGGTGCTCGGGGTGCCCTCCCCAGCCCCGCAGGCAGAGCGGTGCTGCAGCCCCAAAGACAATTTCATTAAACATTAAAAGCAGCAGCTGCTCACGGTGTGAGGGAATGGCTGAAGACGGCAGAAGCGCTTTGCGATTAAATTGTGTTTATCTTGGGAAAGAAGTCCCGGAAACCTGTAATTAAAATGTTTATACAAAGGCCAGGGTTTCAGAGCCTGCATCTTTACAAACTCCCTTTTAGGAGACAGCAGAGCCCCCGCTAGGCTGTCCCTGGGCAGACGCTGGCCACAGCTCCCTGCCAGGGATGGTGGCAGCACGGTGGCGGCCCGGTGGCGGCACGACGGGGCACCCCGCGCTGGGGCTCGCGGGGCGCTGGGCAGCCCCTCGGCCAGCAGCAGCAGGCGGGCCGCGGCAGGTCGCTGCGCTGTGCCTGGGGGTGCGGCAGCGCCTCGAGCTCCCGGGGGAGGCAGGGCTGGGCTGAAGGCCAGCGGCGTGAGCGTGGCCAGTTCAAAGTGCTCCAAGTGCTGCTTTGATTTGTACAAGATCTGCTCCTCTGCGAATTCACTGCAGTACTTCTCCCCTGGGCGGGCAATTTGCCCTGCTGCTTTTACAGGATTTTTCTGTTCTTTCGTTTGTTTTTTGTTTGTGTGTTTGTGTATGTTCTCCTTGTGTTGCCAGTGGGGTTTTGCTGCTGGTTGGCCCACCTTGCTGGGCATGCAGAGCTGCAGAGCAGGGTGAGAACAGAAGGGCGCATGGCTCCCACCACAGCCTCTGTGGCATTTTGGTGCATTTCCAAGCTTTTGTGCCTCCCGTTATGACAGGTATGATCTTCCTTTACAGCAGCAGATAACACAAAAATGCTATCTGGAGTGCTGTCAAATTATGGACCCTCAAAGCCTGCGCGTGCTTTGAGGCTTGCCCCAGGGCAGGGAGGTCTGCAGCACTCCTGCAGCCTCTGCTAGGACCTGAATTTTAAAGCCTTTTCATATTTACTCCACAGTGGTAACAAAAAAGAAATGAAAAAGAAAACCAGAACAATAGAAGCAAGCTGGTTCCGGGCTGCTGGAGGAGCCATAAATCACTTTCAGCCTGTCCCAGTGGCTTTCACCTCGGGGTTCAAGTGCCTTTTAACCTCTCAGACCGCTGAAAAGTCCAGCCGGAACCCTTTGTCTTGCTGTTGTGAGGTCTGTAAGCACCTGATAGCCCCAAAACAAATTGCAAAGCCTAAAGGCAGACTGCCTGGGGATCCACCATCACCTCCTGAGGTGGTAAAACATCCTAGCAGAGGGGATGAAATGTATTCCATAAAGCATGATCTTTTTAGACAGGAGGAAATCAGAAGCCTGCGTTCTCTGTGAGCAGCGAGTGGGAGCTGCAGCCAGCCTGCACGCCTGGGCACGGCAGAGGCACTGGAGGAGCTGCTCTCACCTGGGAGGTGGGCTGGGGCAGACCTCGTGCCTGGGGCCTGCAGGGCACGGCTGCGGGTGCACAGGGCACGCAGCGGGCTCAGGGTGGCTGGGGGAACCCCATCCCATCACCTCCCCTTTCCCAGGCCATGCTGGGACACACGACAACAGCACAGGGGCTGCCCCTGGCCCGGGGTTACCTGAGCCCCCAGACCCAGGATGGCCACAGCAGTGCCAGCAGCACCGGCGGGTACCGGGCGGGCAGGGGTCTGCCTGTCCTGCAGCGGTGGCAGCAGTGCTTCCTGCAAATCCCATCATGTCCTTACCTTACTCTCTCCTAGAGCATGGAATTGATTTCCCACACCGGGTGTCTTTAGGCTGTTTGTTCTGTGACAAGGCAGATTTGGGAAGTCTTGCTGCTGCGCTGGGTCTGACGAGCAAACCTCGTCAGAGGCAGCAGAGCTCCCCGGCTCGCGCCCTGACGGCAGTAATTGGGCATTCAGCGCAGCGCTGGCTGCAGATCTGCTCTGCCGCCCGCCGCACCGCCCAGCTCCCACCGACTCCTGTCACAGCTTAATCCAAGGCGGCACCCGGAGCCGTGACAGCGGCTTCCCAGCACCCGCGGGGATCTGGCTGAGATGCTCGCATCCAAAGCAATTAAACCATGCCACGCTGGAAGCCCGTACTGATTGTGGCTGCAGCCTCTGCAGCTGAACAATTTGCCTTCACACGCTGGCGCAAAGCTGACGGGGATCAGGGGCTGCAAACGGCTGGGCTGGCCCCCGGAGGGACGGTGGAGCCTGTCGGTGCCGCAGGTACCGGTGCCTGCCCAACAGCTCTGCTTCAGGCAGCGTCCTGCCCCGGGGCGCAGCTGGCTCAGCCCCCCTCCCTCCGCGTGCTTTGTACCCGCAGCTCTGAGCATCCCCGCGGGCAGCCTGGGCACCACGAGTGCCCTGTGCCCTCGTGCCCTCTCTGCCCCACTCTGGGGGAGCCGCAGGACACCGCAGCTCCCCCAGGCCACCCCCAGCACCGCCCCCCTGCAGGTGCTGCTCCAGCTCTGCTGCCAACAGGTGCCAGCTCCAGAAGTTTCGTGGACGATAACGAACCGCGCCTTTATGGCCAGCAGTCAGCGGTTACAGCCGGAGGTAGGGTTCCTCTAACTGCTGTTCTGCAGCCTGCACGCTTCTGATGTTTTTATTCTAATCATTGTTAGAGCTTCCTCGCAGGGCATTGCAAACATCCGTCCGACACGCTGCTGCCTGTGGCTCCCTGGACTCTCCCACAAAGAACAGTTTCCCCGGGAAACAAGGCAAGAAGTAGACCAAAGAAACACGAGAGCCCTGCTTCCTTCCACCACCAGAATCACGGATCAGCAGTCACTCTGCTCCTCCACTCTCTGAGTGCCGTTACCTGCTAATTGGCATCAGACCTCCAGGCAGTGGCCATTTGCTCCTCCTCATCCCTTTGTTCCCATCGGTTCCTACACCGTGTTTGATCCCACGGAGAGGGGAACTGATGCACAAGGAATCTGTGCACTTGCCTGGCAACTACAAAAGTCCTGCTGGCCCCTGGTTTCCTGTCCCTGCGGAAATGAGCAGCCTGCTCTGCTGAACGCAGGAGCAGCAGAGGAGCAGCATTTCCAGCCCACCTCAATGTCCATGGTGATGAGAAATTTCCAGCCTTGCTGGCCTCAGGCTGGGAGCTTCTGGTGCTGCCGCTAAGGCCCAGGAAATCCAGACCTCACCCAGGTGATGAGAAAACTCGCAAGGAGCCACTGCTCTGACCCGGGCAGAGATGTGAGCCTGTTTCTCACACCCCAGTGCCTTGGATCACGGGTGAACAGCAGCTGGCTCTGCCCCTTGGCTGAGTGCAGGTCTGCCCTGAAGCAGAGAGCAAGGGGACAGGGATGGGGGGGTGGGCAGAGAGGGACGGGGGGTAAGGATGGGGAGAGGAACAGGGTCCTGGCTCTGGAAGCCGGACCAGGGGAGCGCTCGTTCCTGCCATCCCCTTCACTGAGCTCGGAGGGCCCGGAGTCAGGGGCACAGGGCAGCTCTGCCAGCAGTGACTTGGCCGTGAGCTTGGCACCTGCTGATGGAGAAACACCCAGCAGAGCAGCGCAGCCGTGGAGAGCCTTCTCCTGCTCCGCTGAAGTGCACTTTAATCCTGGAGAGCCTGGGTGCTCCGTCTGGGTGCCGTAGCCAGCCTTCCCCTGAGCCTCTCTGACTTTCCATAACAGATTTCCATCTCTCCTGCACATTTTTGTCCCCTCGCAGCTGCAGGCTCAGCAGCCAGTGTCTGGCTCCCTGGCTCAGCACTGACATCTCCATCTCAGTCGTATCGAGGGGATGAAGCTCCTGGGGGACACGGCCTTGGCTGTGCAGCCTGGTGTGGGGAGGTGACCAGGACCAGCACGGTGCCCAGCGCCAGGACAGGAGTTCTTTGGTGACAGAGACACGGAGCAGAGCGCAGAGAGAGCCAAAGCCTTCCTTTTAAATCTACATGACAAATGCAGGACCTGCCGCAGCTGCTGTTCAGTGCCTGTGTCCTACTCCTCGGTCTGATCATTATTTTAATGAGCTGCAGCATCTCGTAAAACCCAGCACAGAGAAAATTATATTAAACAACTGTGAAAAGAAATCGTTTATTTCCATAATGTCTGTGTTTTGGATTGAAGGGGGAAAAAAAATACTCCGGCAATATGACTTTTCCTGCCGAGCCACGAAGTGGCAGGCTGCTCATTAGCTTAGATCATTGCTGCTCAAAATGTAATCATCTTTAAAAATGATTAGAAGCATAAGGCTCACCGACAGAAAGCACACAGGCCAAAGTGGCACAGGGCCTTGCACTTCTGGCACTTGGGGTCCACGCCAAGCTCTGCCCTGCCCAGCCCGCAGACCCCGCTGGCTTTAGGGGCAGCTGCCCCCAGCCTCGGGTCTGGAGGTGTGGGGGTCCCCGACCTCGGCTGGCCCCTTCCACCCGCTCTGCCCCGTGCTCTGAGAAAGGCAGCCCCAAGGAGGGGACTGGAGCAAGGCGTCGGAGCAGGCTGAGCTGCGGGGTGATCCCGCGGTGCGGGGCTGGATGGGGCAAGCGGCCAGACGGGGCCCGGGAGCTGCGAGCCTGCAGCAGAGCCCAGAGCTCCTCAGCGGAGCCCAGTGCAGCTCGCGCCACGCAACCCACGCGTGAACCAAGGTGGGAAATGAGCGTGAGTCTGACGGCAAGGTTCGCCAGGGCTGAGGGACCCGGGCAGCCGGAACGGCTGCAGCTCGGAGCGGGCCGCCAGGCGCTCCCGAGCGCTGTTAAATAATCATCTCTAGGCAATGATTATTCATGAGCACAATGGAGATTATCGTTCGGAATCCTTAACAATTGGGCGCAGCTCCTGTTTGATGTGGCGAGGCTCTAGCAGGGCATTTGCATTAGAGAAAGTATTACTACTTTTGATGGAGGAGAAGGATTACAGGAGAAATCTGCATAAATTTATTGGTAAATGTCATTTAGCATATGTCCAAATGTAATTTATCAGTGGTTTGTAGTGCAGACTGTCTGACTCACACAGGGCTTTTTTTCCCAAAGACAGATAAATAACCCTTGGGACACAATTACCTCATTGCTAGGACTGGGATGTTCGATCGCTGCTGCAGGTGAGCAGCGCCTGCCCCGGGCAGACCCCTCTGCCCCGTGCCCCGCAGAGCCCCGGCCCTGTGCCCCAGGCCCAGAGGCAGCTCCCGGCTGCTCCCAGAGCTGCTCCCTCCCCGACACCACTGCCCCAGCCCCAGGATCCTGCAGCTGGCAGCAGCCCGAGCCCGTCCCCTCGGGAAGGGTTTCCTTGCTACTCCTCCAGCTCTCTGTTCCCACAGGCCCTTTCAAGGCTTCTGTCTGGGTTAATTTCACAGCTGTTTAGGCTCATTCTATCCTCGATTAACTCTCCAGAGGGATGTTCTTATCCA
The DNA here is from genome assembly GCA_013399715.1 of Alectura lathami. Lineage (NCBI taxonomy): Eukaryota > Metazoa > Chordata > Aves > Galliformes > Megapodiidae > Alectura > Alectura lathami. The sequence goes on along the minus strand of VXAV01008787.1, from coordinate 114,717 downwards.
CAGAGGCTTTCCCAGCTGCCTCAGCTTTGATCTGCTTGCGTGTCCCTGTGTGACACGAGGCGGTTGACAGGCTGGAAGAGGTGGGCTGAGGGCTTCCTGAGGAGGTGGCAGCAGCAACCAGAGCTTCTGGGGCAAGCTCAGAGCCGGTTCCACAACCCGGGCATTCCATACATGGAGCAAGGGCCATGCCAGCACCCTGAGGCAGGGGGAGAGCTGTGCACCTGCAGCAGGACCCATCCTAGCTGCGTGCAAGGTGAACCTGCAGCCGCCCCTGTTTCCTGAGGAAGTCAGGCCGCAGAGCTGCAGATTTCCACCTGCTCCAGGTTCCAGCCCGGGCAGGCCGAGGGCTCAGCACCCCCCGCGCTGCCGGGCTGGGCTGTGTTCCCAGGCCACCAGATGGCCACAACAGCAGCGAATTCTGCATCCAGCTCCCAACACTCCAGTGCCACACGTCGATGCCAAGCAAGCAGCGGCATGGTCCGTCATGACTGCCTGATACGTCTTATCATCTTGTTAGCAATTAATATTAGCATGGTAGAAATTGCTAATATGTGACATACAATAATTAGAATTCAATTTAATTGCCAAGTAGTTCTTACACTCTGCATACAAATGTGGCTCTTCCCCCCTGGACCAGAGGATGGTGCATGGGCAAGCACACCCCGAGGAGCATCCCCTGGCCCTGCAGCACCTCTGGGCCCTGCCCAGCCTGCCGGGGCTGCAGAGCTCTGCAGCTGGGCTGCGTCGGGTCTGACAGCACCTGGTGCTCAGGTGTGCCTTATTGCAACAGGATGCAGCCTCTTGTCTCCCATCTGGAAGGAAAGGCTTCTCCTGGAAACAGCAGGATGCTTCCTGAGGAGCAGGAGGTACATGTAACTGCAGGTACCAAGAAAAAAGAGGGGAGCAAAAAGAGTGTTGCAGAGGCAGCACCCCCTGCACCGGCGTTGGGTGGGAGCGTGGCCTGGAGAGTGGTGGCTGTGTAGAAGGCTTCGGGTCGTGGCAGGCAGCCAGCAGCATGCAGCCAGCAGTGTGGTTCGGTGTGCAGTGGGGTTCCTGAGCACCTGTATTTGGGAAGTGCTCAGTGGTACCCACAGAGAGGATGTTCAGCACCAGTGAGAGCAGTACAGCACCGTGTCCCCTGCAGGTGTCCATGCTCCCAGCAAGGTATTACGAGCTACAGAGTTCTGGTGGGAGCTCCAAGAGCTCTTCAAGGTTTATTCCCTCTTTACCTCCTTGTTAAAGCAGTCAGCCTGTGCCTCCCGGTACAGAGGTTATAATCTCACTTGACTGTGGTCTCCAGGTACCTCTGTGGAAATCTACAGTAATGGACAGCATGGCCAGGTGTGTAGCTGAGACAAATTTAAGCACACAGTGACTGCAGGTGAGGCTCAGGCTCAGCCCAGCCCTGGAGGCCACCAGGGCCCCTCCAAAGATGGCTGCAGGGGCAGGACACCAGGGCGCTGGGTGCCCTGTGGGTCCCTGCAGGTGACACGGGCACTGGAGTGATGAGTGGGCCAGCAGCATGCCCAGGAAGGCTCTGAGCAGGGGCTCATCCTGCACTGCATTTTCCCCCCCCCCTTTTTTTTTTTTTTCTTTTTTTTTTTGAAGTGTAAGCACAGAGGCAAAAGTACCTGTGCGGAAGGGGCTGGCTGAGGACGTTATCTCCCAGGGATTAATGGCTGCTGGTGACTCAGAAATAAGATGACTCAAAGAAAGGCAGCATCCAAGGGATAAAGTCAACCGCCACGGCCCCCATCGTCAGCCAATCCCACAGACCAGCATGCTCTCTGGAGCAATTAGCGCAGCTGCACGGGGAGCCTGCAGAGGAGAAGCGCTCAGCTTTGGCACTCCACCTCCTGAAACTCGCTGTCTGTGCGCTGTGATAGCAGCCCTGCACGGCCAGCAGGCCCGGCCGGGGCTGGGAGAGGAGGGCTCCAGAGGACTGAGAGAAAGGGCCTTTGATCCCCGTAATTAACTGATTTAAAACGCGTTATAGAGCGAAGCATTAGGAGGAAAGCTGGCGGTGCTTTGATGTGTGTGCAGGGATGCGGTCAGGAGGCTGCAGAGGGCAGAGACCAGAGGAGGCAGCGCAGGAGGCGGGGTGCTGGGGGCACAGGGGCGAGCACCGGCCGGGGCAGGTGCTTGGGTGCTGCCCCTGGGGAGCCCCGCAGGGCCGTGGTGCAGGAGCTGCGGGCTCCAGGCCTGCTGGGCAGCACCCGCTCCCTGTGCTCTGGCGCTCAGCAAGGCGAGGACTGCTCTGCGCTGAGAGGGACTTCGTGTCCTCTGAGCAGCCCTGAGCGCGGGTGCTGGGAAAGGCCGCTTGTGCAGGGCTGCGCCGTGCAGAGCTGCTGCTGCTGAAGGTGACCTCGTGTGCCAGCGAGGGGATGCCTGCTGCCCGTCCGAACAGAACCAGCCACAGGAGCCTTCTCCCACAGCGGGCACTGCACTTGTGCAGGCGCTAATCGCTGCAGCAGCCGCTCACACGGGTACGGGTGGTTGCAGACGCTCATCTCCCTCAGACCCAGTGCTGCATGCGAGCAAAGAGCAGTCTGTCCAGGGGCACGGGACCCCTGCCGGGCACCCGGAGCAGCTGCAGCCCGGGGGGGGCCCGGGGAGCGCCCGGCGCGGTGCCAGCCGGTGCTGCCAGGACCTCCAG
>VXAV01008787.1:75038-105239 GCA_013399715.1 Alectura lathami | reverse complement strand
CGGGGTGGGAGATGGCAACGGGATGCGGCCGGGAGCGGAGCAGTGCCTGTGTTTGGGCCTTGCGGAGCCGTGCCTTTGTGGTCGCTGCCCTGGCGACTGCCGTCAGGTCCGCGTTTTAGACTCGGAGTTGTCTGGGGAAGGTCATACGGTTGATGTGTGACGTGGGGTGCTTACAAAAGTCTTGGTTTCCTGGTATTCTTTTAACTTTTCCAGTTAGAATACTAAGGATATATGGTTAATGTATAATGACAAACATGCCAGGCTTATTTGAAATCTGATGGAGAAAGCTGTAAGTGATAGAAATAGAACAGATGTCTAATTTATTTGAAGAAAAAAAGAATGTGAGTTTGCTTTCATATTTGATTTCACTGTACTGGAAGCAGCCGCTTCCATCACCAGTGTGTCTGTGACCTGTCGCCTTGGTAGACTCTGAAGAGCCATTTTGCTCACGAGTGTTCTCTGTATGTAAATTGTCCTTAGGAATTTCCTGTTAACTTTTTTTTTTTTTTCACATTGTCACTCACGTGCTGTTGAGTGTGGTTTCGTCACTCATTTGTCACCATTTTTTTCTCGTACTACATAGTAACCACGTCAGGGCAGTGCTGAAGTGTAGTGGCAGAGCGCCCGTGGGGAATATAAGAAATAATCTTGAAAATTTCATAAATTCTTCTAGTTCCAATTTGGTGCTCAGTTGTCAGTGGTGATGTTTTTATATCGCTTGGTAGGGTGCTTCAGTGGTGGTGATCTGCCACTGTGATCTGCCTGGGTGTGATTAAAGGCTTTGGGATGTTGCTTTTCAGAAATAAAGAATTCTCAAGTGTTTCTGTTCTCAAACAGTAAACTTTTTTGTTTGCTTTGCTCTGTGAAACTCTTACAACATCTTTGCTTTAAGATGTGTGCTGGTGGTTTCTTCCTTTTCCTGTTTCACAAGTTGGAATCCCAGTGGGATTGCACGCAGACCGGTGACTGTAACTTCCGCCCCTGGCCTGTTCAAGTGACCGGGCTTAAAGCTCTCTGATCCTCTACAGATATTTAAAAGCTATTTTCAGGAGGATGTGTGTAAAGAGACTGACCAGCACAGCATCTCTAGGGTCTGAGGGGTTCCATTGTGCTGCATGTGTAGGTGGATACATATTTTGCAGAAGTCTTGAATTTTTGTAGTTGTAGTGAATAAAATTGTCAGAAGCTTTTGAAAAATGTTTTCTTTGTTTTGATGACTTTGATACAGACGGTCCCTGAATTTTGTGTGTGGTTGGTGATGTCCTGTGAGCTTCAGGAACGCTGGCAGGCTGAACGGATGGCTGCGTGACGGCGGGGCTGTGAGAGCTGGGGCTGTGTGAAACAGCCTTCAGTACGGGGGTGACACGCTGTGAGGGAGCCCAACCAGCACCACAAGAAATAGCTGCTTTTCTTTTTTTCTTTTTTAATAGAATCCAAGGATTCTGTAATAGCAGATGAGGAGCAGAAAGGAAGATTCCTGAAGGAAAAAAATTACTAATTTATACACGTGTTACCCCATCAAGTGATACTAATATTCCTAATTCCAGTTTTGCAAAGTACGCTGCTGTGTTCTCAGAATCTAGTGAAGGAAGCGTCTGCCTCACGGGGTTATGCGGAGTGTGGCGTTTCCTGAAGTTGGAGCATCTCTGTAAAGTGTCACCCTTATTTAAGGGCAGGGAGATGGTCTTCTCGGTACCTGCTGTTGCTTCTAGACCACTGTAAAAATAAGCATTGTGTTGTAAACTTGGTGTATTAGCAGCGCAAACACTTACGGAAGTTTCTGGAGGATGACTTCCATTTAAAAAAAAAAAGAACATTTTCAGAGCAAATTTTCAATGTTCATACCTGTGAATTTCACTTGTTATTACTCAGATGTAGATATCTAAATGTATTGTCTAAAGACAATGGAAAAATTAGAGTAGGGTGTTCTGCCCCAGTGGGATGTCTGGAGCTCCTGCGTGTGGACACACAGTATTGCCTTCTCAGGACTTCTCTCTGTGTGGGCGTTCTGACCGGTGTTAGTGATACTGGGAAGAGTGAGGCAAAGCTTGAGTGAAGATGGCATGCTCCTTCAGGTCTTTGGGAGTAATGTTTCAAAATTCGGTAACTGTTACTGCTCAGAGTGCAAATCTAGTAGGAGCAGCAGTGCTAATATAAGCTGAAAGGAAATGGGAGCTTAAATATCAGTGGGAAAACATGACGTGATGGACTCTTCAAGATGCAGAGAAGGCAAAAAGGTTGGAACCCATTTTTTTTAAAAAAAAAAAAAAAAAAAAAAAGCCTACACTCCAGAATGATGCACCTAAACGTTCACCTGGTCTGGATTTGATCGCTGCCCTTCACGGCAGATGTTCCCACAGTGGTGTGGAAGGAGTGCAAACCTCAGAACTCGTGTATCTTGAGTCCTCCTTCCTGCCCTCAAACATCTCGACTCAAAAACTCTTGGAGAATGTGCTATTCTGCTAATCTGGCAAAATACATAAAAAATGTTTTTTTCAAAGTGTCTCAGCTGGTCATGGTGAGATGAATGGCTCTGGGGAGGAGTGGTGCTCCTGGGGGGCTCTCCTGAAGCGGGGCCGTGCCCGAGCTGGGTGCCGCAGCTGGTACTCGCAGCGATGTGCTTAGCCTCTGCTTTGTGGAAGGCTTCTGGTGGAGCTCCTGGGGGCGTGTGGACAGTGCCCCCGGGAACAGTGGCCCTGTTGGGCCTGATGTCAGCGCTCCTGTGCAGGTGTTGGCTCACATGGCGAGCGGGGCTTGCAGCAGGGACACTGCTTTGCAGACCCTGGGGGCTACTGGGTCCTGGCTGGGCAGTGTTGCCAGGGAACAAGCTTCTGCTGGGGGTGCCAGGTCGGTCAGAGCTGGTAGGCTGAGCTGTTGTCTGTTATGTTCAGGTGGAGCAAACGCATTTCTGGGTGCTCCCCCCGCCTCAGCTTGAGTCCTTTTCCCTTGTTAAAATAAGTTATGTTTTCACTTTGTTTTAGTTCACTTTTATTAAAATTTCATCACCAAAATGCATTCAAATAGTTAGGGCCAAGGAAAAACCTGAAACCAGCTGATTTCAGGTCCTTTCACAGCAGTAGCTCTCCTGCACTCTGCTGTCTGGGAGCACTCTTCCACCAGCTCTGTCACAGGGACAGCTAGTGGGGCGGTTGAAGTGCCAAGAACAAGTGTCAGAAGTGTCCTGTGCAGGTAGAGCCTTTCCTTCACGAGGAGCTACCGCTCTTCTGTTCATCAGCTTAAACGTGTAGTGAGAGCACAGGCTGACATGTGAGGTGGGTTTGTTTTTGTACGTCAGCTCCTGGATGGCTGGAGCTCTCTCAGCATGCAGACTGAATACAGGCAAATACACGTGTGTGTGCATGCCGGGGCAACTTAATCCGCAGGCACGTTAGTCCTTCTCTTCTGAGGGTCAATAAGTGGTCACAAAAGGCTGAAAGAACTTCTTCACCCTCATGCATCATACACTTCTGCCGTGTGTCTGAACTGGCCCCTCTGCAGGCTTGCCTGCTTTGTGCATAAATGCATTGGCTGCAGGAGACAACAGTTCAGACTCGACAGATTTACAGTGGGAACAGAAAGGAAGTGTGTTTTCCCTTCTGTTTGCATGGCCTTCTTTGGGAGCAGTCCTTTCTCACACATTTTTAAACTAGTGTGAAATTCAGAGGATGTCTGCTGTTCTGTTCCCTTGGAGAAGATCAGGAATTAGTTTCAGCTAAAAGATTTCTCAATTTTCTGAAGAAGCATTTCATCATCTGGAGAGATACAGGGAAACTTTCATTTCCAGGTTGGAGTGATACCCTCTGGTGGGTGTGTTTAGTCTAAAGGATGCTTCTGTTTGTAGGAACAACACGCTGAAAATGGAGCATCGGTTCTGACATAGGTTTATTTGGTGCACGATGACTGTCCAAAGCCATCCCGACAGTGCCTGCGTGGCCGGGTACGCAGAGCCGCTGGTTCTCAGACCATTGCTGGGGTTCGGTCTGCACGGGTGGAGGGCTGTTAGCGTTTCTAACCGGGGCGAGTTACAGGGGACGGCTGCTGACAGTGCTTAAAAATAGTCCTGTGCAGCCTGTGTAAGTGCGGTGTGGAAGCCGTTCTGGTGGGGGGATCTTGGTGTTTCAGGCTTGCTCAGTGTCTCGGGTGGGTTTTTTATTGCTGTGTCCCCCTCCTGTGCAAAAGGCCAGCACATGCTAACCAAGGCCCAGCTCAGACAGCCTCAGGGACTGTGCTTTCTAAAAGCTTTTTGCAGCCTGCCTTTGTGAGTAACTTGGAGTTACTTTGCAAAAAGTGGCTATAAAGAATTTGCGCCTCTCTAGTTAATTGAAGCTAGATAATTAGCTCATGAGGGGACAGACCACTCCAGTTGGAGCCACTTTGGCCTGTTTGTGAAAGCAAGCTTAAAAAAAAAAAAAATGTTTCTGTGATACAACTTCTGGCAATGCCAGTTTAGTTTCCACTTAAGTTTAAAGGACTGAGCATCTGAAAAACTTGGGGCTTGTTGATTTACCAGGCTCCAAGAAATAGACACAGCTGGCAGGCTCTCTTCTGTGTTCTGTGTCAAACACCAGCAGCAGAAGGGAATTGGGTTGAGTTGTCAGCTATGAAAGCAACAGCTGAAAGTTTCCATGCTTTAGCTAAGTCCCATCTTGTTACTGGGCAAGCTGATTAGGCTTTGTGAGACTTTGTCATTTTTCTCCAGAAATCTGTTGATGTTGTAGCCTAAAGAGTAGCTTTTAAAATAAGTATCTTGCTGCTTATGGTTTATCAAACTTGGAGGTTTTTCTGAAGGGACTGTTACATTAAGACAGTGAAGGTGCAATGTTACGTGTACATTTCTGCTGCTGTATCTATGAAAAGGGGCTCTGAGCTGCTATCCAAACACACATCAATATGAGTTCTCATGACTAATGTTTTTCTGCATTTGTGTTTTTTTCTAGAATACACAGATGATAATGCTCTGATTCCCAAGAACTCATCTGTGATTGTTAGAAGAATCCCCATTGGAGGAGTTAAAGCTACCAGCAAGACATATGTTATGTGAGTACACACACAGCACTGTATTCTGTGAGGCGGTTCTTAGGTTTTGCGTTTATACTAGTTGGCTAAAAGCACTCATACATTTCTTTTTTAAGCTGCTCTTAATTTGTGTTGTAATAGGGTAGATTTTCATGCATCTCCCCCAGAACAGACCTACATTTTTAGGCTTTCTGGGGCGTTGGGTTCACGCTCCAGCAGTGGTGACTTCTGGGATGATTCTGTTGGCTTTGTTCTTGGGGCTGATTTCTGGAGACCTGAGATCTTAGATCCTGTTTCCTCTACATGAGGAGATTCCTTATTATATATCTTGCTCTTATTTTCTTTTACGTTAGATATTTTCTTTTACATTAGATACAAACATGCATGGTAGTGTACATTTCTAATTTGTTCCCATCTCGGTAGTCTATTTCTCACCCTGGGACTTCCCTGCATTTTTGTCTTTGTGATATGGCGAGTGCTCTTACGGCCGTACCTGGTGGTTCTGCATGCTGGCAATAGGGCGAGGAGCAGGGGCTGCCGGTTGGCAAGCTGTGCAAACATACCTCATCAAGGAGTGGTTCCTGTTAGCTTCCTAAGGACAGTGGTTGTTTCAGGCAAGGGAGGAAGAGCACTGTCCTTCAGCTTGCCGCTGTCAGTGCGGGTGCATTGCAGGGACAGCCAAGGCTCACCCCGCTGGAGCTCAGCAGGCAGGTTAGTGCTGCCGAGCGGTGCCGGCTGCCTTCAGCTGGTGTCTGTGCTCCAGGCTTTCCTTGTGTGTGCCTAACATCCATGGAGAACAGAGAATCACAGGTATTAATTAAAATTAGACTATGGGATTATTGCTGTCACTCATTCAGAGTCCAGTTCTGCAACAGCATTGTTCTGGTGGCCCTGTGTTCCAGCCTCCTCAAAGGCAGGCCTTGCCGCCACAGCTGTAACTAGCTTGTGGTTTTGCCGTGCCTTTTTAGAGTGGGTTCTCAATAAACAAGGTTTTCTGACAGGTTACAGCATGTCTCTAACAAACAGTGCAACAGCATCCCAGTACCCATGAAGCATCTGCAAGCAGAAAACTGGAATTGGTGTGGCTCTGCCTGCCAACGGAAGTGGAGCACTACCATGGCGGTGTGACTGCTCCCAGGCACTGCCCGCTCACTCTGGGCCCTGCGCTGCTGTGCGTGTCAGCACCGCCTTTTTTCAGGGCCTGATCTCAGTAGCGGTGCTCAGCGCTGTCCTGTCGGTGGATCCCCCATCCCTGTTGGTGGCACCCTCTCCTGGTATCGTAATGCTGCTCTAAAGTCAGAGGATAGGGGCAGCCAGTATCAAAGATGAAATAAGTTCCTGCGTGGGGGGTAGGGAAAGAACAGCACTGCTGTTCTGGTGCTGAAGGTTAACCAGGTAGGTCAGCCTCCCATTCCTTCAGCTGGGAATATCCAGAAGCAAGTGGTGACGTGGCTTGTGGTTGGGAATTACAATGTATGCTCTGATGGTGGAGAGGCCGTGGGAGATGGGTGATCCTTTTGTAGTGTGTTCTTCAAGGTAAATGCATGAGGAAACACACCAGTGAGTGGCAGCCTGAAGTACTTCCATACACGGCCTCGTGCCCAGGGGTTTATGGCAGTAGCTGTGAGCCCAGCAGTGGCAGGGCACACGACCTTTGCATAGAAATCCCACATCAGCCCTTAAACTGCCTCTGCTTGTGGGACACGTGGATGATGTTGAGCTGTTTGTTAGCTGTCCCAAGGGTTGCGTGGCAGGTTCACAAGTAGCATGCAGATGCAGACCAACCAGTGTGTGGAATCTCAGCAAGTTTTCAAATGTGATAAAGAACTATTTCCTAAAATACTGTAGCATTTTCAAGATTATTTTAAAGCAAATTCTGGCAATTAAGACCTTTTTTTTTGTCACAGGACTCCTAAATCGCACAAAATCCTAGAAACTGCTTTCAGGTGACATTTCTACTACTATTTTTAGTCAATGTAGCATATGTAACACGTTTAATATTTTGGTACTTTCATGGCTAAATATAGTAGATATCTGAACACAGTGCTTGGGCTTCCACAAAGAAACAAAGTTCTAAAGATTATGCTGCTGAAGTTTTTGTTACTCCTTTGTCAGATGACTGTTTTTTGTTTGTTTCCGCCCCCCTCCCCCCCCTTAAGTTAACTTGCACTTCAGAGTTTCTAGGCTACCTCTTTTCTTTTCTAGAGACTGCAGTATTGTATCTGGTACCTAAATCTAGTACTAGTGATAGGCAGATTGGCCGAAGCTGGTTAGGGTGTTGACTGGTTTACGAACACAAAGCTGTAGTACAGGTACCATATTTTTGCTACTTGCATAGCAAAGACAAAGAGCCCGAGGACTTCTGCTTGCACTGTTGTGTTCTATAGCTGTAAATCTTAAAGTAATATTAAATCAAGTGGAAATGTGCTTTTTTTTTCATTGTGCTGAATGTACCAAGGGAAAGCTGTCCACGTTTAAGTGTCTACATTCACTAGGCTACTAGAACATCCTGTTTCAATGCTCAGGCTTTATAATCTGTTGTCACTGCTTTATGTTGGGTACATGTGCTTTCCTTTAAGTTCTGATCACCTTTATTTCTTCTTCTAGAAGTCGAACTGAACCCGTGAGTGGAACATCAAAAGCAGTATGTAAAAACACAATCTCACACTTTTTTCTACACACTGCACTTAATTATAGACGATGTAGCCTTACATTAATTTTCCAAGTACTAACTTAATACATTTTCCAGCAAAACGTAGTATATGCTGTAAATGCCATGTATTTGATTCAGCACAGTAAAAGCTGAGTGATGCCATCATTGCATGGTTCTGCTGTGAACACTGGTATTGTGCCCAGTACTGCATTGTATTTCATATTGAACTTGCTAGCGTATTTCCTGTATGACTCTGGTTGTGCAGATGCTGTACGGTCGTTTTAGATCATGTAGGTTGGAAGTTTGCACACCTGAACATGGTGCCATGTTCTGCATCTGTCTGTCTATAGCTAGTAATATGTATGTTTGTATAGGTTGTTGTGTGCTTTTTGTTTCTTGCAATAAAAATATTTGGAGTGTATTTTTTGCCATTTTCACATTGTATCACTTAGCTTTTGTTTTTAAATACTTTTTTTGCCTAATGGTTTTTGAAAATGTTATCAAAAACCACTGAGAAACCATTGTTGTTAAACTCGATATTGTTTCTTACTTTTGACTTGGGGGTTCAAACAAATCCCAAAACCAAAGCAATTTTCTGAGGACATTGCTGTGTAGCTAAAGAATTCCTTTTGAAGTCCTTGAATACTGGAGTACTTGCTCCTAAAACTGTGATTGAAGTGATATTGTTTGGGCCCCTCTGAGTATGTGAATGTCATGAAAGATTGCCATGAATTTGGGTATCATTGCTGCAAAGTGGTATTCTAAAGCTCTGCCTTTGGTCTTCCCACTTTATCTGGTGGAACAGTTCAGTTTAAGTGAAAATATCCAAAACTGATATACAGATGTTGGCACGAGGTTGGAGCCTGGTGCGTTGGTGGATAAAGTCCATGTCGACTTGGTTAACTTTCCTCTGTAGTATATTTTTGGATCTGGCTGGCCTCAGGATTGGGTGGCGCTTTAATGTCCCAAAGGTTCAGCCTCTCTTTAGTATACCACCATTCTGAATTCACATCTGGAAAAGGGGCAGTGATTTTCTTCAGGCCTGAAAACACACTGCCACCCTGCTGATGAATCTAGATCAGTATACAAGGAAATGCCTGATTGGTCTAGATACTGATTTGCCACTTGGGTCAAACATCATGTATTACTGTGAATTTCAAAATAGTCCTTACAGTATTACAGTTACTGCTTGGTGGGTTTTATTTTCCATTTTTTTTAAGTATGACTGCTTTTCCTTCACCAGAACAGTGTGAGGCATTACACTAACCCTGGATCATTGGCTCTGGTCACTCCATGAGCTGTTAGCTTAACTTGGGCTAGAACTTGATAAACGCTGTCTGTGTTCTGTGAAGCACGCAGCCTCTGGCGCTGATGGAGTGGTATGCAATCAGCTTCAGAGCAAAACCTCCTTGTACGTAGGTCTAAAAAGACTTGAGCCTGACTCTGACACCCGTGGTTCTGCCCCTGGTGGGTTCCAGTTCCCCATGCGCCAGCAGCGCCTCGCTGTGCGCTCCTGCCAGTCCCGCTGCCCAGTGACCCTTGTAGTTAATGTAATGCGTTTGCCTCAACCACCTTTATAGTGTTTGATCTAATTCAGATGGGCTTTTATTTCTTGAAAACAGTTTTTTTTTTTCTTTTTGTTTACTAGCATGTGTATAAACACAAGTCATGTGTTCATAAATAAAGTTAACCTTCTTTTAGCCTTGTGTGTTCCCTGGCATCTCTGTATTACACCGCTGAGTAGCATCTGACTGTTAGCCAACGTAGGTGAGTGGGAGGGGGAAAGATGTAGTGTTAGCCAGAGCTAGTTATAGCCAGTGGGATACAAAGCGAAACCATTCCCCTCGTTTGCTCTGACTGTACCTGCTTTGGGCTGTGGGTAGGCACAGAGAGGGCAGAAGCTTCCTTGCATCTGTCCTCACAAGTCCCCCAGACATAGGGATGGGTGTGCGTATTTATATGTAAAAACTAAAGATTGCTTTAAACCCGCAGTGGCAGGTGCATCTAGTGTTGGAAGCAGAGGGAGATTTACCTTTAAAGCCAGCTCAGATCTTGATCTGGAGACTTGTTTTGTTTTTAAATATGTTTCTATATGTATTTCAGAGTAGAGCCTGGATCTTAGAGTGGTAGGAGTAAATGACCAGAAAACTCACTGCAGCAAAACTAAAAAGAGTCAGAAAAAAAGGTTGCACAAAAGCTTGTAGTGTGAATCTTCTTCTATTGTTTCTCTTTTCTGTTAGCTATCATTCTATGCCTCCAAATTTGTGATAACAATAGTAAACAACACAGCTACATCAAGAAAGTAATCTTTGTTTTAGCATCAGTGTTTCAGCAATTCCAAGAATCCCTAGTATTTGTCCTTAGAGGCTGCAGAAGTGCGCGCTCCTGCCCCTTACTTCAGTGCCATCACATACAGCTGCAGTCCTTCCTCCCTGAATTTTCAGCTTAGCAAAGTTCTTGGGTTTTAGGAAACCACTCTAGTTCAGATAGAGCAGGCCGGCAGCAAGATCAGCCTTCTCCCTGTTTCCTGTCCCCTTTCCCGTTTACTTCACTTTACTTTGTTGACTTCCATTTTGTACAGAAGAGTAAATACACCTGGTGGTCAGTTCTGGGGGGTTTTTTCCAATTCTTCTGCAGTGTTACCTTAGGGCTGGGCACAAGATTCCTGGCGATGTTGCTTCCTCTTGTCTGATTGGAGGGACTGGCAGGAACTGCTCCACTGGAAATGTAAAGGGGGGAAAAAAAAAAGAGGGCGGGGTCTGTGGAAGGTGGCCATTGGCCGGACTCGGTGACTAGCACGTGTTCTGCTTGCTCCTTTTGGCTGCTCAGCAGAACGAGGTGCCCCTCCCTTAAGAAGTCAGGCTGCTGCCAGCAGGCCATGTGATAGTTTCCTAATAAAATACAAGAACTAAGAAATATTTTATCGGTTTGTTTCAGTTACAGTACTAGACTGTTCAATGTGTGGTCAAATTGCTAGACCAATAGGTAGTTTCCCCAATTTTTTATTTGCCTCTGAAAACCCACCCAGTGACACGGGTGAAGTTGTGCCTCCTGTGAGAGAGCAGAGGTCTCATTTTTATCGCCTGTGGAGGTGTAGCATGTGGAGTGCAATGCTTCGCAGTACTCAGCGTCCTTTTTGACATAACTACGTGTAAAATCTTCTGAAAAGAAGATCTTGAAGTGGTTTAAAAAAAAAAAGTCTTATTCCAGGTCTAGCTCTTACTTTCAGAAGGATAGTTTCAGGAAAAAAAAAAAATCAGTCAGTGATACAGTAATGTTTGTGTGCTTTTCCAAACATATAGAGAAGAAATGATTAACTAAAAGCAGTGCTTCACTGGAGTGAGGAATCTTCCCCTGCAGGTGGATATTTTTCCCCCACAAACAGCTAAAGCTGCTGCCCTGAGTTCTTCCACCATGTTAGGTGATAAAGGACAACAGTTGTTTTTTCTTTTTTCTTTTTTTTTTTTTTTCTCTCAAGGAAGGGTTTTTAATCTCTTTTCTGATCCATTTAGTGATCTCTTGAGGAGAGCTCTTCGATTTACATTCTGAAGTTTTATTCTACTCTTGTGAACAACTTAGAACAACTAAGCAGAGTTTTGAGCGTCGTGGTAATGTTTTGCTAGTGTAAGGTCCCTGCTGCTTGTGGCATGGCTCAGTGTACTGGAAGAGGAGAGAGCTGCCACTTTTCAGTAGTGGAGAAGCTACACCTCAGCTCTCGGTAACCCCTGCGGTCCGTTGTTCACTGGTGGCCCTCAGGCCCCGTTCCTGCAGGCTGTGCCAGGAGGTGGCTGGGAGAGCGGGGAGTGGTTGCAGTAGAGAAAAATACTACAGGATTGTGTTCTGAATCCATGTTTTCATTATCAGTAACATGCTGTATGCCTTTTGCTTTTGTGCATTTAGTACTAGGCTGCTATTTGAAAGCTATTTGTGGTCTGATAGGAGGGAAAATACTGAATTCTCACATTTTCCAAACTAATTTCTATCGTATGTGGTCCAATAAAATGCTGGAAATCGGCTTTTTCTCAATTCTTATAGCCTCCTCTGTCATGGTAAGCATCTTTGTTTCAATAGTTAACTCAGGTTTTGTTTGTTTCTAGACAGAGCGGTGGGTTCTTTTGTGGCCGGTCTGGAGTGGTGTCATGTGGGGCTGCGGGCTGTGGTGAGGCTGGTGCTGCTCAACAGCGAGGGGCAGGCTTCATGGCTCGGAGTTGGTTGCGTGTGCTTTCCTGCAGGCAGCCACTGTGCTCTCAAAAGCTTAACCGTGTGCATTTATAAATGGTGAAACATTAAGTGGTTAATCTACAAGTTACACTGAAAATAAGCTTCCTGTAGCGATATTTCCTTTTCACGGCCACAAAAATTTAAATTTTAAAGGAAAAATCCCTTTTAGCTGAAAATTGACAATTCCTGTACCTGTTTGATGTCAGGCGGCTGTAGGCATGTGACAGAGGACCTCTCTGAGGTCCTCATGAGCAGGGAGGTGATGTCGGTTGGGTCTGGTGTTGTAGTTTCTTCTCATTAACCATATAGACACCGCTAAGCTCTCGTTTGTTTGGACTTTGCTTTGAACAAATGCAAATTACTCTAGTTGGAAGTGCGTCCTCGAGAGGGATGCAGACAGTAGAGTGCAGACTTTGACTGCAGTAGAGGTTAAATGTTGCTATGTTGTGATTGTAGAACTTGAATATGTGTTTAATTTTTTGTGAACAGATTGATGACTCTTCTGCATCTATTTCTCTGGCCCAGCTTACTAAGGTATATATATATATTCTTGTCAAGTATTAAAAATAAACAAGTGTTTGCTTCATATTTTTAAATCTTATATTGTGATCTATAGTTGGCTTACTATTGTAATTTGAACAACACTTTAATTTTTAATAAGCTAAAGTTTTTTAATTTTAAAATGTGTGTAAATTTTGATACTATCCTGTAAAGAGTAGTTCCCAGTTTGGGAAGATTGAAGGGGAGTACCTTATCAGCCTCAACATAATGTTGCAGTATTACTCATCTTCAAGACACAGAGAAGAAGCACTGCAGAAGCTGCTTACCGTTTTTCATACGTTTTGTTAATTTTTCCTTGGAAACTAACACAATTTTTGCAGAAGAATCTAATTGGCTGTAAGTTACGGACATTTCAGGGGGGTTGCAACAGCCAAAATCCAAGCGTTGCTGTAACACGGACAATTGCATGGCCATTGTTACGTAGTCTGCACAGACACAGCTCCACTCCCGAATGTTGCACAGCTCCATAGATTGTAGCACACAGAGTGGGCAACGCGATCTAATTTGTTTGAACACAGACTGTAACTTGTGTAAATGTACCTCATTGTTTATAGGAATATACCAATGTGTGTGTGTGGCATATTAGCAGATGTGACCTTCTGGAACTGTTGTAATGCCATGTTTTGCTATGAAACTGCTTGCATTTTTTGCTCAATAATGTGTAACTTTGTCTGGGAGAGCACTAGTGATTGCACTTGGGAAGAGGCTTAGTACCAGCCCACTAAACTGCTAGCCTTTAAAATTACAGAGCTTAGAGAAGGCAGGGCCTGATGCAGAGTAGCTAAACTTTGTTCTTCTGAAAATAAAAGCTGGAGTTTATTTCCACAAAGGAGAAGTCTTCCCACTGGTAAATTCTTCCCTAACCCTCTGCAGAAAGCACGTTGTATACACCTGGCCAAAAAAAAAAAAAAAACATTTGGAACGTAGCCACCTAAAGACATTGATCTCCATTAGTGCTGTCCCTAAATATGTCCTTGGTTCTGTAAACTCATGTCAAGTTTTATTCTAAGATGTGAGAAGCCGTCCACATGGTGTGCACATTTAAGCTTTTGAGAAAATCTGAATATTTCAGAAAAATACAGGAACATAACAAAGCAGCTCAGACCTGTTCCGTACCCTAACCTCCTCAGTGCAGACTGGCTTAGCATGGTTTTCTGTTTTATTTTTACTATGTATTAAATGCCATATTTGAATTTTGGTCTATTCCTACTAATGTTTTGTGGGCTTTGGATGTGTTTTGTAAACCGTTTGGGTTCAAACAAATTAGGCACGTTTTTGTACAAGCTTTCTGTAAATGTTAATGGAAATGATTTCTTAGATGTCAATCTGGATTATGTTAATGTTGAGAAAAACTGTGTATATGAAACAACCATTTAATAAAATGTTGAAACTAGTTGGTTGCTTTTGTGAATGAATGCACATAAAAATGAAAACATGAGTGGTTGATCTGAATGGTAGGTGCTTGAAGGTCCGAATAATTCAGTCACTCCCTTAGACCCTGCTTGTATCTGGACTAGTGTGTAATAAAACATTTTAACAAATACTGCTTAAAAAATCATCTAACTTGGATGATTTGAAGATCTAGTTCTGCATAAGGTTTATATTGCAATTTGAATGTTAAAAGGACACGGACAACTGGATTGAAAAAAGAAAAAAAAATGCAGGTTTTACTTGTAGTTGAAGCATTCAGCATGAATAAATTAGTGTGTTGGGGACAGCATGCATTTCTGACTCTCACAGCACGCAGAGGTCAAATTTCTACTGGAAACAATCTTTTTCCTCTTGCTGAGGGTTTGAGAGCTTGATGCCTTGTAACCGTTCTGTGTGTGAAGCTGAATTTCGGTAAGCACAGAGCATCCCAACAGCAAGTTGTGTGTCCTTTTAATGTTGCAAAATGTGGGGAAAAAAAAAAAAAAAAAAGTACTTGTCATCCATAATTCTGAACTGAATGCACAGTGGAAATCTTCGAGCCGTCTGGAGCTTAAAAATCAGTTTAAAAATACCGGATAGTGGTGGCTTTGTTTTCTTTATTTGTTTTACACATAGCTTCAGTCCACTTTGTATTGCAGAAAATTGGATTGGTTACACAAGTCTTTCTGTAAGGTACAAACAGAGCCTAAGGTTTTGAGTGCCCAAGAACGCTCTCTTCGAGTAGGTTATCAGGCACACAAACATCATGTAATGGCGTAAGGACTCCCCAGAACATCTTCAGGACAAATATGTTTGGTATAAGCAGCTGTTTTCATGCAACCTCAGCTAGAGCTGTGCTGCTCTTTACAGGATTGGATGAGTGGTGTTGTCTTTGGCTGTGTGGACTTAAATGTGTTTCTAATGTGTGTGTCAAATAATTACCTGTTAAACAGACTGCCAATCTGGCTGAAGCCAATGCTTCCGAAGAAGATAAAATTAAAGCTATGATGTCACAGTCTGGCCATGAATATGATCCGATCAAGTAAGTGTTGATAAATCCGTTCTTTGAAGATTGTGGAAAAATTGTAGAGCTGTTTGCTTTAAAGAGAGATGCACATGGTACCTTTTTTCTTTTTTTTTTCCCCCAAAACTTTTAGTTACATGAAGAAACCCTTGGGCCCACCTCCACCATCATACACGTGCTTTCGTTGTGGAAAACCTGGCCACTATATAAAGAACTGCCCAACAAATGGGGTAAGATTGGGGTGGACTGCTGGTGTTGTTTAGTTGCTAATGTATTTTTTTAACTTAGTTACATTACAAATGCATCAACATTCATATTAAGAGTCGTTTTTCTTGGTGTGAAACACAGAGTTGTAAGGCAATATTGCAAAGCCCTTGAAATTTCAAGGGAAAAGCTGCAAGTAGAAACATCAAATTTCCTAATTTTCCGGAGTCACAGGCATTAAATAAGTCTGTAGGTCTTTGTGTACCTTCATTCGTATTTTTATACACTCCAGTTTAATTGGAGATTTTTTCCTGGATTTAACTTTTTTATGACCGTCACCGTTTGTTAGCGCTTTGCATTACGAGGGGATGTTTCTGTTGACCCAGCCAAGAAGCTTTGCGTGTTGAGTGTTTGTTCTGTTTAACGTCGGTCACTGAACAGCCGTGAGGTGTGAGCTGAGCCTTCACACTGGTGGGGAATTTAAGTTTCTCCGGTGGCTGATGCAGAGCTCTGAAACAGGCTGTGTCTCTGAGCTGCACAGTGAAGGGGCCTGCTTCTGTCCTGATGGAATGGAGAGCGAGGGAAGAGCAACCCCTAGGGAGCCAGAATTCAGCTGCGTGTATGTCTGCTAAGGTCAGGGTGCTGCTTAAGCCTTTGGAACATCTTGGCTGTATTCGTTTAGGAAAATAAAGATTGTGAGCGCGCACCCCTCACCTAAGGGAACAGGAGAGGATGGAAGGCTTTTGCTGCTTAGGGTAGACATTGAAATATCATTTGATGTGGCTCAGGATGAACTTTCTTTTCTTAACAGGACAAAAACTTTGAGTCTGTTCCCAGGATTAAAAAGAGCACAGGAATTCCCAGGAGTTTCATGATGGAGGTGAAAGATCCCAACACGAAGGGTGCTATGCTGACAAACACTGGAAAATACGCGATACCAACGATCGATGCGTAAGTGTGGAGGGTCCCGGGTGGGCCAAAGGCAAGCAGGAGCCTGCGGGCTGCTCAGACACGTGGCCAGCATCAGGAGCTGCGGGGGAGGAAGCACTGCTGTATCTTAAAGTCAGTGCTCTGAGGCGTTTTCTGATAGTGAGGTAGGGCGGGCTTACTGCTCATGCCTCTGGAAGTGAGTTAGGCTTGGTGTATGCTAAGAACCCATACTTCTGCTAAACGTTTTGGTAATGTTTACAATTGGAATCGTTCTCTTGAGAAAGCTTGATTTGCCTCTGGTTTGTGCTTCAAAGGCTTCTTGAAAAGTTTAACAAATAGCTGTAGGACTGAGATTTCCTCCCCCTCTGTCTAGCAGATCTCATGTGTGGAACAGTGGAGTTTTCCTGGTGGTACAAACTAAGAAAAGAGTAGTGTGTTGTGAGAGCAGGGCTGCTTCTGTTCCAGTTTTAGAAGTGTTTGGTAGCACTTCTGTTTTTCTGCTTCCCCCTTCATAGGAGCTGTAACGTAGACTTGTTTAATTTAGAAAATGTAACTTCTCAGAGATTGACTTTACCCTGAGCCTCCAACCTAGGTGCACCCTCTGGCACCCCACAGAGGGGTGGGATTCATTTCGCGTAGCTTCCAGCCATCAGTTATTTTCCTAGTCTAGCTGATTTCTTGTCTCAGTTGAGCTGGTGGGTGGGGGAGTTCTCCAGAAGGGATAGACACTCCCTCTGCTCACGTTGTGGCTGTAGAAAATAGTTAACATGTCTGTTTTAAAAGGATAATGATAAAGTCCTTTGATAAAGTCCAAAGCTTGGAAAAGGTTTTTTGTGGGTTTTGTTTTGTTACCTATCTTCAAATTATTTTCTTCTTCCTTTCCCTTCTGTCTCCTCCTCACCCCAGGGAAGCTTATGCTATAGGAAAGAAGGAGAAGCCTCCTTTCTTGCCAGAGGAGCCGTCCTCCTCCTCAGAAGAAGATGATCCTATTCCAGATGAGTTGTTATGTCTGATTTGTAAAGATATAATGACAGATGCAGTTGTTATTCCCTGCTGTGGAAACAGTTACTGCGATGAATGTAAGTATCACTCCCACGGCTGTTAGTTCAGAACAAACCTGATCTACTGAGAGAAATAGGAGCTAATGAAATCGGGCTGTGCCATCTCTGTTCAGTGCTTAAGTGTAGCCTGAACAGGAAGAGACTTCGCTGGTATAAGGGGAGAAAAAAGGCAGAAAGCTTTTTTTTTTTTCTTTTTCTTTTTAAGTACTTGTTTAAATCCTTTTTACATGCAGAAGGGACAAGTATGAGAAGAGTGCATGACTGTGCAGGTCATTACGGTGCTAGGCATTGAGGCGTTTCCTTGGCTCCAGCCTTTTCTCTCATTACACCAAACACTGCCGTTACACGTCGAAGTCTGACGTACTGGGGGCTGCAGCAAGTGCATAGCTGGGTATTTCATCGATTTTTTTCTAGTGAGAGATGGTTAAAACTCTTAGAACCCAAACTTACTGGTGGTTTTTAGAAATGTTTTGTTACCTTGAGGCTGGCTGACGGCTCACTGTGCTAGAAATGGCAACGCACAGTCTGCCCTGCAGCTCCAAGTGTTCCGGTGATGAAATACCAAAACTGGGTAGTTTTTTTGCTGCGTACTAGATTTTGTATGCTATTGAACACTCACAGCTTTATGCGCTCAATTCAAGACCATGCTCACTCACTGATCATGCACATGTTTTTAGAATTGATTAGAACCCCCCAAATTTTCTCCGTTTGCCTAAAAAAAAATATTTGATTCTAATTATCCACAGGTATCAGAACAGCATTGTTGGAATCTGAGGAACACACATGTCCTACGTGTCATCAGACAGATGTGTCTCCAGATGCTTTAATTGCCAACAAGTTCCTACGCCAGGTAACGTGACCACTTCTGTGTGAACTGGTTGTAAGAAGAGTCTGTTTGTAAAAGGCTGAGGTGGAGGAAAATACTAATTTGTGTCTCCTGAAGCAATACGAAATTGAGTATGGCTAAATTGGCTTTTCAAGTACACTAGCTGTTCTTACAGAAGCGTGCAGCTCTTCGGTGGTGGTCGGGTAAGCTTGAGGTCACTGTTCGGTTTTCAGTGATTGCCTCGCTCTGGGATTCAGTGTTAAAGCTGAAGTATTTTAAATACACTTACAGAATTACACGGGTGATTTTACTCTTTGGAAGCGTTTGTTTTGTTGCGAAATTTTTATATGACTTCCATAAATGTTTTTTCACCTGCAGGCTGTGAACAACTTCAAAAATGAAACCGGCTACACAAAAAGGCTCCGTAAGATTCAGCAGCAGCAGCAGCAGCCGCCGCCGCCACCACCGCCGCCACCACCGCTGATGAGACAGACGATAACGCGCAACCTGCAGCCCCTGCTGCGGCCAGCCCTTTCCAGGCAGCAGGACCCGCTCATGATCCCATTAGCTTCTCTGTCGTCTCATCCCGCTGCTTTGGGCCCTGGCCAGCCTGCGCTGCCCCTGAACCCCTCTTCTGTCCTTGTCTCCGACCTCCCGCCAGCGGTGTCCCTATCTCTCCGTGGTGAGAAGCCGGACGGGCGTTTTCGGTAGGTGCGCCTGGAGTTCAACACAAGTGTGAAAGACAGCAAAATGCTGAAGTTAGAGTCTTCCTCTCAGCCTTCCCTGTAATTTGTGTATGGATCATTAATGGCTGTTCCAAACAGTTGTGGAAGTTCTGCTTTTGTTTTTTACGTTGGATGGGGACACCTTGGTGCATTGGGGAAATGTGCCTCATTCAAGAGCTGTCTCAGAGTTTTTCTTGTTCGCTTCCCTGTCAGTCATTCAGTACGCATCTACCTGGTAACAGAATGTCTTTTCCTCAGCAGCCCTTTAATAAAATGACAAGTAATTCCTAAAGTAACCATTCAGCTACTGTGTGAAACCTCCTTGAGTGTATTAACTTTCCTGTATTACGGAGGAGACAGTGTTTTCATGAAAGGTGCGCAAGCTCTCAGTTACAGGTAGAATTAACCAGGGGCTCTCACATGAGTTTTTCTGCAACAGTTCTCTCATCACTGTGGTAAGTCAGATCCATCTTCAGCAGTGCACCTTGCGTAGTTGGTGACGCATGTAGAGTTGGATAATAGTTCCCTAAAAGGTTGTAAATATGAAGTATTTACAAACATAAAAGTCTAAGTTTGCAACCCATCAACTTTATGCCTGGAATGCAAATAGCCGCTCTGTCCGGAAGACTGCCAGGCCCAGCTGTACTGCTGAGGACACAGGGTGACAGTTTAAAGGAAACCTCTGAGGCAGCCTCTGACCTGGCACATCAACATGTCCTAGCTGAATTTGGGTTCTTGCATCTTCCAGAGCTGGTGTTTAGTGTGTGGGCTATGTGTACTCCAGCCCTTTCATCTGCAGCTAGCCCAATGCAGTACTTTTCCCTTGAGCTTCCTCTTTCAGTGCCAGTAGTACAGGTTGGACTCAGTACTTCGTTTGGAGTCAGCCAACTTCACGTTTGCAAATCTGGTGAAGATCATTTTTTAATTTATTTTTCCATTTACAGTAGTCAGCCTTTTCTTACCTTGGACTTTGTATTTCAGGTAGCACTTCAAAACAGTATATTTGAATGAGAAAATTCTGTTTTTTCTGTAGTGATCCAGATGCTGTATTACCTCCTGCTCTGGTGACTGCCGCTGAACTTTCTAAATCTTCTCTGGCAATCAGCAGTTTGTTGGAAGAGAAGGTAACTTTTATTTCAGCAATGATTTTTGTATTTTAATAGAGCTAATTTTCTAACAGTTTGCATTTACTCACAAGGGCTATCAGGTTCCTGTGCTAAGACAGCCAGCTTTACCAAGTCTTCTGGGCCCACAAGGACAATCAATTCCCACAACTGGTAAGTGTCTGCAGCTTTACAATTTATTCGTTTATTTAATATCTTCAGATCAACTGAATGGGATTTTTTGCCTTTTCTCCGATCCCAAAGGTCATCCAATGAGAGCTGGTACAATTCGCTCAGCAGGGGGCAGGCCAGGCTGGGAACTGTAAGTATACTCTGCAGAAACTCAATGCACTGTTCCTTGTAACCTGTTGAATATGGCTGTGACACCTAACTTAGCCAGCAGCTGGTTTGTAAGGAAATAAGTACCTACAGGTGGTTGTGGAGTGGGAGCTGATTTCTGAACGGTCCTGTATGGATTCCAGAAAGGTTGTTTAAAAGAAAACTCCAGGCATAATTGAAGAGGACTGTAAAAAATGAATACTTTTTGGAGGAGACTGTAATTACATATACAGATTAAATATAATTACAAGACCAGACAGAGAGCCAGCCTTTTGGTTAATGGCTGAATATGGCTGAAGAAATTGAATAGAAATCAGCCTCCAACATTAGTTTTTTGGCAACTTAGTTGACACTAATTGAACAAATTATTGGAAAAGTCAGTGCTCTTATTTTGTGACAGTTTGGAGTTTTCCAGTCCTCTCAATCAGCCAAGCTGCTTTCTCTCACTTGGAGAGAGAGGAGTCCCATTTTGTTTATTAATCATAGTGCCAAGTTTGTCCTTCATTCTGGTATGTATTTGTTGTAGATAGTAAGTAGGCTTTATGTTCATAAAATCTTGAAGATAAAACAAAGTAAAACAAGGATCCATGCCAGAGATTGTGTGAAATCTCAAATTCAGTAAGAAAGAAAATAACAACTCAGGGACAAGAACAGGCCAAATGCATCATCATGAGGCAACAACATAGGAAGCCGACGTGGAAGATGTTAAAAGAAGTTCAAGAGAAGATTAGTTAATGTTTGTGCAGTACTTTGAAGATCAGAAGTGTGAAGCGTTAAGTGTATCAAGGAGCGGCAGAGAGCCGTGGGCAGTTGGCGCATGGGAAATGGGAATCTCTTCTAAGCATAGGCAGCCTCCATCTGCAGCTGCGCAGATGAGTGTAAGCAGAGAAGGCTGAGGGAACTGTTAGCGGTGAGGATGTGGAAAGCAAGTATGAGGACCAAGAAATGAGTGTAGACTCACGAACAGAAAGCAGGGAGAAAAACACTTAGGTTCAGAACAGTGCTCACTGCTGTGCTCCTGCTTCATTCGCTTTCCTCTTTTAAGGTCAGGGCAAACTGTAACAAACAGTGACACGTGTTTTTGGGTTTCTTTAGAAGTTCAAATCGAGGACGCCCGCATAGTGAACGTACACAAAGGACTCAGGCCCCAACACTACCAGCATCAGCACCAGTCTTTGTGCCTGTGCCTCCACCTCCCTTGTATCCTCCACCTCCCCACGCACTTCCTCTTCCACCGGGGGTACCACCACCACAGTTTCCTCCTCAGTTTCCACCTGGTCAGCCTCCATCTGCTGGGTACCCTGTCCCCCCTCCAGGATATCCCCCAGCTCCTGCAAACATGTCATCAGCTTGGGTACCAACAGCAGTACCAACGGCTCATTCAAACACCATCCCAACGACACAAGCACCTCCTTTATCTAGGGAGGAGTTTTACAGAGAGCAACGGAGACTTAAAGAGGAGTAAGTATTTGGCTCAATGAAATCGTGTTGTTGTTCATTTTTATATTTCAATAGCGTATCGGACTGCAGTTACGCCTAAAGTGCATCTGACATAAGCCAAAGTTACATACAGAGCATTTTCTTCCAATATACTTTTTCATTGTGGATGGTAAACATGCAAAGCTAAAGACAAATGTAACTAAAACTTTCCCTAAAACTCGTAGGAATTCTAAACTGTTGTTGCGTAAATGGGATGTTCACCTTTTGCATTTGCATGCAGTATACATTATCTCATATTGGCCATGTCTTGTTTCTTGATGTCTTTTTGTAATAAAGGTCAAACTATAATTGTAATAAAGGTCAAACTTATTTTAACAGGGAAAAGAAAAAGTCCAAACTTGATGAGTTTACAAATGATTTTGCTAAGGAATTGATGGAATATAAAAAGATTCAAAAGGAGCGTAGGCGTTCGTTTTCCAGGTAACTGCTTTACATGTCCGTAATGGAGAAGCAGATTGTCTAGAAGAATCAGGAGGAGTTCCACTCCACCTCACTATCTTTAGATGGATTGGATAATTCAAGGGATTAGCAGTGGCAGGAGTTTCATGTGAAGGTTACTAGCTCAGGTCCAGCAGAGCACAGCTGACTGATAAGTTATAACGTGGCAGTAGTTTCTGAGGAGCAGGTGTCGCGTTTACTAAAGCATCTCTGTAACCATCCCTGTGGAGGCCAAAGCCTGAGGAGGTGTAGTTGCTGGATGGTCTGTCTCCCTATTCTGATTGAAACCATTACCTCAAAGCACTGTGGAGGAAATAAATGAGAGAAATTGTCTTCATTTCCTCTCTTGTTTCTCACATGGATACATGGAGAGTTTTCCACCTGGAATGCAAACTGATGGCTTACGTTAGTATCTTGTTGATTTTATTCTTAGGAATTAAAAGATCTGATGTGTTTGTAATTAACTCTTAAACTGTTGAAGGGCTTGTAGAGGAAGAGTGATGCTAATGAGCACATGCAGAATAATGTGAAATAGTTCTTCAAAAAATAGCGGAGGGAAAAAGGAGAATGCTCGTTGACATTTTCTGTCCCAAAAAATCACTTGGGCAACAGTCTGAGTAACTGTCCATTAGTAATCCTGTCAGTGTCTTTCTTAGAGTAACTAGAATCTATTTAAAAGCTTTTGGATATGATTTCACTTGAAATGAGGTCACTAGCCTTGGTCAGAGATGTGTGCAAAATTTGCTAGGACATCTGGCTAGAAGCACTAAATGTTGCGGTGTGTAACGCTGCAGTACACAGTGTTGTGCATCCTGTGCAGAGCGCCAAACAGGCAGTGAAGCTGAAGTTGACTGAGCTGGTGGTATTTTAAAATGGATCTTTACTGTCTGCAGGTGAATTCATGTTTTCTTGTCGCTTGGTACCATACTGTAGCCATTGAGGCTTGCTCTTGTTGCAGCTTACTGCAGCACAGATTTTTTGCACTGCGTGTAGTTGCTGGGTAGCGCTGGAAAAGTTGTGCATTCGTGTGCCAGTAGAGGCCAGCATACTCCACTGAAATCAACCTGTAGCTATGGCAGTTCCTATGATAGGAGTGAGTGGAAGTAGACTTACCCTTCCTGTATGCTTTTCCACTAACAAAGCAGCAGCTGTTCTGTCTTGTAAGCAAAAACTTTTACATGTGATCAAGTTCTTCAATTTGCAGTAGCATTATGCCAGCAGCTGAAAGAAGCTTTGACATAAGCATGTGGAGAGGAAAAAAAATTTGAGAGGAAAAAAACTGGGGCGAGCGAATGTTTTGAATTAAATTCTCCTTTGTTTTTTGTGTTGTGCTTTTTTTAAGGTCCAAGTCTCCCTATAGCGCTTCGTCTTACTCTAGAAGTTCCTATACCTACTCCAAGTCGAGGTCAGGTTCCTCCCGCTCCCGCTCCTACTCCCGCTCGTTCAGCCGCTCCCACTCCCGCTCCTACTCACGGTCACCTCCGTACCCCAGGAGGGGCAAAGGGAAGAGCCGGAACTACCGCTCCCGGTCCAGGTCGCACGGCTACCACCGCTCGAGGTCCAGGTCGCCCCCGTACCGAAGATACCACTCGCGGTCGAGGTCTCCAGTGTTCCGGGGCCAGTCTCCCACCAAGCGCACGGCGCCTCAGGGCGAAGCCGAAAGGGAGTATTTCAACAGGTACAGAGAGGTTCCGCCCTACGACATCAAAGCTTACTATGGCAGGTCTGTTGACTTCAGAGACCCGTTTGAAAAGGAAAGATACAGAGAATGGGAAAGGAACTATAGAGAGTGGTACGAAAAGTTTTACAAGGGCTTTGTCGGAGCCCAGGCTCGACCTCCAGTCAATAGAGAGAACTTCTCTCCAGAAAGGTTTGGTCCACCTGGCACCAGACGAGAGAACTCACCGTATGCTCGGGGACGTAGGGAGGATTATGCTGGTGGGCAGAGCCATAGAAATCGTAATATAGCTGGAAATTACCCTGAAAAGCTTTCTGGAAGAGAGAGCCATGGTGTGAAAGATCCTACAAAATCAAAAGAGAAGGAGGTGGAAAATCCCCTGGGAGATGGCAAAGGAAATAAACATAAAAAACACCGGAAGAGAAGAAAAGGGGATGAGAGTGAAGGGTTTCCCAACGCTGAGTTGTTAGAAAGTGCGAGGAAACCAAGAGAGCCAGGGGCACCAGAAGACGTCAAGACAGATTCCCTGTTCATGCTCCCGAGTAGAGACGATGCCACCCCGGTGCGAGATGAGCCGATGGAAGCAGATTCTATTGCTTTCAAACCTGTGTCTGAAAAAGAGAAAAAAGAGAAGGACAAGCCAAAAGCAAAAGCTGATAAGACAAAACGGAAACCTGAAGTGGCTGCTCCTCCTAAGAAAGACAGTGCAACAAAACCGGCTAAGGCTTCCCAGGAGAAGGCGGACACCGACCGTGAAAAATCTCCTCGAGCAGAGCCGCCCGTGAAAAAGGCGAAGGAGGAGTTGCCAAAGGCAGACAGTGTTAAAGCATCTTCCTCTCAGAAGGATGAGAAGGCTCTCGGTACGCCGCGGAAAGCTCATCCAAAAGGGACTAAAGATCACCCAGAATCCAGACCAGCCAAGGAGGAAAAGGCCAAGAAGGACCATGCAAAAGAGGTAAAGTCAGAGAAGACCTCCAACAAAGACGACAAGTCAAAAAAAACTGTGGAAAAAAGCAAATCTTCTGAAGCAAAAACTGAAAAAAGAAAAAGAAAAGCAGAAGAAAAGGCTGATAAAGAACACGAAGCTCCCCTAAAGGTCTCTAAGCCAGAAACTGCTGAATCAAAAACATCACCAAAGGGGAAGACTGAGCCTGATGGTGAAAAGGGGGAGAGAACTCCAGAAAAGGACAAATCTGGTTTTCTTATCACTCCTGCAAAAAAGATTAAACTTAACCGAGAAACTGGCAAAAAGATTGTGAGTGCAGAGAATGTGCCACCTGCCAAAGAGCCTGTGGAGAAAGCTGAGCCGAGCAGCAGCAAAGCTAAACAGGAAAAGGTGAAAGGAAAAGCGAGAAGGAAGGTAACGGCGGCTGACGGGTCCAGCTCAACTCTTGTAGATTACGCCAGGTACCTCATAATTTCTTTTCCTACATTTTTCTTCCTCCTCTTCCTCTAAAATGTAAAATCTTTGTGACAGCTGATGGGAGGAGAAGCTACATGCGTGCTCAGGGGGTGCTGGAACAGTATGGGCGTTTTTCTGTTAAACTGCACAGACAAAATGTTGTTGGCGCAGACAAGCAGCCTGCACTGAGCAGAACGCTGGTCAGGGCAGCTGCGGGTGGCGTGTTTGCCCCGCGTGTTTACCTCTGGGCCTTTGTTCCCCCCTCCTGACCATTACCCTCTGGATACAGTTACACCCGGACTCTTTGGGGTGTCCTCTCCACGTCTCCCCTCAGATGCAGCCTACTGCCAAAGGCAGGGGTAACAGATGTCTTTGCCATGCAGTATTTTGTATTTTAAAAATTGCAGGGCACTGTAAAGGACTTTCTTTCGTTAGGATGACGTGAAATTATAACTTGGCTGTCAGTGCTTTGTACTGCTTTGAGCACATAATTGCTCCTCAGCTGTTGGCGTACTTGTTGAAACAAGAATGTCTATCTAATTTACGTCGCATTGGTAGAAGTAGGACTTCAAGGAATTACCAGATCAGACAGTCCCCAGTCCAATAATCCTGTGTCTTTGTTAATCAAATGCATAGTCGGAAGGTGCTAAATTAATTGATTGCTCATAATCTTAGCCAGTGGACTCGTCCTTTCTCTTGGCTGTTCCTCAGTTGAACATCTTTTGAAACAACATTGGAGATTTCCAAGTGAAACAGAGACCCTTCTATAAACTGTTGCAGAAGGCAGCTGTGCTTGTCTCCACCTTATCAATGTCTGTTATTTTTCTTCGTAGCACCAGTTCTACCGGAGGAAGCCCTGTCAGAAAGCCTGAAGAGAAGACAGACACAAAACGAACGGTCATTAAGACAATGGAGGAGTACAATAATGACATAACTGCCCCTGCTGAAGATGTCATCATTATGATCCAGGTCCCTCAGTCCAAGTGGGATAAAGATGACTTTGAGTCTGAAGAGGAGGACATTAAATCTACCCAGCCGCCTGCAAACATTGGAAAACCCACCAGTGTTGTGAAAAACGTGAGTGCAAAGCCCCCAAATCCCCTCAAACACAACGAAAAAGAGATGGAGCCTTTGGAGAAAATACAGAAGACTGCAAAAGAGCCGAGCTATGAAAGCTCCCAGCACGATGCAAAAAGTTCAAAAAGTTCCGTGTTGAACGAAAAAGGGAAAACCAAAGAGCGGGATCATTCTGCCTCAGACAAGGACGCTTCCGAGAAGAGGAAGAGCAGTGTTCAGCCAGAAAAAGACCACTCGGAACGTGCAGCTGAACAGGGGAACGGGAAAAGTACTTCTCAGTCTTCCAAGGACAGCAGATCGTCAGAGAAACACGATGCCGGCCGCGGATCGGCCGCTAAGGACTTCACTCCTAACCGCGACAAGAAATCTGACCACGAGAGCAGCAGAGAGCACTCTAGTTCCAAGCGCAGAGATGAGAAAAGTGAATTAGCGAGGAGAAAAGAGTCCCCTTCTCGGACCAGAGAGTCCACGTCAGGACAGAAAAGTAAACCCAGAGACGACCGAGCGGAGCCCTCCAAAAAGGGCACCGGAGACTCCAAGAGGAGCAGCTACAGTCCTCCCCGTGAGCGAAAGCAGCCGGATCACAAGGCTGCTCATGATTCCAAGCGTTCGTCAGAGGAGCACAAACCTCTGGATAAAAATTCAGGGAAGGAAAAGGAGAAAGAGAAGGAGAAGGAAAAGGAGAGGGAAAGGGAGAAGGAGAAGGAGAGGGAAAAAGAGAAGGAAAAGGAGAGGGAAAGGGAGAAGGAAAAGGAAAAAGAGCAGGAGAGGGAAAGGGAGAAGGAAAAGGAAAAAGAAAAAGAAAAGGAGAGGGAAAGGGAGAAGGAAAAGGAAAAAGAAAAAGAAAAGGAGAGGGAAAGGGAGAAGGAAAAGGAAAAGGAAAAAGAAAAGGAGAGGGAAAGGGAGAAAGAGAAGGAAAAGGAGAGGGAAAAGGAGAAAGAAAAAGAAAAAGAGAAAGAAAAGGAGAAAGAAAAGGAGAAAGAAAAAGAAAAGGACAAAGACAAGCATGTATCTGAAATAAAGAGCAATAAAGAGAGAGAGCCAGTTTGCAGTGAGCCGTCTTTGAGACAAGAATCACCAGACACAAAAAATGAGAAAGAAAATGTGACTGGACAAAATGACAAAGCCGGTGTCAAGGCCAAGCCCCCGGTCAGCAACCCGCCCCGGCTCTCCTCTGATCCAACTCGAGAAACTGATGAGGCAGCGTTTGTGCCGGACTACAATGAAAGTGACAGTGAAAGTAATGTATCTGCAAAAGATGAAGAAACCGCGGGCAAAAGTCCTAAGGAACAGAAAGAAAAAGCGATTGAAACGGTGAAGGAGGACGCGGCAGCACCCGCCGCGGCTGAGCAGCCCGAAGCAGGCAGAAGTCAGAGCCAGAGCAGCCCCAGCGTCAGCCGCAGCCGTAGTCAGAGCCCGTCTGAGAGTCAGACCCGAAGCCACAGCAGCAGTGCCAGCTCAGGGGAGAGTCAAGACAGCAAGAAAAAGAAGAAGAAGAAGGAGAAGAAGAAGCACAAGAAACACAAAAAACACAAGAAGCATAAGAAACACACTGGAAACGAATCGGAATTGGAGAAAAGCCAAAAACACAAACACAAGAAGAAAAAATCGAAGAAGAGCAAAGATAAGGAGAAAGATGACCAAAAAGTTAAATCTGTCACCATATAGAATGGCAGATAAGAAAAAATTGACTTAATTCCTAAGTCATCTGTATTAAATTTTGTTAAAATGTAAACGAATTCAAGCGTTGTAAATAATAACATGAAAGACCCTGTGCTGCACTTAAAATATTGCTGCTTGATTATTTGATTTTTACATCAGAGCTTTATAAAAGTGAACATTTTGTACAGAATTGTGAGTTGTGACCATGTAACATGAAAGGTTTTGCTGGGGCATCTTATTTTTAACCACCGTCAATTAGTCTGGGTGGAGTTTACTGTACTGTGAAAATTTTCACCTTCGGATTTTTTTTTAATTGCCTGGCGGAAGGAGCTGGTATCAGTTATAAAATATCAGCAGAATGAATTGCAGAATACATTACAGCCCTGTTATGTCACTTTTTGATTACAATAAAAAGTTTTCAGTAAACTTTATCCCTGTGCTGAGATTTCTGGTGGCGGCGGGGCGTTGGCAGTGCTGTGTCAGGCAGCGGGCGCGGGGAGCTTGCTGCTGGCTGGCGCTCGCGGGGGGCGGAGCAGCGGCGGGGCCGGCTTTGACCCTGCACCCTGGGCACAGAGGCAGCGCGAGGGGCTGCTGCCGGGAGGTGCCCTCCGGCGGGCGTGTTTCTGTGTGCCAGAAGGTGCTGACCGCTCGGAGCCAGCCTTGGCGCAGCTGCGGTGGCCGGGCGCTGGTCCGGCTGCTCAGAGCACCCTCGCTGGCTGTTGGCCGGCACCCGCGCGTTGTAACGTGTCCTGTCTCTAGTTCCTCTTGCCAGGATCCTGCCCACCGGGGTGGCTGGTTTTGAAACAGAAGCTGTGACGTTTGTGGGAGCTGTCCCTGGACGCTGAGCGGTTTGGAGTCATCTCGGTTTGCCGTTCAGTCGAGTGACTCACGCCTCGCGCACCGGGTTAGGTGCGGGGCATGTTTTCCTCCTGCTGGGTGAAACAACAGCAAACCAGAACTGGCGCTGCTTCGCTCTCCAGTGCTCTCTGCCTTTCCGGGCCGCAGCATTCGTGGAGGATTTCTGCGTGAGTCAGCCACTCGAGCGTTCACACTCCAGCAGAAGGTGAGTCCCTGATGGTCGTTGTGCTCCTCCAGCTTGTGTCACCAGAGCGAGCACCACAGGCGGGGTTGCAAGGCGTCCCCAGGCCGTCCCTTGGCGCAGCCGGAGCTGCTGCTGCTGCCGAGGCCGGTGAGCGCTGAAGGTGTGTTTCACACTGCTCGCTGTCTGTGGAAGCACTTTGGCCTAGCAAAATAGCAACAAAAAAGAAGGAAAGCAAATTTACAGAGAAAAATACGTTTTCACTGTCTTCAGACACAAGAATCTGGTGCTCCTCACTGACTAAATGCATTGCTGCTTTGTCGTCTATGAGAGGCGAGCGTCGCGTCGGAGCGGCAGGAAGGGGAGCTCAGGGTGGCTCCAGCGCTGGCGTGCAGCGGGGACGGCTGCGCTGGATCCTGCCTGCGGGCTCTGCTGGGGACACGGCAGGCTTACAGCCCGGCACCGCGGGAGGCGTGGGGGTAGCTTCTGCTGGCCGCGTTGTTCTGACTCAGAGCGACCTTTGCGGCTCTGGTTGCAAGGGGAGCGGCGGCTGCTCTGCCGGTCGTTTGCGTTGGTTGTGTTGTGCGATGGGGAACGTCCAGGGAGGCGGTGTATTGGCCGAGATGCTGTGAAAGCAGAAGGCTTCATTAGGAGCGGTGGAGTGGAGAGACGCACGTGCTGGGCGTACCTGATCGGGCCCAGAGCAAGAACTGAAGGAGGTAATGTCGCTGCAGGCGGGACAGCACCGCGTGCTCGGTATCTTCCAGGCTGTCTTCAACAGCAAAAGCAGCAGGGACCATTCTGCCCGCGTGGGGACCTCACCCTGCAGGGCAGGAGGCGAGCAGCTGACCCCGCTCATCACCTTCGGCCAGCAGCTGGTGTTCGAGGAAGGGGGCAGGTGGTTCCTGGTCGTGTGTGCCGGGGGCTGGCTCGTCCCTGGGCTGGGCCATGGGGCCGGAGAGCGCCGGGGGCTGGTGACAGGGCAGAGCAGAAAGCAAAGGCAGCCCAAGGTTGAAGGAGGTGACACCTGAATGAGACTAATTAAAAGGAAGAGCTAATCAAGGCTCAAGCTCTCAGGAGCCCCGCTGGGCGGGGGGACGCGGTGAGCTGGTGCTGGAGCGCCTGGCGGGGTGCGGAGGCTGTAATTCAGCGGTGGGGGGTGGGAGGAAGCTGCGGGCTCGGCTGGACCCAGACCTTGCCCCGGGGGCGCAGGACCTGTCCACGGCAGGGGGCTGGAACTAGGTGGTCTTTGAGGTCCCTTCCAACCCAAGCCATTCTACGATTCTATGACCGAGCGGGGCCGTGCTGCCACGGGGCTCCGCCGAGCCCACG
>VXAV01008787.1:0-44051 GCA_013399715.1 Alectura lathami | reverse complement strand
TCTTCAATAGGATAGAAAGGTTTTGAAGAGTGGAAAAAGCTTAGTGTTCTGCCTGGAGTTCTATCTAACAATGTGCCAGAAATCAGTGAAGGTGAGGTTTTTTGGTTATTTTTCCTATACAGATGAGGCAAATACTGTTGAGAAGCAAGAAATTATTGGCTTGGACAAAATAAAAACTGGCTTTGGACCAAAATAAACTGCCGTGTAACTACTAGTTTTTTGCTTCTCTTTCCATTAAGAGCTGAAGGCAGCAAATCTCCAGTCAGTTGTAGTTCTTATCTGAGCACCTTACAGAACAGGCACTTCCTGTTTAAATACCTAGCTCCAGAGAAAGGGGTTAATGTGGAATTCAGAATTTTGTGCAGGTTATGTGCACAACTTTTGTTTTCAAGGAGGTATTTCTTCTGCACTGTTCCTAGTACAGTGACATTCATGCAAATACCTGGCTGTCATTTATACTCTTTGTTTCCTGCTTTTTAATGTGTTCTGTTTCAAACAGACCTGAAAGGGACTTTTACCAGGGCTGTCTGAG
The DNA here is from genome assembly GCA_013399715.1 of Alectura lathami. Lineage (NCBI taxonomy): Eukaryota > Metazoa > Chordata > Aves > Galliformes > Megapodiidae > Alectura > Alectura lathami. The sequence continues at coordinate 43,519 of VXAV01008787.1, read as the reverse complement.
ATGTGCAGAAAACCCGGATGTAGCTGATAGATCTTCAGTTTCTTGGCGCTTGCTTTTTTCTTACCCCCTGTGCTTAAAGTCCCAAACTTCCAGATTGGTTTACAGTTACGCTGTGAAAACCAATTGCCTTTCCCCTGTTGTCAATGTTTGTCTTCCATTTTTTTGGTAATAAGCTTAAGTAGGAATTTTTTTTCCTATTTTATTGTTGGCATCTTTACAATTGATATAGAATCTTTAAGATCATTTAAAAGTGATACGCTAAATACAACGTGAGGGTCATTGTTAAATGGACTTTACCTGGAGAGAATGGTTTTAAATTACAACTTTTCAAGTAATCTGTCCACCAAAGATTCCAAAACAGTGTAAAAAAGCATAATGAGATCGTTAGCATTCTCTGCTACTTGCTACGTGCTTGATACCAGAAGTGATTTCAGAACCGTGTTATTTAGACAGAGTGCTAAGTTCAGAGCAGATACAGTGGCACAACTCTTGGGGCCATAAAGATGGGACGATCTGTGGCCTTACTGTGAGACCTCGGCACGCTGGCAGCAGAGATGGTGAACAACAGGGGTGAAAGTGAAGCGGAGCTGCATACCCGGGGTGTTTTGTGGGAAGCGGGAGCAGGTCAGGGTTCACCAAGTCCGTTCTGGGGTGGGGTGGGTGCCTGCTCTCTGACCCACAGATCTGTTGTATTTATTTAAAATATCCAGAACTTTTTTTTTCCTGTGTTAACATTAATATATCAGTTATTTTCAGAAAATGTCTTCTAGCTGCTTTCTGTTCAGAGAGGGAGAACACAGCTGGGTGCAGCATGGCGTGCCTGCTGTAGGTGGGCCTGGCGACAGCTTCCCATTGCAGAACGCGGCAGGCAGCCTTCGTCCTTCCCTGCTGTCGCTGTCTGGGGTCTCGTTGCTTTCGCAGTGACCTAGGCAAATTGTAAGAGAGCAGATCTCTCTCCCTGGGAAAGGTGAACAGACCTGTGCTACAGGTTTCCTTAATGTGAAACTGCATAGTGTGTATGAGACTGTAGCCTCTGTGGGATGTTGGCATTGCCTTGAGTTTATGCTATAAATAAATCAGTAGCAAAAATATTCGTTTAAAAATCTTATGAAGAGTACTGGCTCAGGCTGTTGGTTTGTGCTGGAATAAGCACTGCAGCCGTTGATACAGCTTGCTTATCCAGTTAGTGATAGCTTTGAACCTCGGGATTAGGCGTTTGGCTTGCTTGGCCTCTCAAAAGTATCTCCGCTTGGTCTGCATCCTCTCTGAAATGCGCTTTCCCAGGGGACTGGCTGTATACCACCACCTCTGGAAATGAGGGCAGTGCACAACTCGCAACAGCAGTTCCAATAAATGTGTCGCACCTCGTACTGTTGCATAATGCTACAAGGAGGAGTCAGCCGCTCAGTCTGTGCTGCACAAGGACGTGTGAGCCTTCGCTGTTAACCAGAGGAACGCGCCTTAAATTTGGTTAAAAGCAGGAGGATTAAGAAAGGCCGTTTGGTTCTTCTGGTGTAAGAAATAACGTTTGAATTCTCTTTGGCAAACAGGGCTTTCCTGCCTCACTTATGTGGAACTGAGAGAAGGTAAATATCTGAAATACGTTCACAGGTTTATTCCCGAGCCCAGGAGCTTGCCTCTCACTTCACAAGCATGCAAACCACAGGGAGGATTCGCAGCACAGCTCTCACTCACCCATGGCTGCTCCATCTGCTTTGGCTGCAGGCTGTCCGTGTTTGGGGACAGCTCACTTTACCCGGCACCACGTACACCTCTAGATTTCATCCATGTATTCTGTTGAGTTACTGCTGCATGACTTACTTTGACTCTTCTGCATTAGAGTAACAACCGCGTTTCCATGAGGGTTTTTCTTCTTTGCTGTAGAAAAAGGTGAGGTGGCTCAAAGCGAGAGGCATCAGTGTGAGAAGTGCCGTGGTTTCTGCTGACGCTTGGCTGCCTGACGGTCTGTCCGTGCTGGGGAGCAGGGTGTTTTCCTGATGAGCTCTTGCAGGGTGACTTCTGCGGTCAGACGGGAAGAGCTTATTGCAGAGAGGCAGCATCCTGTTTACAGCTTTCAATACCTTTAGAGATGCTTAGGCAAAATGATGTATTGCTTTCTCATCTCCCCAGCAGACAGGGTCCTTTTTCAGACAGCTGTGATGGTCAGGCTGTCCCCAGAAGGCAGCCTGCATTTCCCATTTGTTTCTCTAGGGTTAGAGCAAACCCATGGTGCAGCACGCTTCTGCGCTCTGCGTTAGCCGTGCTGAAGCACTCCAGAGGATGGCTGGTTGCACAGTGAGGGTGGTGGGCCTGGACGGGCTTTGCGCAGCTCTCACAGATGTCCTGTGTGAGCAGCGTGCTTATGACGAAGCAGCTCAACAGACCTTCGGTTTCCCACTGGTAGCGAAGATGGGGATTGCTTGCTGCTGCTGGAGGCTGTGGGTTGGGAGCGAGATTCGTGTGCTTGCGTAGCAGTGAACGTGACGATGGACCCTGATCTTGGCTGAAGCCTCGGTGACAGCATGTGACAGAAGTGCTCTCTGGATTGGCGGCGTGTCCCTAGCAGTAGTAGCGTGGAACGTGGTTCTGCCGAGCCCGCTCCTGTGGGCGGCTGGCAAAGGTGAGCGTGCCCAGGTCGCGGCTAGCAGCAGGGGTCGGTGGAGTTCCTGTCACCTCGCTTCTAGGGTGACAGTTTAAAGACCGGGGTATTCTAAAAGCAGGGAAGAGAGTGGCTGGCCCCCATTTACGAGTTAGCTATGCACTGACGTACCGGTGTTCGGCTTGGCAGCACCTCTGCTGCTCCTTGACGGCTGGGAGGGACGCGGCAGCATCTGTGAGCTGGCGGCTCTCCTCCTGGCGGCTCTCCTCGCTGCCGTGCGATGTGCTGGGTTCTGTTAGCTTCAGGGCGCTGCCTTCTGTGCTGTAAGCTTGGAGAATGCTCTTGCTGGGGTACACCATCCTGCAGGAAGCATTGATAAAGGAGTAGGAGAATCAGTTTGTAACCAAAATACATGTTTTTTAATTTTTTTTTTAATCTGGTTTAATAGAAAGGCTGTTGTTTTTTAGAAAGTCAGAAATAGTTTTTATTGCCAACTGTATGTGATGGCATTATTTCCAAAAAAAAAAAAAAATAGGGAACTTGTAGGTCAGGATCCAACAAAAATATTGACATTTTAAGTTCCGGCAGTGTGCTTGGAATGCTGTATGCAGTGCCAGGTAGGGGCTGGGCATGTAGTGCATTCATGTTTAATGCCTTTGCAGAATTATAAACAGCTCTTCAATTTCATGTGCTTGTGTGTAACTTTCTGATGGTGTTCCACCTGTAGCACTGCGAGTTAATTTCTAACTACAAGATAAAACAGGTTGCGGATTTTTTTTTTTAATTTCAAAAAAATGTTTACGTATTTGTGACTAAATTTTAGAGTGGTTTCAAGAACCAGTGTACGTAGTCACTTCTAATTGCTCTTTTTCTGTCGGAGCCATGCCATGAGTTTGCAGAAGGCAGAAATCCGCGAGCACTGCAGCACAGCAGGAGCTGTGCGGGCACGCGGCGGCAGCGTGCTGGCGGTGCCTGCAGGCCCTGCTGCCGGCGGGCAGGCTGGGTGGCGCGGGTCCTCGAGAAGGGGGCCGGTAAACACTGTTTTGCCTTCGGTTATCAATAAATACCTTTTCCCTTCAGGTGTTATCTTAAGCAACCAGCCTTGGTGGCCCTACTGCTCTCCTGTGCGCAGTGAGCAGTGCCCCCATGGGACCCCCCCTGCTGGCTGGGCCCGGGGCACCCAGCAGCGGGGCACCCGGTGTGCCGAGTGCAGGGGCGGAGCAGTGCCTCCAGCAGCCCCAGCACAGCCTGTGCAGTGATCAAAAGGCTTCAGGGCAACGCAGCGCGCAGTGCCTTTGGGAGATCCCCGCGCAGCGCTCTGCTGCTGAAGGCGCTTGCTGCTGAAGGTGTCCTTAAAATGTGCTAGCACCATCTTGTGGGGCAGCGTGACTTTAATTTGGTTTGAAGGGGAATGCAGGGGGTATCTGCGTGGCTGTGTGAGCATCTGTAACAGCCTTCAGCAGCGTTTGTAGGGGTGAATTCCAGCTGCCAGCGTTAGCCTGAAGAACCATGAGCCCCAGAGGACGCAGCTGCGCTGCAGCAGTCATTCAGCCTGGTGCAGGCCAGTGGGGAGGTGGTGGCGGTGGGGACGTGTCTTCTTCCAGTGCTGAAGTTTGCTGTGTGCACCTTCTGCGCTTTTTGCTCTGAGAGGAATCCTGTGCTCATAACGATGCAGTGCAATGTCTTAGGTCTTAATTTGTGTCAAAATTCTTCTTGTAGCCATAATTTCTTCAGTGGGGTGACAAGGATTGTACTTCCATTGTGGCGTAACGTTTCCCTTCTGTATGTTGTAACAGCAAAGGCAGCATGCTCTGCAAACGGTAATTACTGAATCGTCATAACGTCTTCCAGGAGGGATACGGGTGTGCTTGGTTCTGCTGTAATGTAAGAGCAGAGGTTAAATGTGTCTCACCACTTTCTCAGTTTCAGTTCAGGTGCTTGTACGATGCCAGGCTGGAGCTGTTTAAATTACACATCAATGGAACCTTGTTCAAGAATTAAAGCAATGAGTAAAACATGATTTGATGTAAATAGTATCTGAACTGTTTGCACTTGGAACATTATGGCTTTTCCAGATTGCCAGCCAAATAACCAATCAAGCCAAACAGCAAATAAAATTTAAAGTTAGTGCTGTCAAAACTTAAAGAAATAGTAGCGAATGCCTACAGTGCAAGGCAGAATGCTGCTGCTTCCCGTGTCATGGCGTGGCTGTGAGTAGTGAGCAGAGGGACCTGAAGCCAGCAGTACCCAGAGTCACGGGGCATTTCTGTCTTGCAGGAGTGACACCTGTCTCAGAAGATGACAAGTACTTTGTTTCTTTTTGAAAATAGCTTAAATGAGTAAAGAGTTCTGGTGTTTGTCCTTGCACAAACAAGAGTTGTGCTGAGTGAGCTGCAGTTACAGGGCTGCCACAACTGGGGAAAAATTATTTTGATGTAAATAAGAATGTATCTGGCACTGAGTCTGTGCGGCATTATGCAGGTAGAAGCAGCCTCCACATGTGTGTCCTCAGAGCCATCAGGGAGATACTCTGTCCTGAGATCAAGTTCCACTCTCGTTTGGTCTCACTTGATGATAGCATAACTTTCAAGGTAAGCTGTTCAAAGTGAATATCTTCACTCCAGCCCCAGCGTAATTTTGGTATGGCATGAGTTTTTTCAGTGTATCTAAATCGGGGAGTGTAAGGTTGGCCTTTCTGCCAAGACCGTTTGACACCGAGCAGGGCAATCCCTTTCCTTTGTGGAGCAGTCCAAGGAAATGCCCTGTAGGTGCAGTTCTGGTGAAGGCTGGGGGGCAGAGGGGACTGTAGGGGGCTGGTAGAAGCCTGCCTACGTGTCCTGGTGTGGATCGGGATTTCCAGCCCTTGGCCAGGGGGTGGGCCAAGCATGCTGCTTCCAGCACTTTCCCTGGAGTTGGTCAGTGGGGTAAACCTGCCCACATGCAGGGGAGAACTCAGCAAAAGAGCTGGGTGGTTTTCCATTCTTGCTTGTTAGTTTAGTCTGCTCCTGCAGTGTTTCTTGTTACTTGCTATAAGGTATCATGAAGCAGCTGACATTTTGTAGACAAAGAGTAGCATAAAATGTGGAATCCCTAACAGGAAAGGCGGCTCTTACAGTGTAAGGAGACAAATGGGAGGTAGTATGTAACTTCTGTTCCTCCGGAGGTAGCATGAAGGATGTGGTGGGACACTCAACTTGTAGCGCTTGCTGCCTGCTGGCAGGGCCCTGCCTTAACAGAGAAAGGGAAACTGGCGGTGCTGGCTCTGAAGATGGAAATTAGGAGTCTGCTTTAGGCTGGTAGCTTAGGAGGAAAATCTGACTCTGTATTTTAAGTTTAGGGACTAAGGTAGTGGGACTACCTTCCTTGAGAGACTGGGGTTTTTCGTGAGGAGAATGGGCAGTGGGTAGAGCCCTTTGCTGTCAGTTCATTGCGCAGTGGGGTGGTTTTGCTCTCCAGACACTGAGGTTTAGCGTTACAGTGGCCATCCGGTGCTCTTCTGTACCCACAGGAAGGCTGTCTGGGGTCCTGGTGCATGCTGGTGGTGGGGTGTGTGTGTTCTGAGCTAGCTTTGTCCTGTAAAATCTGTTCGTAAATACCTGACAGTGGGATGATCTGTGTCAGAGCGCAGGAATTCTGTTGGTCCTGTCTGGAAACAGAAGGAGGATGGCAGTAGTTAGCTGTTAGCATTTGTATGCTAAAAATAAAATGTAATAGTTCTGACTTGGTTGTAGCAGGACTGAGTCATTCTTTTGCTGTTGTTGTGAAAATACTGATTTGGAGTGGGGCGTGCTTCTTACAGTGCTGTGGCTGTCTTCTAAAACCCGGCCAGCTGTAGCCTGGCCAGTGCTTCTCAGGATGCAGGGTGACGGCGGACAAAACCGATCTGTGTGTCCCGTACCGAGCACACAGGTGTCGCTGCAGAGTGATGGTCACCTCGGGGCCGCACAGCGCCCAAGGGACTGCTGGCAGCCGCCTGGCCAGCTGTGCCCATGTTCTGCAGAGTGACCAGCCTCCTAGCTGCCCGTGGGATATTTCTTGATACCTAATTGCAAACGCACAATTGCATTTTGCATTGGCGGTCCTCCTTGAGTTTCGCAGCCAGATGATAAAAGCTGTAATAAAATCTGCTTTGTGTGTGGAAGGCATGGCAGAGGCTCAAAGGTTCTGCACAAGGCTGGACTTTGCCAGGCAGGGCCTGGTGTCACTGTCGGGCTGTAAATCCCTTTCCCTCGGTTGTTTCTCAGCTTTTCTTGTGCTGTGGTGAATAACGTGGGGGACTGTGTCCCATGCTGCGGGGCAGGGATCCCCACGGCAGCCTGGGACCCGAGCTCCTCCCAGACGGCTCTTGGGGAGCGCTGACCGCCTGCGGGGCATTACGTTGAGGGCGAGGACTTGTGCTGACCTCTGAAGTTCACTCAGAGTAAATGTGGCGTCTTCCTTCGCTCAGTCAGCACATGTGGGGTTTGTTCCCGTCCCATGCAAAGCGGGACAGACATCAGGGCGCGTGTGGAGGCCGTGGCTGGCCCACTCTGGGTGCAGGCGTGCGCTGGAGCTGGCGTTAGGATTCTGCCTGTCGGGGTGTTTGTGGTAGCCAAATATGCTTCAGGAGGAGGGCTGCAAAAACATTTACAGCCTGTTTTTTTGCTGTTAATCTTGTCCACCTGACTGCGTGGTCAGGGTGTGTGGGCCAGAAGCCTCAAAGCTTTCCAACTTAGAAACATTCCTAACCCTGAGGTGGTGAAGGAGCCTTGCGGGTCGGCTCCCTAGCGGGTAAAATTCTTCTCTGTCGGGGGTACTGGTGGGCTCCCTCTGCCCCGGGGCAAGCTGCTGCCGCTTCTGTTTTGCGTTCAACTTCGTTGTTGCTTTCTTTGGAATCCTCCTGCCTGTTTGTGAGCAGTTGTTTTTGCTGCGATACCTGACACAACTAACTGAGCTTCACCTGTGCCTTCTGTGGCGTCAGGAGCTTTGTTTGCATGATTAGCCCAAATTCCCGTTTTGTCTGCTGATTCCCAGTCTTGTCTGCCTGTTGTGTGTTTGTGTGGATTTCCTTCTCGTTCTGATCAGTTATCACTTTGTTTTCTCAAGCATGGCCTTAAAAAATAGCTTGTTATGCTGAAATGTGTACCAGATACTAGTTCCTACTGACACAGCTTGCAAGTGTGCCTGTTTGCCTTCGTTCCTTTGCCTTCTGTACTCTCCATGTTCCTGCTGTTGTATTTCCTTGCCAGAGCCTGTCTTTAAGAGTGCAGCGTAATCTGGGAAGTGGTGTTGCTGAAAGCCTTCAGTTTTAGTGTGTAAAACTTTGTATTAAGTGAATTTAAGCTAATGAATATTGTTTTAAGCAAGACCTGCCACAAGTTAGAGAGCTGTGTCACTAGCTTAGGGTGCTCCAGAGCTGCAGAGCCATTGAAAGCTCTGCTCTGACCGCGCTCTGCGGCTCGCTCTGGCTCGTTCGCGTGCCCCTGTTGTCAGCAGTGCAGCTGCACGCAGCCAGCCGGGTCAGCTCCCTGCTCGGCAGGGCAGCGTGGGTGCTGCTGGCCATGGGCAGAGGCAGCTGAGGCCAGCGAGCTGCTGCGGGTGCGTGAGGGCTGGCGCTGGTTCGCAACAGCAGGCAGAGCTTCAGTGACATCTGGGCTTGCGCTGGCTTTTGAATTTATGTCTAAGCCTTCATGTAAGTTTTTTTTATTTAAAAAAAAAAAAAAAAAGACAATCTTATGTGTCTTGGCACTGCATCTGCTCTTAAAAGTTTTGTCACTTGTGATTTGCGGTGAAAATACGTACTCCCGATGGGAATTTTTCCTCTAATTGGATAATATTTCTCAGTTCCTTTTGGGTCACTGTGAAATAATTGTTCTAAAATGAATCTAAGTGTGTACAGATTGTATTTTGGGAGAGTTAATTGCAAACTGTGTGGTTCAGGGATTTAGTGCAAGAAGAGGAAGAACAGTTGATGGAAGAAAGGAAAAAGAGAAAAGAAGACAAGAAGAAGAAGGAAGCTGCTCAAAAAAAGGTATGTTCAGTGCTAAAAAAGAGCACTTGTGGATCTTGCTTCATCACTAGTAAATATTGTTTTAGCTCCTGTTCGACAGAAGTTTTTTCTTGATTTCTTCCTTTACTGCTTTAGATGTCCTGTTCACTATGTCAGTACCATTACACAGCTGACATCTGAATTGTTCGTGTCCGGATTCTTTAGCGATTACGTACTCGGAGACGACCACTCTTCTGCCTGATTCTGGTTTCAAGTTCGAAAACTCCCTCAGTGTCAGTTCTCCCTGTTTGTTGGCCTGAACTGAGGTGTTCCTTGTGCACCTGTGCAAAATTAGGCGTGTCCAACCTTACAGCAAATGTGAGTGGAGTGGTGTGTAAGGGTCCCTCTGGAAAAGGTGAGGTATTTGCCCGTACTCCAGAACGAGAGCTGCCGTAATCTTGTCACTGTCTGACAGCAAAGCTGCACAGTAACTTTAGGATCTCAGTTGTAAATATGTAATTCATTTTCCTCTTGGAATTCTTTTATAATCAAAGGTTGTAATGCAAAGGGAGCTGGTTTACTTGTAGAATTTAGATGTTGTAAGTGATTCTTCGTTGCCAATTCCCTTCTCCAAAGCTTAGTATTTTCATGAGTTTGAAAGGCATGCTTGAATGTAATTTTGAGAAACAAAAGCATAAATATTTTGAGAATGAAGAGACCAAACATTTACTTGAAACTGAAGGTTCAGGTTTTGCTTTCTCTGGTTGTGGAGCACCTGCTGGACTGTTCTTAAGCCCACAGCTTTGTTTCCTTGCTGTATTCTCAGAGGAGTAAAATGTGAAGTGCCTGGACTTCATCCATCAGGAATTTTGAGAAGCCTGTATGGGACAAGAAGTGAGATGCCCTAGGGATGGATGCTCATGCATTCCTGGAGAAGCTTAGACTTGATCTAGATTACAGAAAATACCCTAGATTTAAGTGGTGAACTTGTTAAAGTAGCTCTCAAGTGTTCTGTTTTGGGGGATTTTTTTAATCTGGTCCTTCATATTTTTGAGTCGTTTCAGTTGACCTAAAATTACCCTTTTTGTCTTGTATTCTTTTTCTGTTTGGTCTCTTCAGGGCATGCTCTTTGGTGTTATTAGTGTTAGGCTAGCTAGCAAAAACTTAAAAGCAAGTAACCACGCACCGACTGATTGTGCTGTGGAAGGAGAAGCTGATGCTTTTACATACTGCAGTCTTAATAACTGGAAGTAGAGTAGGTGTTGTAGGAGATCAGGGTCACAGGTGGCAGCTTGCACAACATCTGCTCTGCTGGGTGGTGCCTGCACCCTGGTGCTGAGCAGCTTCTGTGGGTCGCCAGCTGTGGTACGCTGTGTCCCTTCTCATGGCCATGGGACCGTGTGCTGCCAGCGCTGGGCTCCCAGCCGGCGGTACCTAAACCATCCTGGATGTCAGAGTGCATATGAAACTTCCCAAGTCTTCAAGTACATTTTCCTTAACCAGATTTGTTTATCAAAGTCAGCTTAATGAAAAGCTGTGGCACTATGTAGTAGCCCCAAGCACATCACCTGCCTTCTGGAAAGTGAGGAAGAGGAGCAGTGGTGTGGGAGTCAGGGTGATGCGGGTAAGTAGGCAAACAGGACACTGGTGCAGTTGTTGGATGCACTGGTGTGCAGCCGCTGGTTTGACTTACCCCAGTGGATGAGGTGTTACGGTGGGTAGGGTGGATTCTCTTCAGAGGAGATCTTGCAGACCTCAGTCTAGCTGCTTTTACCTACCTCTGACAGCCTCTTGCTCCCAAGAAAGCTTTGTTTAGACAGTGTTAACAAATGTATGCATGTGCCCTTGCCTTTGCCAGTTTAAGAAATTGAAAAAGTGTTTTTCTGTGAATGTACAACAGTATTTCTGTAACCTCTGTGGGAGTGAGGGCGTGGTGCTGTAGTGCCATCAGAAGCATGTCAGCAGCCGCCCTAGCAGTGCTCGTGTCTCAGTCGAACCAAGTCTGGCATCAAAGCAGTGAATCACTTCTTCTGCGTGCACGTGCTCTTTTTTTTTTTTCTCTCAAGGTTTTAATTATAAACATAGCTGAAGTGTTACTGCAAATTACTTTATTGCATCATAGGAATATGCAATACCATAATTGAAGCAGGTGGTGTTCAGCTTCCAGAGTGACCCGATCAGGTTAAATCTCATGTTGCTTTGCAATAATGCATTTTAAAAGTGATGATTAAGACGACTCTCTTTTTAGGCAGGAAGACCTGAGATTTGTGCTTCTGAGAGCTGCTCTGTGAAGTCAGTTTCGCATGCTTTTGTAGTGAAAACCACACAGTTCAGATGTGTTTCCATACAACAAGAAATGTTTCTATCCCCTTTTTGTAATCCCAGGCTAAAACTTTATTGAGATCTCTCCTCCTGCCTGTGTGACAGGAGTAACCAACTGGATTGTGGAAATGAAAGGCTCAGAGCTCCTGCATTTACTTTACCTCCTTTAGATTTGTGTCCTTCCCTCCTCTCTCCCTTCTGTATTCTGCATGAGGAGTGGTGGAGCTTCCTTGCTTCCAGGCACAGTTTTAACTCACTTCAAACAGGTTAATTTGCAAGTTTAATTTAGTCTGTTTCATATGCTTGTCTTTCAAATTAATTTTGTCTTCTGTAACATTTTAACAGCTTTCTAGGCATAGGGAATAATAGGCATGGGTTGGTTACAGAGAAGTAGAAGGTTCTGATGTGGATAATTAAATAAATTTAAAACATTTTTAAAAGAAGAAAGTCAAAAGCTAATGTTGCTTTATAAAGTGGCACATGCACATGTGGCTTTTTCTCTTATCTGCACCAATCACTGACACTTCTTCTTTTTATTCTAGGCCATTGAACAAAAAATCAAAGGTAAGTTACTTTAGAGTTATTTCTGCTCTGCATATTGTTTCTGCATTTTGAAATATGTTGGATCACATCGGTCAGCTGAAAGCTCCTGGAAAGCAGGATCACTGAACCTTCAGTTGCTCCGTTTCGAAAAGTTAGCACAAAAGACCAGAGGAGCAGTGGACAGTGATTTCTCCCAGGGGCTGGAGTGTTTCTGTTCTTCTGTTTTCCAGTCTTAGTTACTCACACAGCACTGGGCAAGTACGCTACACCCTGAGATCTTTTCTCTATTTGCTTTTCTCCTTCCCCTTTCTCCTTTGATCAAAGAATGCCCGAACACTTGCGCTTCCTTCTAGGAGGGCAAGTATAGAGATCCACCTAGTGGATCACTTCCAAATACTCCAAATGTAGCTGGGCTTAGAGCACCTGCTAGATGCGTCATCGCCGTGTCCAACGTTAACTAACCGCTGGTGTGGAGGTTCATCCTGACACGGTGATCAGCATGACCGTTCCCTAAAGCTGGGAACACTGCAGTTTCTGTCTGTGCAGTTTGTACATTCTCCATTCCTCCTATAAGCAAGGGAAATGTTCTTTTTGCTTTCTTTTTACATTGGTTGGGAAGTGGATAACCGTCACATAAGCGATTGCCTGGAGCGCTTGCTGAATTGCTTTTTGGGGGAACACTGGGTCTAGTTTAGTACCGGGAGCAGGGAGCTTGGGAACCTGGTTAGCAGCGGTGCTGTTGTCGCTGAAGAAATCATGGACGTGTTTGGAGTGCCCCTCTGGCACAAAGGCAGCAAAGTGGTGCAGGATGCACTGTGCTTGCGAAGAGGCAGAGGAGCGGGCGGAGGCGTCTGCGGGGGCCGCTGCTGGGTGTGGGGCTGCGGTGCAGCTGGCAGGCGCGTGGAGGGCTGGGCTGGCTTCCTCAGGTGGGGTGCACGCTGCCGTTGCGTGTGTCAGAAAGGATACACAGCTCTCGTGGGAGCAGAAGGCGCTGGGTCTGCGGCCGCGCTGGGAGCAGCCTGTCGTGCGTCGTCGCGCGCTCCGTGCCGCGGCGTTCCCAGCAGCCGTGCAGGTGCTGCGGTGCCGGCGGTGCGCCCGGGAGCCGTGGGTGCGGTGGCCATGGCGGTGCCACCGCCGCCCCTGCAGCAGCGGGTTGCTCCAGCAGCGGTGCTGCGCTGCAGCCCCCTCCGTCCCGCCGGGGGCTCTGGGGATGTCACGCACGGGACCCAGCGTTCAGCAGAGTGCTGGCAGGTGGTAGGAATCAAAGGGGAAAAAAGCACGAAGTGTTTGCTGAAGCACCCTTCTTTCAGGCAGCGCTGGGAACTGTTTGATGTGCAGGCTAAGTGTTTCCTTCTGCATATGCCTACCAGAAAGCTGCTACGATAACATGCTGGCTCTAAAGAATTGTGAAATTATTTGTTTGTATGCTGAAGTAATAAACTATGTCTGGAAAAAATAGGAAGAACAATGATACAATGCTTGGCTTTCCATGGTAGCACCCACTTATGAGCACCTGATGCGTGTACTCGCGCTGCGCTGGTGTCCCTGCGTCACGTTAGGGACAGGGCTGCGAAAGCAAATGGCTGAAAACAGCCCGAGGAGGGGAGGGCAGGTGCTGTGCTGGGCAGGAGACCTGGTAGAACCCTCAAATTGGGAGAAAATGCCCTCCTCTCGAAGGACGGAGCAAATCAGGGCTTTTGGATTTGGCTTTGGAGGCCTAGTGTCCGCTGAGTGGAGGCATTAGGTTCCAGGTTGAACGTTACCTTATGGAAGGGTGTTTCAGCAAGGTTAGCAGGCGTTCAGGGATGTCCAAGGAACTGCTGGCATCCCTCTGAGGAGGTACAGCCCTTGTGGGATTCAGGTATGCAGCTTTTGCAACAGTTTCACTAGGAACAAAATTTGTTGCTTGTGTTGCACATGGCTCTTCCCTTGTTCTGCCTGCTTGTAGTCAGGATGCAAATTAATGTTTCATTAGTCTCCAAGTTTCCATCGCGTCGATGTCTTAAATTATTTATTTTGTGCATGAGCTGAAGATAAAATACAAGAGGTAGGATCTCTAAATAATTCAGAATTATGCTCTTTCTTTCAGAAAAGTGGCCAGTTACGGTGTGCGGGGCGTAGGGAGGCCATGTATTTATTTTTAAGCTTAACCTGGATGTTTCCAGAATGTTTTTTTAGCTAAGGTAGAAATTGCTGTTGCACCTGGAGCTGTCAGAGTGCACGTAAATTATAGGGCTGCCTTCCGAGGAAGTTAATGGTGCTGATATTTTTCTTGTTTGGGATTGAGAATGGAAGTAATGAAGAAAATGCCAATGTAAATGTTTTTGGTACAAATTCCATTTTAATCCTGTGGAACCGTCATTAAAAATGCATGTCTCATTCCTGTGGATCTCAGGACTTGTCTAGCTCTATACATCTGGTTTTATTAAAGTAGGGGAGAAACTCACAGGAGCTGCAGACGAATGCATTAGCTGCGAGGTGGGAGGCTTCTCTGTTGTGCAGCAGCTAGCGTGGCGCGTTCTGATGCTGACAAGCACCCTCCAAATACTCCTGTAGCAGGTATTTTAGAAAAGAACAAGTACCACTTGGAAGTGCTTGTTGAGAATACTGCAGAGCTGTTAAATAATTGTCGTGGTATTCCTTCTGGCTTCTCAAAATCGGCATTCATGCTGCATGTGATGTCAGTACTACTGAAGACAGGTACATCCATCCATTTACCCTGGGTTTCTCCTGAAACAGCAATCAGGAAACCAAGCCGTAGCCATGGGTAGCTGCTGATAAGCCAAGCACTGAAGTAAATGCTATGAGAACACGTGTGTTTTGGTTTTAGTGCTCGCTTCAGAGATCATGATGTGCTTCTGCAGAACGTGAGATTTCATTAGGAGATAACTAGCTTTTTTTAGATGCAGACTGTAATTAGGTGCGTAATACCTTACTGAAATAATTTATACAAATTGAACACGAGTGTTCATGTGGGTGCTGTTGTTGTGGTTAGTTGCTCTGCATGTTTCTGTGCTTTGCAAAACAGTACAAGCTGGAACTGAAAACATCTGTCAGCCCTCAGTGCCGGCTTCCCTGCTCTGCAGACGGCACAGGCACAGGCACGACCGCTGCTGCAGAGCAGAATAAACTTTGAGTCAACCCCTGAAACAGAAAGTGCTTTTAAAAATAGCTGGGTGTGGAACTGAAATCTTTGACTCATATTTCCCACCGTGGAAACTTCTTGCTCGTTTTCTTCCCCGTGGAGCAGGGTTGCCCAAACACACTGAGGCTCCTGTTTTTGTTGGCTGTGGGGCGCTCAGACCTGCTCGGAAAAACGGCTGCGCTGCCTTCCAAATGCTGACGGTAAGCAGCAGAAATCAACAGGGGAGTGAGGGCTCGCTGCTAAAATCGCCCACGTGAATGGCATCTGCCTTACCTTTGTGCGGATCCTCAGGGGTTAATGCACTGGCAAACAGTGAGATATTTTCCAGATCAGCTAGCTGAGCTTACAGCTGCGGCCATTTTTCCACAAGGAAAATTCTAGCACTGCATCTTACGTGTGTCAGCTTGAAAGCCAGACTTCCTCTGTTTGCCCTTCAGCATTCCAGCACTGACAACTCTTTGGGGCATGACGTGCAGGGAGTGTGTTACAATACATTTTTAAGAGGTCAGCTCAAGCAGCAGCAAGAAGAAACATCGAAGTGACAGCTCGGCGCTGTGCTTTGTGTGGGTTAGCGGACGAGCTGATCTCTGTAAGCTGATTTTGTGCGAGTGAGAAACTGTTTTCCATCTGCACCGAAGTTATTCAGACAGCTGCCATTTTTTTTATTGGAGGGGGAGTTTAAGTCACTGGGCCCCTGCTCCAGGAGGAGCTGGCAGGCAGCACTCCTGTAGCAGTAAAATGACACCATGCTGCTCCTCCATTTTCTAATGAAGTCTGCAGAGTGGGAAAGCAACACGAGTTGGAAGCGGCTTTCTTTGGAATCTCTCTGTAAACTGTAGCTTCACCATCCCCTGCTCTGTGGGTTTTCAGCAGGTTTGTTCTTTATAAAATCTGTCATTTTAGTATTCTTTTTTGTAAAATTGCTATTATTAGTCAAGTAAATTCGCTGTGGTAGATTGTCTGCTAATAATACTGCCTTTCTGCTTTTGCGTGGTTCAGAGTGAAATACTGTTGTGCAAAACAAACTTCTGTTAAGCAAGCAGCTTGTTTATATGGAACAAGAAAAGCTAAGGATTAGGGGGTGTTGGAATTTACAGTGGCCATATTGGAATATGATCTATTATTGAGTTGTCTGAGGAGCTGCGCACCAGAAAATGTTGGACGGGATGAATTGTGCAGCTTTAAACTTGCTCCGTGGTGCTCAGGGAAGTGAAGGCAAAGTAACTGTTGCACATCAAAGCACTCACTAATTTCAGTGTGAAATTAATATACAAATATAAACTCTGCCTATTTCAGTGTAACTGTATTATCTGGCAAGATTTTCTGTGTGGTTTGCTGATCACAGGACAGAGAATACCGTATTTGCCAAGGAAATTAATACACAAATTATGAGAGAAATGTATTTCTAAAACTGTTCGTGGATTCTGGTTCATTCTGTAGCTTAGGGGTGGCTTGGCAGAAAGCAGCTTGTTTGTTAGCTGCACTTTTACAGTTGGAAGTGATTCGATTGTCTGGAAGTCAATGGGGTTTTTGTGATGAGCACTTTTTCTTAGAGTAGCATTAATTCAGAAAGTGAAGGATTAATGTTGCTGTGCTGCAGCACTGCCCTAACCATTCTGCTCTCAACTTTCTGGATGTCTCATGGAACGTCACATACAAACGATTTTCCTTTCTGTGGGAGGGGCTGTTGAGTGTGAGTGGAAGCAGCAGGGAGAAGCGCACCTTTCGCTGGCCGCGTTGTGTGCGGCGTGGGGTGCTGACAGTTCAAAAAAAAACCTGAAATACAGTGTACAGGAGGCGAAGAGATCCGCGTGTCCCTGAGTGCTGCCATTGCTGCGTGACCGCTCGGACTTGATGGCCGCACAAAAGCGGTTGTTCTGTGTGGTGCTGTCAGCGTGCCTCGGCTGTGGGCTGAGCTGCACTGCGAGCTGTGAAGAACTGCGGTTAGCAGGGGTCGGGAGGCACTGCTGGGTCGAAACGCTGAGGTCTGGCCAGGGGCTGCGCAGGTTGTGGGACGGGCAGGGAAGGCAAGAAGACTTCTTTAATTTCAGAGCTTATTGCATACCTAGGCCACAGAAATGCGAACTGCTCAAAATGTGAGCAGCTATCACAGATTCTTAGATCTGTGTAAAGTAGACAAACTGCAGAAACAAGCTCGGTTATTTTCAGTGCTTGTTATGTTTAAACCAGGAAATGTTGAAAGTAATAAATGGAAATCAGTTGTTTCAGATTTGTGTTTGTGAAGTTCAGTTTTAATCCGTCTTGTCAGACGACATGCATACAGATGTACCCGCCTTCCTAGTACAGGCAGTAGCTTAAATGGGTGGAGTCTGGTTCGGCGCTGGTAATTTTTACCATCTCCAGTTTATCTAACAGCCTGTGAACGCCTTCTGCTCCCCACGCTGTGTGCGCTGCCCAGCACCAGTCAGTGCATTCATCTCCATGACTCTGCCCTTCCCCACTCCGCTGTGAACTGGAGAGCGGAGTGCAGGGCTGGGGCTGGGGGCTGCACCGCGCAGCCTCTGCCCGGGGCTGTGCCCAGCCACCCGTAGAGCAGCAGCTTGGCCAGCCGGAGTACAGCATCTCATCAGACACGGGTCAGCTGCTGGTTCTTAGGCCACTTTTCTCCTAAAGGCTTCCATGTTTGTGTTTTCTAAAATATGTAATTGCATTTTAGTAGAAATGTTTGTTTTAGTAGAAACTTGGTCTGTTGTTGCTTGTGACTGTAACAACAACAACATGTTGACAGTGCTCAGACTGCTCCTTCCAACAAAGAGTTAGGGAGTTTGCTTTCCTTTGGTTTTGTCCTACTTGCTTTCAGGAACATACCTGTGGGTGATAAAATTATTTTAAAAAACCCAAATGAAACAAAGCACCCTGCAATTTATCTCATGTAGCAACTGTTCCTGGTTCTGACTGGAAGCCATCAAATGGAGCACAGGAGGGTCTTGCCCACATGGGCAGGCAGGACCAAGACTTTTGAGGTATCTCAGAATCCCAAGCTAAGTGTTAACACCCTTTAGGGGTATCCCATCCGAGAAATGTGAGCAGCCCTTTGACACGGCAGTGCTGTAAGGAACTGGAAGCGCAGCTCACCTGTGGGTGACAGGGTCTCCGAAGGCTGGCAGCAGCTCGCTGCGGGCCCTGCATTGCCTGTGGCCGGGGCTGTGCTGGGGGGCTGCATGTCGCTCTTTATTTAGCACCTGGCTGGGTGTGCTCGCTCACAGTTGACTTCTGCACGTGGGCTGGCCTTCGTCTCGCCTTTCAGCAGCCGTGCTGTCGGGTCTCAGGCTTTTGGGGCTGGGCGTTGGGTGTTTCACCGCCACAGTCACAGCCAGCTGTCCCCACGGGCTGCCTGTGCTGGGAGCATGCTCTGCTGGCACCAGGTTTGACTTCAGGGTAGTGCTGTATTCCCTGTGGATGCTGGGGCTGGTGAAACAGGCAAGTCTTGGCAGTCCTTCTGAACGTTCTGCTCGCCTCCTGCTCTTTTTCTGCAAGGTAGACTTTTTTTCGTTTCCCTTTAATACTTTAGTACAATAACATAAGGTTTAAATGCCACAATGAACTGACACGGTGCTGATTGGTCAGGAAAAAAAAATATAGAAAGTTCATTAGTAGTAGCATAGTGGTAGGAAGACAGTTCTACTTCCTGATCCACGCTATTAAAGCAACATGTCTGTGCGATGATAGAGCTTTTAATGAGGTATGAGTTACAATTACATTGTGTAATGGCAGTTTTTCTAATCATGTAACTATAAGAATATTTACTTAATCTTCAATTTCTTAAGTTACTGCTCTGATGAATAACTTTGTCTAACTTTCTTTCTTTTGGGGGTGGGGGTAGTGCCAGAACAAACAAAGACAAGCGTAAGCCAGCTGCAGCCCGTCCCCTCTGCCGGCGCTCCCTCAGCAACCAGCACTAACAATAATGCCAAGCGGGCCACAGCCAGCAGCCAGCAGCAGACCTTGCCTCGATACCCTCCTCGGGAAGTACCACCGCGATTCCGACACCAGGAACAGAAACAGCTTCTGAAACGAGGTCAGCAGTTACCAGTGATCGCTGCCAACCTGGGATCCGCTCCCAAGGCGTTCACCGGCCCGGCAGGGGGCAGCACTGCCGCGAGCAAGCAGCCAGTGGCCAACGGGGAAGTGCCCAACAGCAGCAAAAAACAGCCAGGTGAGGGGGTGCTGTGGGCGCCTGGATTGCAGCTGGATGCTGTAAACGCGGTTATCAGTGAGCTGTTGGTTCTCGTATTGCTTAAGCTGCGGGTAACGAGGTGTTCTCCTGTGCAGCTTAATATTACACGTTACAGGATGATGTCAGCCATCTCTGACTTTTTCCTTCTTTTTCCTTTTCCCCATACTCAGAGATGGACAGGATACAACTTGTTGAGAATATCAAAATCATTTTTCATTGTCAGGGTTTTTCTTTCTTCATTTAGCTGAAGCTTGGTTGTCTTACAAAATCATAGAATCACAGTGTGGTTGGGTTGGAAGGGACCTCACAGTCCCCCCAGCCCCTGTCGGGGGCTGGCTGCCACCCCCTAGATCAGGCTGCCCAGGGCCCACCCAGCCTGGCCTTCAGCACCCCCAGGGATGGGGCACCCACAGCTGCTCTGGGCAGCCTGGGCCAGGGCCTCACCTCCCTCCTGGTAAAGAATTTCCTCCTCACATCTGACCCAAATCTCCCCTCTTTCAGTTTAAAGCTGTTACCCTTTGTTCTATTACTATACTCCCTGGTAGAATCTCTCCCCAGCTTTCCTATAGGCCCCAAAATAACCCTGATGCTTCAAGTTTAAATAAAACTTTGAGCTGTTGTGACTGCAGAATTCTGAAGAAGCGGTGTTTGAAATGAAGGTTAACAATCAAAGCAATGAAAGCATTTAATGTATGTGCTCTTTAAGGAATGCTTCTGATAGTACTTCCCAGTATTTTTATTACATTCTGATAAAACTCTTCACTACTCCAAGAAAGTTCTGGGTTTTTTTTACTTCACTTGTATAACCTTATTCCCGTGTATAGTCAGGTTCTAAAGCACCCTTTCATATTCTTGCTTTCTTTTAAGATGAAACTGTTTTTCTAGACAGCATCCCCTTCTGGTCAAATAGCGTGGTAGCAAGTAGCAATGTAAATGAAAGTTCCATGTAAACTAATTTTTAGTGTTACTCTTTATATAGCCGATTAAACTTCTCAGTTGTATGCAGAGGACTTGTTGAGCATGCTTTCCTCCATCTTTAGGCTGGGAGATGTGCCTGCATTCCTGGGCAGTACTGCTGCAGGGCTGTGCTGAGTGGCTGAGGGGCAGTAGCTCTCCTGGCAGCAGCTCTGCTCTGCGTGGTGTGATAATGGCCTGGGTAGTGGATCCACGTGTCCAGCGGGTAACTAAAAGGTTGCAGAGCCTTCAGGAGAGAGAGAGGCTGCCCCAGTTACCCCCCGTCTTACAGAAGGTTTGTGTTAGCTGTGGTGTCCTGCCAGTCGCCGTGCTGGCAGGTCTCTGGTTCTTGTCCCTGCGTACGCAGGGCCGGCCAAGATCCCGCTTCCTCCTGTGCCGTGTGTCCGTGTGCTTGGAAGTTCTTTTGTAGAGCCAGGAACCATGCCTGCTGGGCATGCTGTGAGGGTTGGTGCGTCCAGATTTGTAGCTAAGATGATGGTAAAGGAAAACGGTGTTTCAGTGCTGGATTGCTGTAACGGTTTCAGCCTCTTGTCTAATGAATTGCTTGTGAAGTGGCGTAGAGGGGACCGTAGCTCAGCGTCGTGCAAGAGCACGTTCGTGTGTTCTGCTGTCTGTGGAGCTGAAAGGCAAGAGTGTTGTTGGTCTCCATGTTGGTCTCGCTGTCCATAGCGCTTCTTTCAGCCTCCAACAGCAGCTTCAAGGTCCTCTCCTTACTGTCTCAGAAATCAAAAAATCTCATGAAATTTGACACATCTGCAGATCCATGTGAAAGAATATCCATGTGCAGGCTGTTTAGGCTAACAAACTGTATGCCTTAGCAGAATAGCTTTGAGGATAATTGTTGGTGCCTTTTTAAGAAGGATGTAGTGGATATTAGAATTTCTGTGCTCTAGGACTACAAGAGGAGCTGTAGCTTGTTGTAGCTGTTAGACTGACTTGCTGAAATGGTGGTGCCTGCAGTTGTTTTACCTGTCCTGCCCTGAGACGCCCTGGAGTAGGATCTCCTGAGTACAGCTGTGGTTATAACTCTGGGGAGGTGATTTGGGGAGCACAAGTACTCTAACCTTACAGGTTTGCTTTAATTAGTGGGCAAAAAAACCACCTCTCCGTTTGTATTTCACACGGGCAGCCATGTCAGTGCGAAGCGTATGCCGTGTGCTGCTTTGCAAAGAGACGGTCCTGTACCAGCATGGTTATTTTAACAAATCTGCGTAGGTAGCTCTTCACCAGAACATTTTCATACCAACTTCTGATGTTTTCTTTACTGAAATTTTCCCCTGTGTGTAAACTTCCGATGAAGGGAAGGTCTTGAATGCCACCTTGGTGTGTTTGTTTGCATTTATGCTTTGTGACACATCAGGATAGCCATGTGGCTGTGCCACAAGGAAACGGTTTATACAGTGAACTAAAATATTTGCTAGCAGTGATTACCTACGACTGCAGGACGTGAGAGAACACAGAGCTGTCAGGATGCTGGCTTTTGTCCAGGCTGTTACTCTGATTCCTTCGTTGACATGAGTCACTCTCACTTCATCCCTGTGCATCTTGCAGTGCAGCAGCAAAGTTATGTTGCAGCTGGAGCCTCTGGAGACAAAATTCTTCATGCAACCTGTTGTTTTTTTTTTTCTCCTTGTTCATTGTAGGAGTAAGGGAAGAAATGAGCGGTTGGGATTTGCAGTTAGTAGAGATGGGTTGAGTCAATATAAGAAACATTGCCTTAACGTAACAGTTATGATCTCCAGCTGAAAATCTGCGGATATGAAATGTTAACTTTGATTTCATGCTTAGGACACTTAAAAGGAAGCAGCTATCAGAGGGGTGACTGTAAATTTGTAATGAGCAAGCAAAGTGGGATTGCACCCAGTTACTTCTGTTGCTAAATCAAGTAGCAAAATGATGACACTCAGGTGGAGAAAGTGCACAGCTCACAGGAGTGCCATGAACTTGCTTACGTTTCAGGGCTCACTTCTGAAGTTCTAAGCTCCTACAGCTGAAAAATAACTAGCTTTGGCTTCAGAGACTCTAAATCCTTCCTTTTTATAGAAAGCAAACCTTTAAAATTAAGGACGTCTTAAACTGGTTAATGCCGAATGTGTAAAACCTAACTGGTAGGGGAACATTTCGTGAAAGCAGCAGAACCGCTCATAAGCGTGGCCTGCAGGCAGGGCTGCTTTGCTGCCAGTCCCTTCCCTGTGCTGCGGCGAGGCGATGGCTCCAGCCCTGGCAGCGCGGGGAGCTGGCTCTCAGAGAAATCCCTCCTGGAGGAGGGGTGCTCACAGTTGGCTTAAAGGCAGTGAGTGGTTCGGGGACTGTTCTCAGAGGTCTACTTTACTGAAGTAACACTTCTGTAATTGTCTTGNTTTTTTTTTTTTTTTTTTTTTTTTTTGTAGGCATGCCTCCCATTCGGGACTTGGTGAGCCACTCCCCTAACCAGTCAGGTTAGCTATTTCACTCTCACCTTTTTCCACGCTGCCTGTTTGAAGTAGTTACGTGTTTCACACCGTTTTGCCTTTGATTTTTTTCATTCTTTGGCCTA
Source organism: Alectura lathami (assembly GCA_013399715.1). NCBI lineage: Eukaryota > Metazoa > Chordata > Aves > Galliformes > Megapodiidae > Alectura > Alectura lathami. The sequence continues at coordinate 21,233 of VXAV01008787.1, read as the reverse complement.
TGTCTTTCAGTAGCATGTGTTGTGTGAATGTCTGACTTCAGTATACTTTGTGTGCTGTAACATATTACACTGGGGTAAATATTTTTAATTTTCTAAAATGTCAGAATTCATACCCAAAAAAGGTGTTTTTTGAAGCCTAGTCTGTGTAGCAACTTAGCTGTACAATACAAAGCGTCAGCGATGGCCAGCTGCATCTCCTGCTTCTTGGGCAGGAGTACTTCAAAGAGACAAAAGCAGACTTCGGGGCGTTTTTCCTGTACCACAGAGAAACTGGTTCCTGAGGTTAGCAAACACAGTGGGCTCTGTCTGGTTCCCGGTTTTGTCGCTTCATAGCCAGTGTGCTTTTCAGCGTGCTCACTGAAGTGCATCTTTTACAAGCACCAAACTACCGCAGCTCGGAAGGTGCAGTCCTGACATCCTGTGTGCACCACTGCCGTCAGTGACTGGGGAGGCAGAGGGAACACGAGTCGGGTATTTCTTAGCTCGTGCTTCTCAAGCCTCCTGTTTGGTTTTAAAGAGGAGATAATACTGAAAACCACTGCCACCAACACAACTCCTTTAGGCAGTGCCTCGCAGGACTATACGCTGATCTTGCCGTGCACCGGGTGTAGTGTGTCACCGAGTAATTTTTCAGGTTAGAGGATGTTTTTGCACTATTTGTCAGATGAAAAATCAGAGATAATAGCTGGCTTAGTCAGTATTTGGATTTCTTATTTCAGGAGACTGTGAGTTGTGGGGATTAGGATAGGAATATTTCAGAACAGCGTCCGTGCCAGAGGTCACCGACAGGTACTTGTGTCCAGGAACAATCGCTAGCCAGGGTGGTTCTGTTGGTGATAGGCTGAGAGTCTGGGTGGCTGGAAATGAGTCATTGTACATGCTTGTGTGTTGTGCTCGTCACAAACGCTTGTGGCATTTAAATTAGTACAGTAGAATTTCAGCAAATACAGGCTTTCTCTCTGTATAATCTGTGGCTGTGCAGATGAGGATTTGTTACCATCTCGCTCTGGCTTGCAGTCACAACCTGCATCTCTTCTCACTGAATTTGGGCTGCCTGCCATCTGTCGCTGTACTTCCGTGCTGTTTTTTAAAATTGTTCACGTTGTCGGGATGGTGCCTCTGTGACGAGGGTCTCGGTTTGTTAGCACAGCTTTTAGTGCTGTTACTTCTCTTGTTCATGAGAATGCAGACGGCCTTGATTACTCTTTTAGTTTGGGTTGTCACTGGGTGAAATATCAGTGTGAGGTTTAAATCCTGGGTTTTGCGGGACCGGTGCTCAGATATACAGCATTTTTGCAGTGACACGTCAGTAGGCAGATTCCAGGTTGTGTCACCCTGAATGGATGGTTGTCTTCCAGTGCTCCCGGTGATGCTGTGTGGCTCCCTCCTCTGAGTGTGGAGCTGCCAGGCGTCTCTAACCTCGTCAGCCCTGTTCCTACCTGCCACGGATCTTTTCCCCTTCTCCATTCCGAGTTTCTCTGCCAGCATCCCCGCTTCTCACGCGGCAGGTACCACGTGAAGCTGAACTTGTCGCCCAGGCTTCCTCAAGCTCCACCATCGTGGGTGCAGGTGGTGGAGGAGCAGTGGGTGCTGCTTCTCTGTGCTGCCCCAGCAGGGTCTTTGCCGAGATTCTGTGTCACTGCAGGATGAATGAGGCTGGTACTGATGAGAAACTAAATATACACCAAAGCTGCCCATACTGCCTTGAATTTCATCTTTGGTTTGTTCCTTCCTTTTTCCTGTAACTCATCAAGACTGCAGAGTCAAGTAATGTACCATTTACAATTTGTTACTCCAGTTCAGAAAACGCAACCCTTCTGGTTCCCATGGTATTCTCAAATCCTTTTGAGAGGCAGAAGCACTGGAACAAGGTCTCCTTTTAAACCTACATCGCCTGTGTTTCCCTCCAGCCCAGCCAGCCTGCCTTCCCCCTGATAAACCACATCAGCCCTCCTCGCAGGGGCATCGGTGCTGAGAGCTGGCCGCTGCCGAGGGATCTGGGGACGCTTACTGTACTTGGAGTTGCTGCCCAGAGGAGTTGTCCCTCATCGGTGATTGAGCCTCGGGGGGCAGTTCTAGCGTTCTCAGTGGAGCGAGTGCAACTCAGGGACTCGTTCCTGGGCGCTGGGCAGGGGCTGGGCAGTGTCTGGGCCTGGGGGCCTCAGTGCTGGCTCTGAGCTGGCAGTGCCCTGAGCGGGGTGGGAGCGGCAGCTGCCTGCCAGCCCCACGCTGCAGATGCTTCTGGGACGCGTGGGAGGCTTCTGACCAGAGCTGTGTTCAGAAGCAGCCGGTCCCTGCACGTTCTGTAAGCAGCTTTGGAGGAAATTGTGGATTGCTAACAGCAGCGTTTTGTTACCATCAGCTGCCTGTCGGCATGGACAGCTACCTCCGCCCGAAGGTGCTCAGGGTGGCTGCAGCCTGTCCTAGTCAGATGTGAGGCACATGCTGGAAAACTTTTTTTCCTGTAAGAGCATATATTTTGCATATTTAAAAAAAAAAAAAAAGGGGGGGGGGGGAAATTACTAAGAAATGCAGACTTTTTTGAAACAAGAACAATGATTTAAAGGGCGGGCAAGTGACTTGCCACACAAACGGCACCTTAGCATGTGGCAGTATGGTGGTTCTTTCAGTTCAGGGAGATGCTAAGTAGGCTGCGCTGACAGATTTCATACTTGTATTTTGTTGCCATCTTCAGTACTGGTTTTCCACGTGCCCCATACTTCTATAGTTCATCGGGTGCGTCTGTCTGAATACATTTTGAATTAACAATTTGGGGGGGAAAAAAACGCTACACTGAGTTTAGAAATCTGAAATTAAAATCGACAGCACTTGATTTTAATGACAATACTTTCTATGTATTTAGTCATTAAGCATTTGTAAGTGAATTGAGATGTTTATTCCTGATTCCTGGACGTCATCTTGAAAAAGAAACAGCACTTCGTACATACGTGCTCATGAGAAGGGGTAGTTCAGCTGCTGCGCTTGCTCTGTGTTCCTGCAGCTGCAGAACTGCAGGGTGGCCTTGTGCTTCTTGTGTCCAATTGTCGTTGTGCAAAATAAAATAAATATTTTGCAATTAAAGAGTGTTTCATAATGCTTTTCAGTGGCGTGTGTTTCTCCAGCTATTGTCACACAGCATTTGCCACTGCTAGGTCAGTCTAATGCCCAGTTTAGATTCCTGCCTTTCAGGGTCTCTTTGAACTAAAAGGTGTGTTTTTTCATAAAATACATTGCAGCTGGTGATGCAGAGTGAGTTACAAACAAACGAAAAAACCCCACTATTTCTCTGAAAAAGAGAACGTACCTTTAGGAGTGCTTCCCATGCTGTGTGTGAGAATTCCACTTTGCGCGTCTAGTGGGAATTGTTTTGGGCTGTGCGTGTGGCAGTGTTCTGAGCAGCCGTACTGTAAAGCTTTCTCTATTCTTCAGTGACTAGTGTTAAAATTAGCAAAATAATTCTTGCCTGAGTATCTTTGTAGTTTTTTTCTCTTCTGTTTAATGAAGTGATAATACTGTATTTATAATAATGGCCCTGGACTTTCCTTCTTCTCCGTAGATCTGAACCACAGTGCTCTAGGATCCCACTATGAAAATTCTCACTGGGGACCAGTCTCTTCAAATAGTGACTCCAGCACAAACTGGGATAAAGTTATTGTAGACGGCTCTGACAAAGAAGCATGGCCATCAATCACTGGCAGTGACCCAGAGTTGACATCAGAATGTATGGACACTGACTCTGCCTCTAGCTCTGGGTCAGAGAGAAACCTCATTATAATGGCTTCAGGGAGCACAGGTGGTGAAAGTGATGGCATTCGAAATGGCATTGGACATGGTTCTCAAAATAAGTTTGTGGTTGGTAGCAACAGCAATAATGTGGGCAATGGAAGTATTAATGGGCCGTGGGGTTTGTCCCATGGGACCATAATAAGCACATGTCAAGTTTCTGTGGATGCTCCTGACAGCAAATCTGAAAGTAGCAACAATAGAATGAATGCTTGGGGCACCATAAACTCTTCATCAAATGGAGGGTTAAATCCAAGCACTTTGAATTCGAATGGCAACCATGGTGCCTGGCCTGTACTGGAGAACAATGGACATGCCCTGAAAGGGTCTGTAGGGAGCGGCAACGCTGGCACAACGATTCAGTGCAGTACCATAGGTCAGATGTCTAACAGTCAGAGTATTAACTCTAAAGTGGGTGCTTCAGCCCATGGTTCCTGGGGAAGCCTTCAGGAAAACTGTGATTCTGAAGTAAATGGTACAAGGAAGGTTTCATTCAGTGGGCAACCTCAAAACCTTAACACTGAAATGAACGGACCAAATAACACTACTAACTTTATGACCTCTAGTTTACCAAACTCTGCTGGTTCAGCGCAGATTAACGAACTGCCTAACAATGCAGGGCACGGGGCCTGGCGCGTGAGCACAATGAATCATTCTCAGATTCAGGCCTCTCCAGTTACAAATGGCACTTCCATTTCTCACCTTAGCAATGGTGAGGCGAAAAGTGGTGGATCTTACGGTACTGCGTGGGGTGCCTATGGCTCTAGTTACTCTGGAGACAAATGTTCAGGCCCAAACAGCCAAGCTAATGGTGACACTGTGAATGCAACTCTAATGCAGTCGGGCATTAGTGGGCCTGGCAGCACTAACTTTCAAATCAACGGGAATAAAGGCGGAGGGGTGTGGGAAGCAGGGACAGGCAACTCCCAGAACATGCCGTGGGGAAGTGGAAATGGTGCAAGTGCTGGTGGAAGTCGAAGAGGTTGGGGCAACCCTGCACAAAACCCTGGCACTAACATTTCGAACGGCGAGTGGAGTAAACTGCCCAGCAATCAGCATTCCAACGAGAGCGCAAACGGAAGCAGCAGGAAGTTTACAAACGGATGGAAATCTGCCGACGAGGATGAGCTGAACAGCCAGGGCTGCGCTGCGGCTCAGGTGGCCGAGCAGAGCAGCGCGTGGGCCAAGCCAGGCTCCGGGGACAGCGAAGGCAGCACGGAGAGCGCCGGGTGCCACGAAGACAGAGCGACCGCGGACGGGCAGAGCCGAGAGAGAAGGAAGGTCGACCAGCACGCGTTACTCCAAAGCATAGTGAACAGAACTGACTTAGATCCGCGTGTCCTTTCCAACTCTGGCTGGGGACAGACTCCAATCAAACAGAACACTGCCTGGGATACCGAAACGTCACCGAGGGGTGAAAGAAAAACTGACAATGGGACGGAGGCCTGGGGAGGCTCTGTGACACAGACTTCCAGCTCAGGGGGGTGTGTGGATAGACCTAGCCCTAATAATAACGATACCTCATCTGTATCAGGGTGGGGAGATCCAAAGTCTGCTACAAGGTGGGGAGACTCCAAAGGGTCGAATAGCCAAGGGGGGTGGGAAGAGGATTCCGCTGCTACAGTAACGGTCAAGAGCAATCAGTCGTGGGGAAGTGGCAAAGAGGAAAAGTCATCTTGGAATGACACACAGAAGATGAAACAGGGATGGGCAGATGGACAGAAGGCCAGCCAGGGTTGGGCCGTTTCTGCCAATGAAGGCTGGGGTGAAAATCCAAGAAATAACCATTGGGGTGAGGCTAAGAAATCCAGTTCAGGAGGTAGCGACAGCGACAGATCAGTGTCTGGTTGGAATGAGCCAGGTAAATCAAAACCTGCTACCTGGGGAGGTGGTAGTAATACAAACCCGAATAGCTCCTCAGGATGGGATGAGCCCGCAAAACCTAATCAGAACCAGGGCTGGGGAGACCCTCCGAAAGCCAGCCAGCCTCAGGGCTGGGGGGACTCGTCGAAGCCAATCACCGCTCCAGAGTGGAGCAAACAGGACGTTGGGTCCTGGGGAGCACCGTCTGCCACCAGTAAGCCACCAGCGTCGGGCTGGCTGGGGGGGCCGATGCCAGCCCCAGTGAAGGAGGAGGAACCCACTGGCTGGGAGGAGCCGTCCCCTGAGTCGATCCGCCGCAAAATGGAAATTGATGATGGAACTTCTGCTTGGGGGGATCCGAGCAAATACAACTACAAGAATGTGAATATGTGGAATAAAAATGTCCCAAACAGTAGCAGCGGTTCAGACCAGCAAGCACAGGTACATCAGCAGCTACTGTCTTCAAGTGCCATGCCTAGCAAGGAGAGCAGTTCGGGTTCTGGTAAGGCTCGGCTTTACACAAACTTGTGTTTCCATTTAATCGTGTAACAGTTCTTTGGTTCTTGTTTCACATAGCACTATTTCAAATGGAAGGGTGAAGGTGGCGATGGAAGTACCTTTCTTTTATTAGTATTATTTCTTAAAAAGGGGAATGCACGTAGATGTTTTGGTATTTTTAAACAAATTGGAAGATCTGTTCTCATTTTAAGCAGCATGAGTAATAGAGACTAGACAGCTCGGCCTGAATCCTGGGGTCTGGGAACAAAGGGAAAATGTTTAAAATAGTGTCTAAGGGGTAAAAGTATTTTTATTCATTTGATTCTAAGAGATAAAAAAATGTTGCCAAAGAATCAAAAAAAGTTGAGCCCCCTACAGGGCGGAATGAAGGGTGGTGTTTTTTTTTTTTTTTTATGAACTGAAATCAGAATTTGCAGGCTTGCAGTTCTGGGGGCAGTGGATACTAGTAGATGAGTTTCTGTGGTATGTGCAAAGTATCTTGTGTGCTGCCTTTTTCAGCTGCAGAGAGGAGAGTCTTAAATATAAAGAGAAGCTCTTAGGAACGTAGCATCTTAGAAATTTCTATTATCAGTATGGTCCTTCACGTATGCAATTTGTATTTTTGCTTTTTCTATTACAGTTGTAATAATGACCTTCATGCTAAATGTAAATGTGCACTAACATGCTTTTTGTTGTATGCTATGGGTCTAGAGAAGGCAGAGCACTTGATTCTTTAATGGGGCTTTTAAAATCCTGTCAAAAAAACACGCCAGTAACTCATGCTGCTTTAAAAAGGTTGGGGAGAGCCTTCTACTCCAGCCACCACCATAGATAACGGAACGTCAGCGTGGGGTAAGCCCATGGACACTGGTACGAGCTGGGGAGAACCCGTCAGTGACGCAGGAGGCACCTCTGGCTGGGGAAACGCTTCTCTTGGTCAACAGGCTCCAAATAAACCTGGTGAGTGCTGGTTGCACCGTGCCTGAATGCCGGTACTGAGGTGAAGCAGCTGCCTGAAAGCTCTGCATTTTTGGAGGCTCTAGTCCCGACGTGGGGCTGAGTGCTGTCGGTGGCAGGGCAGCTGGAGGGCGCTGGTGCCTCTCTGTAGCGGCGGCTGGGCAGAGGTTCTTCCTTCAGCACCAGGCTGCTGCTGGGGGGCTTGGTGTGGCTGAAAGAGCAACCTGCTTCTGGCTGGGGGTTGCAGTTGCTGATTCACATGGAGATTTTGGTGCTTTGAAGTGTTAACGTATTGGGGGTTTGTTTTTGTTTTTTTCACAACCAGGGCCTAAATCTATGCAAGATAGTTGGTGTGGAGACGATATGCCATTGACAGGCAGTCGTCAGACCAGCTGGGAGGAAGAAGAGGATGTAGAGATTGGAATGTGGAACAGCAGTTCTTCACAAGAAGCTAACCCATCTTTAAATTGGCCACCATATATGAAAAAAATTCCCACAAAGGTAACTGTGACCAGTGAGATGTCAGGTGCAAACACAGGACTGCAAGTTGGGAGCGAAGGGGAAGAAGTCCCTTTCTGAAAGCTGTTTCCTTCTCGCTCTGTGAAGCAGTTCCCGTGGGAGGCTGCGCCAAGGCTTGTGCACTGTTGTCATTCCTGCAAGCCAAGGGCAGGTGGCGCTGGGTGGAGTACCGTTAAGCTGTAATCTGCATTCACAGCAGTTTGTGGTTTAATTTCAGCAGTGGGTGGTAAATATCTTCTGAGTGTCATGGGAATTCCTTTCTGTTTTTAAGGGAGTAATGAAAGGTGGAAATAAGCAGGATGAAACATGGATCAATCCGTTCATTAAGCAATTCACAAATCTCAGTTTTTCAGTAAGTATTGCACCTTCCCTGTCCGCCTTCTTGGGGTGTTAGTGACAATGCACCAAAGTGAAAATGCTTCGTTGTCTGGAGCTCATCCTACTCCTGTTTGTCTCCCCTGCCACCCATCCCTTTTCCTTCTTACATTCTCAATGTAAAGACCTGTTTCCTAAGGAAAGGCATTGTTGTGACCGCTGCCCAGGTGTTCATCCAGCGTTCTGTCGTTCTGCCTTGTGTTACCTGTGCCTTGGTGACTGTTTAGCAGGTAACGAGGGCAGGAAGGACTCTGACACAGCGCTGGATTTACACTGATGTTTTTTCCTGCAGGACTGAATTGAAATAATATGTATGAATCTCTTTGTTACAGCTTTTAAAAACATTATTATTAAATAATTGATTCATTTTGTTACCTCAGAGAGAATCACCAGAAGAAACCATACAGAGCAATAAGATGGACATGTCTGGAGGTAAGAAAAGGAAAGCCTAGCTGGGTTTTACAGCTTTGCTTTCGAGTCATTTAGTTTATATACTTCTGTAGATTGATACATTCATAGTCATTTCCTATATTTTATATATATATGTGTGTGTGTGTGTTTGTGTGTGTCTATGTATAATATTTCCTTAAAGAAAAGGAATGCCCTTGTAGAGCAAAAAGACTTGTGCATGTAGCACTGCACACCTGACTGCGGCAGTAATGCTCCCCCATCGATCAATCTTACGCTCCCATGCCAGCTCAGTGTGTATGTCTTCGTGGTGTGGGTTTTTGGTTTTTTGCTTTCTTAATACAAGTGTTCGGGCTGTTTTCTGGACAACATCACTAAATGCACAAAAATGTTCTGCATACCGCACTCGCTCACTGTGGTTCGTTCTTGGAAACACATTTTCAGTTCTCAGAAGTAAATTAATGCTGAACAGCTGCTTTAGGTACATCTATACTGGAGTGCAAAATCACTTTGGAGTAGTCTTTAATTGAGGTTGTTCACTGTTATGATTCCTCTAGCAAATAAAAAACTGTAATTAAATTTATGAAATGAGCAATAATGTCTGATGGAATATTTAACAAAAAGTAGTTACGACAGGTTGTTTTTTTTTTCTTTTACAGTTGCACTTCTTAATTCTAGTTTTAAATCAAATATTTTCTCTTTTGGCTCATGATTTATATTGTGCAAAGAAACTGTTCTTTGCATTTTAGGTGTAAACATCAATGGAAAACCTCATGTTAAAATTATCTCAACTTTTAAATTTGAATTTAAAATGTCTGCCCGGAAAGTAATTCTCCTGCGCTGCGTGCAGTGAAGTATTGATGGAGCTCTAGGCCTTGAAGAGTACTGCTTTACTATTGCTTATATTTTGATCTTCTAGCTTGTCTACTGGCATAAACAATGGCAGCTAAATTTTAAAATTTAATTTATGTGTTTATTAAAAGCTATTTCCAGCTTTTTGTTGCCCCCCCCCCCCCCCCATAACTGAATCAAATTAGAGGGCCTCAAAAATCTTATACAGATGCGGGGGATATGATAAGATGCTGCTTCAAAGCCAAGGCAGGGCTCGTTGTGACCCTTCAAAAAGGTGTGGCATTAACATCTGGAAAGTTCAGCCCAAACAGTTATACTTGCCTTGCTTTTAAGAGCAAACAATATTTTTGTGAAGCGTAGCAAAAGCTGTTGGCACTTTGCTGATTCCAGGCTGTAAGCTGTCTCTCGCCCTGGATTCACCGTGCTTCCTTTCCATCTCAGCAACGCCCAGGCAGGTCAGGGCTAGACGGGTGCTTGCTTTTACTGGTGTCCAGCTGAAAGCAGCGTTCGGTGTTTTGTGAGCACAGACCCCTTTCTAGTGTCTCTGGAAAGTGAATGATCCTGCGGTGTCACCGTCACATCTCTCCCCGTTTCCCAGGGATGTTGCAAGAGAAGAGAATGGAGATGGATAAGCACGGCCTCAGCGCTGGAGATTACAACCGTGTGGTTGGAAAAGGCCCTGGCTCTCGTCCTCAGATTTCCAAAGAGTCTTCCATGGATCGCAGTCCTTACTTCGATAAGGTCAGCAGGGGTCCTGCGGTGCACATGCTAAACTTGGGCTCAGCATTCCAGGTCTGTGTGCTCCTTAGCTGTCTGCGCTTAGCGGAGAGGGAGCTTAGTGCTTTCTCATGGACTGTAAGGTCTGTAGTGTTCTTTTTAACTTACTGATGTATAGTGCTAAGCACTTTCTGTAGCCCGTTTGCAGTGCAAATAACTAACCTGATCTCTTTTGTTTTCTGCCTATTTCCTGCTGATGCTGGACTGTCATGTGACTCCTTCCTTCTGTTCCTGGCAATGGTTTCTCCCTTCTGCTTGCTTGCTGGCTGGGTGTTGCGCGTCGGTTTGTCTGTCCACTCAGGATGGCATTGTAGCAGACGAGTCCCAAAACATGCAGTTTATGTCCAGTCAAAACATGAAGCTTCCCCCTTCAAATAGTGCACTACCTAACCAAGCCCTTGGCTCCCTGGCAGGGCTGGGTATGCAAAACTTGAATTCTGTTAGACAGGTAAGGCTGTGTGCTTGTCCTCGGCATGTTACTCGACAGTGTTTAATACCTTTTGTTGTAAGATCCTAGCTACTAATGTGATATGTTTTTAACTTCTAATGCAAATGTAAAGGGGTTGGGGAAGTCACAGAAGAGGTCTGTTGTCACTGACCTTCCATCTCTTCCGCAGAACGGCAATCCCAGTATGTTTGGTGTTGGTAATATAGCAGCACAGCCCAGGAGCATGCAGCAGCCTCCAGCACAACCTCTTAATTCATCTCAGCCTAATCCACGTGCTCAAGTGCCTCCTCCATTACTCTCCCCTCAGGTAACTGAGTACACGGAACGTTCTGGTTATAAACTGCCAAAATGCTGCTTCAGGAGAGTTTTCCATTTACTGGGGTCGCTGATATTTATTCTGTACATGTTTGAAAACTTAATTGGCCTGACGAGTGTTTCAGAAAATAGGCAACTGTTAAGTAGAGTCTGTAATGTCCTACACCTAGTGTAACCACTGGCACACGCGAGTCAGTCACTCGTTGTCCGGGTCCCTTCTGCAGGTTCCAGTATCATTACTGAAGTATGCACCAAACAACGGTGGCCTGAGCCCGCTTTTTGGCCCACAGCAGGTAGCCATGTTGAATCAACTGTCCCAGTTAAACCAGCTTTCTCAGATCTCCCAGTTACAGGTAAGCTAAGAAAGGTAGATGCTTTGTGTTCTGTTTGGACGTGTAAGCTGAAACTTACCTCAGCTGTACGTTTCTCTAAAAAACCACCACCAAAACCCTGTCTCCTAGCGGTTGTTGGCTCAGCAGCAAAAAGCGCAGAATCAAAGAAGCATGCCTTCTGGCGGCCGTCAGCAGCAGGAGCAGCAGGTAAATAAACACGCTTCCTATGAGCTTCTGCAGCAGTCTTGACAAACCGTTGTTGGTCCTGAGCTGCGTTTCGTGTTACGAGCTGTGTAACCATGTGCGGGAGTGATCCGCGTTCCCACGCGTGTTGAAGGAGTTTGCTTGGCGCAGCGCTGGGCTTGGCCGCGCTGCGGTGCGCGGGACACAGATGTGTTTCGTCGTCTTTCCTTACGTGTAGAAGAGCTCCTGGCCATTCCTGTTGTAACTGCTTTGTCTTCAAGGGTCGATCTCTTAGTATGCAGCAACAGATGATGCAACAGTCCCGCCAGCTTGATCCAAACCTGTTGATGAAGCAGCAGACCCCGCCCTCTCAGCAGCAGTCACTCCATCAACCCACCATGAAATCCTTCCTGGAGAACGTCCTACCCCATGCTACTCCTGAGCTACAGAAAGGGCCATCACCCCTGAATTCATTCAGCAGCTTCCCTATAGGTGGGTTTCTCCGTGCTGACTTCAGTCAGTCACCACTCCTGGGACACAGCCGTTTAATTTTGCCTGGAGTTTTCCTCTGAAAACAGTAGTGGTTGTAGTCCTGTCACCATTCACTGTTTTAACTGCGGTAGCAGTTCTCGGTGGGACTCATCCCGTTATCGTTGTTCACGAGTTTGTAGCTTTTTTGACAAGGACAGTTTGTGTCCACGTACACTCATTCTCAGAAATGCTTGCCTGTATTTCAGTGCAAAGCGTTGTACGGTTTTGTTGAGTGGCTGTCTCCTTTTGTTTCTCACTTACCCTGTGGGTCCCAAAGATGGCACACAGTCCTTGTGCAGTCACAGCTCCTGAAGCTAAAGGACTTTTAGAATGTAGAAACCACACAAGCAATCTGTTGAAGTGGTCTTATTTCTTTGAATTTTAAGACAGTTTTCAATTAACCTGGAATCATACAGGTAGAACAAACTTAATTTCCCTTCTAGTGGTTTTGTCCAGGAGAGAAGGCTTTTAGTTCTGCATTTTTAAAGAATGGTTGTCTCATTCCAGGCAAAATGTCTGAACACTTATAAATACAAATGTCTCCTGTTTCTTTCTCCCTACATTTCCAGGCTTCTGTCCAATTTCTACTTCAGAAATCCCAGGCTTGTATATTTTCTCCTTACTTTAGGTCCCTTTTTAATGCTATCTTGTACTTAGTACAACTGTATACCATTTACCCCTGTTTCTTACCCCTATTTTTTTTTCCTCTTCTTCAGTTTGCTTTTCTTCTGTGTTCTTCCAATCCTGCCTCTTCTGCTGGGCTGATTTCCTTTGTGTTCTCATTGCCTTTTGTAGAAGTTTGTTGAGCAGAGTCTGTCGCTGAAATCCTTGCGCTTGCAGGAGCAGTGGGCCGGGGCCGGTGCAGGCCGTGCTGTTGCACTGCATGTGGCACGCTGGAGTTCTGCTTTGGCCAGGCTCAAGTCCAAGCTGTTGCTTAATGGTTGCTGCTGATGACTGGCATCAGGATCTAACTTCTGCTTTCACTCAGAGGGCAAGGCATAAACATGAGGTTTGCTCTTGGAGGCCCCTTTAGCTCTGATGAGAGGAACGTGCAACTTCCCTGCCAGGCTTCACACCGAGTGGCAGCATCCTGTCGACATTAGAGATTCTTCTTGTGTCCCCTAGGGAGGTTTTTGATTTCCTCGTTTGAAATGTTGTGTAGTGTTGTTAAGCAGCTGCTTTCTCACCTCAGTTGTTGCTGCGTTCCGGAGCCTGCTGTGTAGCAGGGCTTTGGGACCCCTTCGGGGCAGTACTGTACGGTTACATAAGTGAGTGGAGCCACGCTCATTCCCCAGATAAATGGCTTTAGGGTAGAAATAATAAGGTGCTGGGATTTCTTCATCCTTCTGTGAAAAATTGAGTCAAGAGGCGTTTAGGTAATATCTCCAAGTGCACAGAGCAGGGCAGTGAGTCCATGTGAGAGGGAGCTGTGGTTGCCAAATTGTCTCCTGGAACATCTTGCAGTGTGCTGTTTTCTCCATGACATCAGCCCCAGGAGACCTAGCAGTGAAAGCAGGGAAGTCCCGCTCACCTTCTAGGTAGCTGGATTGTCAGTTCCACTAGGCCTCTGTTCATCAGAAGCAGAGATTTGGGGGGGCTGTGTGTGTGTGTGTGTGTTCGTTCTCTCCGGTCACCCAGTGCTGCAGTCACGTCCTAATTCACTTAGAATTAAACATCTTGAATGTTGAAAGGCTGAATAAGAGTGGGGATGAGAGCTGGCCACAGGCACCAGCGTGTAACTCGCTGAGCAGACACACCTTCTTTAATAATTGATCCTAGTTCTTCAGGGTACTGTGCCTCTGCTTCGTACAGGTGAGATATGCTCATGCTAGACTGGTATTAAAATGCCATTTTTTTTAGATGTTTACATTTTAATTTCTCTTCCTCAATGGCTTCTTCCACTGCCATTTGCATGAAGACATAGCTGAGAACTTCAGAGTGCTTTGCATTGCTTAGCTTCTTTACTAAGTTTGCTTATGAAGTGCTGCGATGTTTCTGAAACAGATTTGGAAGCATGAGGTAACTGTGGTAATACGCTCTTAAATGTTGATTAGGACAGCAGTGGTAATTAGTGGAAGAAAGACGCGCCGTCTGTCTTTGACAAGCTGTATGTGTTTTCTAGGAATGAACTCAAACTTGAATGTAAACATGGATATGAGCAGTATTAAAGAGCCACAGTCTCGACTGAGGAAGTGGACTACAGTAGACAGCATTTCTGTGAACACATCTCTCGATCAAAACTCCAGCAAACATGGTACGTTAAACGAGGCTTCCCACGGCCCCGGCCACCACGCGCGGGGTCTCCAGGCTCTGTGTCCGCAGTCGGGTCTGTGCTCACGCCGCTGGCTGCAGCGCTTGCATCGCCTGTAGCTGTCAGTTGCGCTGCGCTGGCTCTGCAGCGGCCCGTAGCTTTCCTGAATGTTTTCACTTACAGGAGTGACCTTGTGAGGAGGTGAGGAACGTTGTGCAGGATTCCTGTGACGCTGGGTGTGAATGTTGCTGCTGGCATTACCTTAATCTGAGCGGGAATGCTTCATCCATTTCTTAAAGCAAGCTTTAGATTCTCCCAGCTGCACCCCAGCCCCACCGTGCTGGCCTTAAGGCATTTCACAGTCACATCTGATACCTTTTGGTTACAGATTCGTGGATTTCAGTTGCATGTATTTGCATTCCAGAAACGAGAGCGCAGACGAGGCAGTGACGGAGGAGCAGCATAGTACCACTGCTGCGCTCTGTGTTAGAGCAGGCAGAGCTGGTTGCTTTGCCTTTCATTCCAGTGCTCAGGATTCATGTGACCTTTCAAATGTTTCAGTTGCTTGAAATTTCATCCAGTTAAAATTTGAGTCTGTAGCACAAAGGTTCTGTGTCTAAAGATAGTTGTAAAATGTCTCCTGTCCCCTTTTACCGTTCAGTCTTCAGATTGTCTGGGTATTTTTAGCTTTGTCAGCTGCTGTAATTCTGTGAAATGGCTCGCTGCCTTACGCGTCAAGGCGGGACATCCTGCTACTGCACCTGCTTGTTCCAAGCTTCACCTGGTTGTTACTCACAAGAGTCAGAGGTGCTGGTGTTGCTTTAACTGTGGGTGGTGTTTTCTGACCAGTGTCACCGATTTGATCAGTTGAGCTCTGCTGCAGTAAATGGACAGTAAAAGATGCGTGTTCCTCCAAACCGTAGGATATCCTTTTTTTGCTGCGTGATGGCGTTTAAACTTCTGCTGGGATTTGCACAGGATTGTGCACGCTTGTTTCTTGCTCTGCTGCCAGTGACTTTTTCTTCTTTGCCTTACAGAAGTACAAGCGAAAAGCAGAGCTTTGCAGTAGCTAAAGGTCGTTCAGACTTAGCGGGCACTTCTCCAGAGTGTATTCACTGTGCTCGGTATCCAGAAGGGGTCTCACAGAATGGTTCTACCCTTTTGAGTTAATCTTCTAGTTAAATTTAATCAACGTGCTGTTCTCATGAGGCGATTTCATGGGACCATGTTCTGCACGTTCTCTCCTGAGTTGCTTGGAGACCTTCCATTTGAGTTAGATCCACCTCTGTGACTTCCCGCGTAGCTCCATGCCCTGCGGGGGCAGTTGGCTGGTATACGCTGAGTGCTTTACGTGGGCATGCTTTTATTTTGTACATATACTGTTTATATCCAAAACTGTCTGTAGAAAATACTTTTTTTCCTCCCACTAGGTGCTATTTCTAGTGGCTTTAGGCTGGAAGAGTCTCCGTTTGTCCCGTATGACTTCATGAACAGCAGTAACTCCCCAGCCAGTCCTCCCGGCTCCATTGGGGACGGCTGGCCCCGTGCCAAATCGCCCAGCGGCTCGAGCAGTGTCAACTGGCCGCCAGGTACGGCCCGGCCGCGCTCCGCGCGCGGGGAGGGGCAGGGGGGCAGCAGGCAGGCGGCCAGCAGGGGTGGGCTTGGGCAGGGGCTGAGAGCGGTGGTTTTGCTGCGCAGAGAAGCGCATCTCCCTGCTTTGGAATTTTACCCTGGTGAGATGGCACCAAAAACCCCTAGAAATCAGGAAAGTGAAGACTAAAATAAGTAAATTAAATGCTTAAAGGGTTTTGGAGTGTAAGTCTTGTATGAAGATATTGCTTAGATAAACAGCTATTTCCTGTTTTAAAAAAAAAACAAACACCTTTTCTGTATCTCCATTCCTAGAATTTCGTCCTGGTGAGCCATGGAAAGGTTATCCAAACATCGACCCTGAAACTGACCCTTACGTCACTCCTGGCAGTGTCATAAACAATCTCTCAATTAATACTGTGCGGGAAGTTGACCACCTCAGGGACAGGAACAGTGGTACGTTCAGCCGTACACCTCCGCTCAGCCCTGCGGCCGTCTCCTTTCGGTCTCGTGGAGAGATGGTTTATTTGAAAACGTTTGTTACTTTCTCATCTCCTAATTTCTCTTATGTGTTGTGGATTTCATGACTGAAAAGCTCATCTTTGGATCAGGCACTGCTCCTTGATGCAATGCAGCAGGTATTCCAAGAGCGCAGCTGGCGGGTGAGCGCTGCTGATGCAATCCTCCAGAGCACGGGGCGGCGTGGGTGGAAGCAGGCGGTCTGGCCGCTGCAGCAGTGTCACGGGCCCTGCTCGTGGAGAGCACAGGGTGCTTCCTGGTGCTGGGTGTGCCTGCCACTGCTTGCCTTTGGTTGACAGTGAGGACTGAGAAGAGTGGAGGATGTCCCTCGTCCACCTGCAGGCGTGTTCGGCCGTGCCTTTTAGGTTTTCTGTATTTTTACATACTGCTGTGACTGATTTCTGTTCTTATTACAGGGTCATCCTCATCTTTGAACACCACGCTGCCTTCAACTAGTGCCTGGTCATCCATTCGTGCCTCCAACTACAATGTTTCCCTCAGCAGTACAGCACAAAGCACTTCAGGTGATGTCTGCGTGTGTTGCTCTGAGCTGGTGTTTCTTGCCTGCCGCGTGCTTTGGTGAGACGCCGCGTGGTCAGTTAGCGCCTTCCGAGTGGCAGCTCGTGTTTGGACTTCACTCTCATTTAGCAGCTTTTATCTGTAGCAAGGTGAAGGCTCCAGCAGTGCAGTGACTGTGTTTGTCTCTGTGTCTTCTAGTAGCCAGAAACAGTGATTCCAAATCAACGTGGTCTCCTGGATCAGTCACTAACACCTCTCTGGCTCATGAGCTGTGGAAGGTCCCTTTGCCACCTAAAAGCATCACTGCTCCGTCCCGCCCACCCCCGGGGCTAACAGGCCAGAAACCACCTCTGTCCACTTGGGATAACTCCCTCCGTCTGGGTGGAGGATGGGGAAATTCTGATGCCAGATACACCCCTGGTAAGGATGCTTTCGTGGCCTTTGTTTGGTTTTGTTACTGAGCTGGATGATGATTTGGTCTGTCAGTGTTGGCTAACTTCTGTGCCGTTTGTCTTGCCAAAAGCAAAAACTGGTCTGTGCATCTTCAGCTGCTTTGCTGAAGATCTTCTGCCAGACGGAATCGGGTTTGGGGCTGGTGTTCTTAGGTATTGCGCGCAGCAGCGGCATGGGTGACAGTTACGTTCGTTCTGCTCTTGTGTGCGACACCTCACCAAGGGCTTCCCCTGTGCGTCTGTGCAGCTGGGGACAGCTGCCTGTAAGGCATTTTTCACAGAGTGACTGGTGAAGAATTGGATCAGGTGGTGTGGGGAATCTTCAGACGGCTTCACAGCTGTTCTTACCTAGTAGCGAGTGAAAACGAGTGCCTGTGGCTTAGATTTCTTCAGTTATCGTTATCTGGCAACAACGCAGATATTTCTCGTTCTGTTTTCATGATGCGCTCTTCAGAAGGTAAATGAAATAAGCCATGGAACCGCATACCATCCCACGGAAAAAACCTTCCAGCAGCCTCGAGTCTGGAGAGGAGCGGTACTGCGGGAGGCTCTCTTAGCAGCGTTCCGTCAGCTGCGGGGCAGCCCCCGGTGCTCCTCCGCGCGCTGGCGCGCCGTGTGGCGGGGCGCTTACCGCCTTCTCTTCTCTCCGTCAGGTTCAAGCTGGGGTGAGAGCAGCTCAGGGAGAATAACAAATTGGCTTGTTCTGAAAAACCTTACACCTCAGGTGAGGCCGCGGCGGCGCCGTGCGGGCACTGGGCGGCAGCTGCAGCTCCGCACTGCCCTCACCCCTGCCCTTGCTCCCCTCAGATCGACGGCTCAACCCTGCGCACCCTGTGCATGCAGCACGGCCCGCTGATAACATTCCACCTGAACCTCCCTCATGGTAATGCTTTGGTCCGTTACAGTTCAAAAGAAGAGGTAGTGAAGGCACAAAAATCTCTGCACATGTGAGTCGGTGTTGTCCCTTAGCCTGGCGGGAGGCGCTTCGCTGGGCCGGAGGCGCGTTTGCGGGCGGGGGTGCGGGGACCCTCGACGCCGTCCTCCGGCTCGTGCCGAGGCGCTCGGAGCGCCTGGACAGCGCGGGCAGGGGGAATCTGTTCAAAGCGTGCTCTTCTCATCCCCCCGCAGGTGTGTTTTAGGGAACACTACTATTCTCGCTGAGTTTGCCAGTGAAGAGGAGATTAGTCGCTTCTTTGCACAAGGCCAGTCTCTGACTCCGTCTCCTGGCTGGCAGTCTCTGGGATCCAGCCAGAACCGACTCGGATCCATCGATGGTTCCCACTCGTTCTCAAACCGTAATGATCTAAATCACTGGAATGGTGCTGGGCTGTCGGGAACTAGCAGTGGAGAGCTTCATGGCACTTCACTCTGGGGGACCCCCAACTATTCCACGAGCCTGTGGGGCGCCCCGAGCAGCAGTGACACCAGGGGAATTAGCAGCCCGTCCCCCATCAACGCTTTCCTGTCTGTTGACCACCTAGGTGGAGGTGGAGAGTCCATGTAACCTTGTTTTTCAACTAATAAACTGTGACCTCAAGATGTAACAAAGCAGCACTAATTTGGACTTTTCACCTACAGCGAGGGGGTCACCTGTGGAAACAGTTACTTTCTGCACATTTTCCACTTTGTTTTAGCCCAAAACATATCAGTTTGAATACTTGAATCATGCAGGCCAATATTATAATGTGAAAAAGTATATATTTACACTTCCAGATAGTGCTATCCAGATAAACCTGCTTGGAATGAGCTCATGTGTGTGTACTCATCATGTTTATTCTTTGAATTCCATTGTTCTGCATTTGCTGATGATGTTGGAGTGTGAGCTTTTCTCACTTTGCACTGAATGATGTTCTCTCTGTCCAATCGGCAATACCGGGGAGGCAGCAGTTCACGTGTAAATGTTTACTCAAGGATGTTCCTCACGGTGTGCGCTCTCTACTATGCCTTGATGTATGCCTACCTGACGTGGTATTGTGGCGTTTCAAGATCAAGTGATGACGCTGACTTAGGGTTATGAATGAAAGTATTGCACCAGTTTTTTCATGTATAAAACTAAAGAATTTAGCTCTGCAGTTTGAAAAACTGTGGCCACAGCTGTGACTTGCAACCCAGCCTGCAAGCCAGGGGGGTCCTGCACTTTCAATAGGCTTTCAATTTTGTTTTGGGGGTGCCCGTGTCGGGACCTCCTTGTTTACAGAATATTTTGTTTTGTTTTTTGAGAAAAATGTTTACTCTTCCATCGTTTTAAAAATTTTTAAAAAGACAAAAAAAATTGAGAATGAAAAAGATGCTTTCTATCTCTGGGAATAATGAACAGTGTTTGGCCATGTCCTTTTGTTTTCTATTCCTGTATCCTAAATCAAAGAGCATGGCTCTCAGGAAAACCAGTTCCCCAGTAAAAACTCCTTGTAGTTTCTTATAGGAAAAAAACTCAACTTTTAGCACTGATGATACTTATTGCTCTGTAAGACTTTTCTCTGCCAAAAAACGCTTCGAGCTGGAGTTTGACATACTGCTTTCTGACGCTGTCTTTTTATTAGTGAGTGGTGGTGGTTTGCTGATACTCTGTAGTTCGACGGTTCTTTTGTAACCCTTCGGGTGGCTCCGTTCCTGCTCTCGTGACTGTGTGGACGTTTAACTGTCGTACCTTAAAGCCGAACTGAGTAACTATGCATACTGTAACCAAGGTATTGGGCTTACAGAATTGTTTGTTGTATAAAAGTTTTAAATGTTTAAAAAGTTCTCGCAAATCCTTTCTTGCAAAAGTAACGAGTTACATCTTTTTGCCACAAAAGGTATTATATACTGCTTGTTTAGTCCGAGAAGTGCAGACTAGGCAAGGGTAAAAATTTTAACAGTGCAGAAATCGCCATCATTTCATTGCCTTGATTCTAACTGTTTGTGTCCGAAGATGCAAAAGAAGTCAGTGGCTTTTAACTGTTTACAAATAGAATGTGATTGTAAAATGTACAGTTTGGTTGTGTTTGGATTATGAAGTTTCTCCAGATATTAATAAATCATGATGTTTTTGGCTGCTCAGCATATAACTGTCTATTTTTTGTGACTTCATTTGTAGGCTGTTTTCTATACAATGGAAATATCAAACGATGCGGTAGCTCTGTATTCCCATAGTTTGATTTTTTTTTTCTTTTAGCATTCTGATTTTTTTTTTTTAATGAACAAATCTGCGTTTTATTCTAGCAAAAATCTCCCTCCATGTGCCCGCTATCAGAAGAGAATCTAAGTGTAGAAAACTGCAGCTTGCTTTCCCTTTTCTATTCGAGCACCTTCGGAATCCCGTTGCCCTCCCCCGTGGGTCCTTCGCCGCCCCTCCCGGCCGTCCCCGCCCACCATTTGTGCCCAGCTAGATGCTCAAGAGGACACTTGCGAATAAGGAGAGCATTTTGGAAAATAAACTTTAATGCTTAAACTGTACTGGTGTTTAAATTTATACCTCATTTACATGAACCATGACGAACAATGCAGCAGCGCCTCATCTGTATTTCACTTTCGCAGTGGCTTAGCTCGTTCTGAGACGGCTGTCGGGCCGACCGTTCTGTACATAGTATGGCGTGACTTCGGACTCTGTAACTTCATTTTCAAATTGCCGGATGTAAGTCATTAACTCTGTTGGATGCCAGCATTGTGTGTTGTTAGACACTGATCTGTAACTACTTGCTACGAAGGACGCTGTCCCCAGCCAAAGCTGGCTTCTGCAGCCTGGCCTGACACTGGTGGAGACGTTGGCTGATGCCCTTCCAGGACTCCGCATCGAGCGCAACTGACACCACGCCCGCGTTGATTGTATTGTCAAAGTGTTTGGAATTCTCTCACTGAGCTTGTTACGTGGAAATAAAACGTGGTTGGTTTTAAACGCTGACAGTGGCTGCCCGTGTTGTGTCCCGGCCTCAGGCGGTCCAGCTGCGCTCCAGGCTGCCCAGCTCCAGCCCCTCGCAGCAGGAGCGGGGCCGCTGCGCTGCTTTGTGCTGCTGAGAGAGCGCGGCTGGCATCAGGAGGGGCCTGGCCTCAGGGCAGCCCCCCACCCGCATCCCCCACCCCGT
>VXAV01008786.1:46429-61960 GCA_013399715.1 Alectura lathami | reverse complement strand
AAAAAAAAAAAAAAAAAGAAGGGGGGAGGGGGGAAGGCCCCCTACCACATAGCAAACAAGCTGCCCTTTTCTGCTAACAGGCAGCAGTGGGAAAGAACAGCAGGGAAAGGCATAGGGTCACTGAGAGCTGGGGTAAGAATGCACAGGGCTGAGATCTCACCAGGCTTCACCCTTCCTCACTGCTGCGATGGATCCATCTCCAGCTTCCCCCTCTTTTGCAGCATGCCCGACGGGGAGGTGCCCCAGCAAAACAGACCACACGCAGGAGGCAGCAGACTGGTGTTTCTCTCTTTTATTTAAAAACAGTGCTTCATTACCATTTGCAAAGGGTTAGGAAGGGTTTCCCCCCTTGCTTAGAGTTTATAAAAGCCAGCAACATGATCAATAATTTATACACATGGATAGTAATACAAAAAAAAGGAATAAAAGCTAAAGATCTAACTACTCCGACCTTCACAATTCCAGCTACTTGATAATAATAGGAATAACCCAATGAATACTGTATGGTCTGAAAGCTACTATACAATATGATACTTAACGAGGGAGGGCGGGAAGTTAGAGGCTGTCACAAAGCCCTGGGATGCAGATGCTGCTTCTCCAGAGTCAGCAGGGAAATGGGACCCTGGGCAAGCGGCTCGGGCATCCGAGGAAATGATCTGGGGGAAGGGGCCATGTCCCGTGGGGACACGTCCCACTCCCCAGTGGTACCTGGCAATGGGAGGTGCTGGGGGGGCCGCGGGAAGGGGCGAGTCCGTCGCTGCCTCGGGAGGTGCTGAGGCATCGCGGCCCCGCATGGAAAATCTCCGGGTCTCCAGGAGGTCAGCCTGTGGGGTCAGGGGTGCTCCGCCAGCCCCGCATCGCTCTACAGTCCTGGTTCATGTTAGCTGTCAGCCCCAGATTTTAGCTCCAGCTATTTACAAGCAGGATTTATCATTTATTAAAAAAAAAAAAAAAATCCAAAACAAACAAACAAAAAAGCTCAAAACCAAATCATATCCCCTGGGGTAAAAGAGGATTATTTCGTCACTTGATAACGCAGCCAAATCAAGCTGCCAGAACTATAACACGCGCGCACACACAAAATACTGTGAACAAAAAATATAAAGTAGAAAAACATGACCAAAACTGAGACTGCTCCTGTGGGAGGGCTGATCTCTGTAAGGAATCCACTCTTTGGGGAAGCATCAAGCCCCTCCATGACCAAAGAACTGAGAATCTGGCAAGAGATTTAGTATTGATCCACTTCAGGGAAGAAAAATAAAGGGGAAAAAAAAAAAACAGCAAAAAAAAAAAAAAATCAAGATGAACATTTGGGTGGACGGCTCTAGACACCAGCAGTCTCCTGGTGAATCACGCAAGGATTTTGGCTTGCCTAGAGGCAGCAGGGACGCAGGGCTGAGCTGCTGGCCCTGCAGACGCCCAGCCCAGCTGCAGCCTGGTACCCAGGGGACCACCACTGCCAGCACTTTCCAATGCCGGCAAAAAGCTGCCCTCGGGGTCAGCAGTGGGGACGGGACTTGGGTGCCTGAAGTCCTGTGGGGCTGCCCTCGATGCGTGCTGCGGAGGGACAGGGGCTGTCCTGCAAAGTCCTGGCTAGGGGACGCGTACCGGGGAGAACCCCAGAGCCTGCTTGAAGAGGGCCCCATTTCACACGCTGGCAACCGGACTCCTGCTCGCCTTGGGGACTGTTTTCATTGCAGAAGAGAAGTTTAACCGGGGTTGGAGGGCAGAGAGGGCAACCAGTAAGGTGGGGTGGAGGGAAGGGGCTTTTCAGACATTAGCATCACCAAAAATAGTGTTTTATGCAACAAAGAATCAACTCTCACTGGTGTATACTACAGAATGTTTGACATTTTCCAAGCATGACAAAATAAAAACACAAAGAAGTTTACATTGGATGTTCATCGCGTTCACTAGGTTGGGTTGGTTTTATTCCCCCCTCCTATATTAAAACAGTGCAAACAGGTAACAAACACGCTTCTAACACCCCCCCGTGCACCAAGGGCAGCAGCTCCCTGTGCGCTCCCCCCTACGGAGCCGGACCCAGCAAAAGCGCACCCCAGAGCCCGCCGGCGGTTTCCCTTTGTCGAGTTTCTAAGTGCTCCCCAAACGCGTTCCCCACTCATCTCCTCCTTCAGAGCTGGGGTGGGAACACAGGGACAGGCTGGGGATGAACACGGGTAGGAATTAAGCGGGGGGCTCTGTTTGCACTCCCCTCTTTGGGAGCCTTCCAGCCCAGCGAGCAGCCCGCAACTCCTTCCAGGGTGAGACGGGCAGGCGAGGACATGGTGTCACCAACCCTACCACAGCTAGCACCCGAGCCCGGCACGCAGACAGCCCTCTTGCTGCACGCTTCACATCCACAGCTAAAACGGGTGAGAGCAGGTGAAAAACTATTACCTGCGCTTTAGGGACGGGGAAGCAAGCCTAGGGTAGCGACGTGAGGATCACTGGCAGAGCCCTGACCAAACCGCAGGGCTCCTCAGCGAGTCCTTGCTGGGCCAGCCTGCTCTCCCTCAGGCTACTTTAAAACATGGCTTTGTCTCTCTGAACCCTGCACTGGATCCAACCAGCTGCTGTGGCTGAGCTTCCAGCAGCCCAGCTCTTGGTGCAGCTTTTCCTAAAACGCCAACCCAGCAGGGCAGCACGGGGAGGGTTACGCTGCGTGCCGGGCACGGATGTGACTTATTCCCAGTAGAGAGTGTGCTATGCCAGTAGAATTCATCTGCATACCAGCACAACTATACCCTCATGGAAAAACAGACCAGCATATGTTTTTTAAAAAATTAGCTCTTCAATCCAAAATTGTATCAGTATAATATGGTGTGCTGGCCAGATCCGCTGTAAGCCAGAACAGACAGCAACACTTTGAGGAACGTCTCTTCCTCTGCATCAAGAGGAATCCCACGTGCCACCAGACAAGAGGTGATCGCAGCTAGCTGTGTGCCAGCCCATGCGGTTTCCCCTTGAAAGCCAAGCCCTGGGGACTCTCGCCTGCAGACCGACCCCAGGGACAACGCTAGCTGCTGTCTGTCCAATAAGCCAGGGCCCAGTTAAACTCATCAAGAGCAATTCATTTTGCATAGGGAGATATAGGCTCTGTCCTCGCTTCTCCAGAAGACAGGTACGGCCAAGGCTCGGCTGCTCTGAACGCACCTCGAGCCACTTCGTTACGATCTGAGCAAAACCAGAGCTGCTGCTTACCAAAGGGAAGCTCAGCGCTCCCGCTGCGGTGAAACCTCACTGCAAAGTGTCAGATTTTGGGGAGGCCCTGCGCTCCGCAGAGTGCCTCCTGCACCTGGCTGTGCAAACGGCCCGGCTTCCCTCTGCAAACAGGGGCGAACAGCCTGAGGAGCCTGGCAGGGAGCAATGGGAGCAGGAGGAACTAGGCTGGATGCTCTGGAGTGGGTGTTACTCGGAGATCGCACAGCGGGGCACTGTGGCCCCGCAAAGCAGCCCCTCGGGCTCTGATAAACGCGGGTGGGCTGAAGCTGCCATGCATAGACTTTGCTGGGAGGCAGAAACGGGGCCGGCCTCCCGCGCCCGAGAGAGGCAGAGTTGGATGGGGGTGATTGCAGGGAGGGCACGCGAGGAGGAGGGCGAGCCCAGCTTTTGGGGAGCTGGGTCAGAACCAGCTGAACCAAACTGCAATAGAGGAGCAGAGGGGCAAGCAACTGCCGCTGGGCTCTGCACGCCGTGGTCAGCCTGCAGAGCTCCCGCGTGCGCCAGGTGGGACATGCTCCCTCCACCCCAGGCAGGACAAGTCCTGTGGAGACTTTTGCTGCATCCCAGCTCCCCTACGGTGGAAACAGCTCCCCTCAAGCTATTTCTACCACAGAAGCTCCCTCCTCAGCTCAGTGAAAGCCCCCAGGTGCCCCGATTCCCCCTTATTTCCTAGATTTTGTGAAAGCCCCAACACCCTGTTGCCCCCCTCCCCGTTTTCAATCTAACTAAAATATTATATACAAACAACAAAAAAAATTGTCATAACAGCAACAAACCAAACTTTGGCTTGGAAAAAAAAAATAAAAACCAACAATAAAACCAGGAAAAAAAAAAAAAAAAAAAAAAAAAAAAAAAACCAAAATGTGGCTTGGAAAAAAAAAAAAAAAACCAAAAAAAAAACCAGGAAAAAAAAAAAAAAAAAAAAACAACAGCAAAAAGGCGGCCAACAGGCTGGCAGTTTGGTGTCCCCCTTTTCTAGCTATTCCTCTAGAGAATCGATAGCTTCAGGGTCTCTAGCTTAACTAATGGCTTCCCCATCCTTCCCACTGAGGTGCCTCCTCTGCTGCACCAGAGAGGCTCTGTGTTTCACCAGGGAAGGGCAAAAAATGGGTGGCTGTGCATGGCTGGGCCAGGACACCTCCCCGGGAGCTCGGCTTATGGCCATTGCTTAGTGTTAAATGCAGGAGGTTTCCTATTCTGCTCTCAGCAGCGGGTGGAGAAGCAGGCATGTGGCAGGGGTTGGAGAGGCTCCACCAACAAACCCAGGCTCCAAGCAGCCCTTCTAGGGGCGAGAAGAGCACCCCAGTACCAAGCAAAAGAGTGGATGCAGTCTAACAAAACTGCGTTCCTCTAACCGGGTTAGAGACAGTGTGAGAGCACCTGCCTCCGAGCATCGGGGCTGCTGGGAACGCACAGGGGGCCTGGAGAGCAGCAGCTCCCCGCCACAGCACTGCTCCTGCAGCCAGCCACAAATGCTGACTTCACACCCCAGCCAAATCGCTGTTGGTGAAGAAGGGAGACGGTGCTGGGGGTCGTGGAGCCCTCCCCTGAGCAGCCTCTCCGCTTCCAAATCTCGTTACATGTAGTGTCAATATGGACCCAGCAGTCCAGGTGCACGACTTCCCACGGCAGGCTGGGCAGAATGGACCCAGGGCTCCAACGTGACTGTAAGGGCCTTAGATACAGGTCGTGGTGGGAAGTTCCTATGAATTCAGAGCTTGTACAAGCTGCTCCTGCCTCGCCTCCAAACTCCTGACCTAAAGAAGACTCCTTCAGGATCACATTGGGATATACAGGACCCCCTTTCCCAACACAAACCCCCGTGCGTGGCCCTCACCTCAGCAGCTTATTACACAACTTGTTTCTCACTCGTGTTACTCGAAACAGGTTACTTCCAGCTGCGCCTCAGCAGCTCAGGATGAGCAGGAGGAGAGAACTTGCACCGTTGCACGGTTCTTCAGCCACAGCCTTCTTCATCGCCATGGCTGCACGTAGCTGTAACCGCTTGCTGTCCGCAACAGAGGCACCGCGTGATGCTGCACCGCATCGGCCGCTCCTCGAGGAGGAGAGAGAGGAAAGGGACAGCGAGGGAGAACGGTCTTGAAAAGGAGGATGGAAAACTAAGAGAGTTACAGCCACCAGCAATGGACAACAATCAGCTAGAGTAAGTTGTGTGTGTAGGGGGAAGATCTTCCTCCTCAAAAACGCCTTTCAAAGTCTTGTCCCCTATACAGCGGGTAACAGCCAAAGTCTTTGGGCAGCTCGAGGAAATCTTCTCTTGCCAAGGCTAAAGTCCTGACACTGCTGTAACTGTCCCAAACCTGTGCACGTCAGATGGTGATAAAACAAAACGAGGGAAGTTTCCGCATTTCCCCCTTCTCCAAATGCAAGTGACTACTTCCCACCAGCATTTAGGTCCCAGCCACAGCCAAAGAATGCTTCCTTCTGCAGAGCAGAAACACGGCAGGTGGAGACTTCTCCCTCACGTCCTCCTGTCTCCCAGGCACCGAGCACCAGACCCAGGGAAGTAACTCTGTCTGCATGTTCCTGATTAATCGCACAATAGCGGTTCCTAACAGCTCTCCTTATCACTAATCGCCTTTTCCGTGATTGGTAGGATAAGCTATGCACCAACATACAGACACGGAAATGCATTATTTTTACCACAGTTAAAAAAAAACAACAAAAAAAAAGAAAAAAAAAAAGAAAAAAAAGCACAATCTTTGGAACAAAAGAATTAAAGGCAGAAATTTAAAGGAAAAAAATACATATTCAAAGAACATAGTGAGGTATAAAAAAGTATTCTCTTTTGTTTTTTGTTTTTCCTCCTCATCTTGCTATAGAGTTCCTCTACTAGTAAATATTGCAATAGCCAGGCCTCATGAACTGGGGGGGCTGTCCCACTTGCAGGGGGCTCACGTCACTTCAGTAGGGGGCAAATCGGCTGTAGCCACCTCGGTATAAACTCGCCTGTAGAAATCAAATGAGAAAAGAAGAGGTTGTTAGGAGGCAAACTGGGAAGAAACACTTGGGACAGGGCCTGAATGCTCTCAGAAGGATGAAGGGATGTACCCCTGGCACTGCACTGGGCTGCACAAAGCAAGAGAGGAGAACCTTGCCTGCAAAACCAAACCACGGCTCAGCAGGACATGCTCGCCATCAGCCTGCTAGGGGTGAATTTTGGCAAGTCCTGGTCACAGGGAATTTACTGCCAGAGGGGGATGTAGGAGTCCTAGCCTCCAAGCCAGCTGTCTGGGCTGACTTTTTGAGCAGCAGAGACACACTTCTAGGATGCTCTTCACTGCACCTTACTGCAGAGGCCTGAAATGGACAGGACGACCTGCTGTCCTAGAAGTACCTGCTTCTCCTCCATCGACCCTAAGGCAATCCACAGGATGAGCTGAGGCTCAAACGGAGGTGCTACACTGCAGACAGCTATATTTAGGTGTCTTTTCTCCACCCATATTTGCATCCCAGCCATTGCAGCAACGCAGATACTGCACTGGCTAGAAGCAGATGGGCAGGCATGTGTTCTCAGCAAGCTGCGCTGCTCCCATCCGATGCCAACAGACCTCATTCCTGCCCTTGCATAACTGCTGCTGGCAGGCAGGACACCGCATCCTTCTGCTTGTGGAAGAGGGAACCAAGTGGAGCAGCTTTGCTGCAAGACGTCACAAGAACAACTTATTCCCTTCTTCCTAGTGCTGCTTTCTCAACATGCAACAGAGAGTTAAGCAAAAAGGACAAGAAAGGATGTCCTGCATCTCCAGCCATTGCTGATTCTTGCTCTCTCCATCTCCTTGATGCACTCATACTGATTCACCTACAGCACTCTGGCTTCTGATGTTTCTGGTCATTCTTTTACCACCTCCTTTGCACAAGGCTAAGTGCTAACTGGTCTCCTAAACCTGGCTCCTCTCCTACAGCACACATGCAGACATATGAGTGCACAACGACTAGGAAGCCAGCTCTACAGGTAGGGACCTCCTCCCTCAATGAAAAGGTCTTTCTGGATGAAGTTCAGAATGCAGAGTGAGCAGCTGTTCCCCATGCCAGAGATGAGAAACAGCACAAGAAAGAAAGTTGCACTTACCACAGCGCCAACTCCGTAGCTAGCGGCAGGGGCAAGGGCATGGTAAGGATCTGCTGTGTACACCCTGCCATAACTGAAGAGAGGGAGAAAACATATGAAAAAAAAAGAAAAAAGAAAAAACAGTCACTTCGGAGGGGCAGAGAAACAGCTGTCTGACCACAGGTAATGGAAGAAGCAGCATGCCCTTCTACACACATGTATGCGTGCATGCACACACATGCACACGGGCAGCCCCTCTTGGAAGACAGCCTATGGGCATGCCGCCATGCACGGTATGAGATGGGCGAGAGAGTGGCCTGCGAGGAGGAACGTGGCACCACCAGGAGCTCAACCTGTAAGAAAGAGGTCAGCACCTTCGACGTGACAACTTGTGCAACCCTTACCTCGAGGAGGGAGGCTGCTGGTGCCAGTGGTACTGGCATGGCACCAGCTGCTAAATGGAAAGCAGCGAGGGGATCTCCAGAATGAGAAGGGAGCATCATTTGAATGCTCTCATGTGCGCTAAGACTAAAACAGCCTCACAGCACAGGAGATGAAAAATCTTAAGGTGAGCACTCTGATGATGGCAATCCTTTGCATTTATACAGAGCTGCATGTTAAAGCACCCCAGAGTATGGGGTGAGCTGAGGAATTTTTATTTTATGGATGGGGAGAGAAATGCACCCAGCGATGGAACAACCTGCTCAGAGTCACAGAGCAAGGAGCCAGCAACGCAAACCAGGTCCCCCGACCTGGAGGTCATAACCACACCGCCTCTTTTGCGCAGAGAGTCACCAGGCTAAGGAAGAGGCCAGGATTTGTGCCAGCTCACACACAGCAGAGGGCAATGCTGCCCGGGAGCAGAGACAAGTCGTGCACTTGAGTCTTTCGTGTTGGGCTGTGCATGCATGTGTGCACGTGCGAGTGCAAGTAAGACAAAGAAACAGGGGAAGAAGTAGAAGTACTGTAATGGATCAATGCTCCTTGCACCTCCTAGCACAGCAAGCCCCATGGACGCCTCCCCCTTACATACCCATCGCTGTAAGCTGCTGCAGCGGCTGCAGCGGCCGTGGCTGCTGTTGCAGTAGCAGGCTGTGCATATCTGTAGGCTGCGTATCCACCCTGCAGGAGAGAAGAGAACTGACTTTACAGATACCTGTCCACCCACGCAGAGAAAAAAAAAAAAAAAAAGAAAAATTAAAAAAAAAAAAATCACACACATCACAAGGAGAGGAAGTGTTTCAAACTGCATCAGCTCCCATGTCATGTATATTACAAGCATCACCCATTAACTCATGCATCTTCCTTTGCTCAGAGGCAGTAGGAAGACTCTTCCGTTACCCCATTTAGCAGAAAGAATAAACTAATGCAAGCCTGAGCATGGTGATATCCCTGTAGGAAACTAAATTTGGCATGTGGAAACAGAACCAGAAGAGAGCTAAAACACTGCATGCGATGTAATTTCTATGTCCCCTTTCCTCCTGCGCTGGGGAAATCAGAGATGAGCACTTTCTGTGAAGGATATATTTTAGAAAGGGCAAACTTCAGAGGAACTCTTGCTTTTTTTCCCCTCTTCTTTTCTAAGCCTGGGAGACCAAAAAGGCCAGAATTTCTTTTGGTTCAGATGCGTAAAAGCATCAATAGCCAGAGAAGCCAAAAAGCAATCAGGAAATGATGGTCAGAAGTCAGTCCCTGGTGGTCTCGGGGCTTGAGCTGCCATCAAGCAAATCAACACAGATACCCCTCCCTAAGAGTAAGAGGGAAACAGGCTGGGGGAAACTATGTCTGAACAGTCTGTATTGCTGCTGCGCTTCCACCCATGCTACACACCTGTACTAAAGACCTTTAAAAAGGTTACACTGGTAAGAGGGTAGCTCTTGAAAATATAGTTCCGCCCGAGTAGCAAACACAAACCCTGACCCACAGCAAGACTTGTGAGTGTCCTGCTGGAACTCCCACCAGGAGCTCCTGGGGCAGAGGAAGCCCAGGCTCAGCCTCACGGCTCTGTGCTCCTCGCAGCAACGAGGGACACCTTTCAGACCACGGGCAAGGGCTGCATGGCAATCAGGACAGACAGCTCTGAAGCCCAGGTCAGATCTTTCTTGACTGTATGCTTCAGATCATGTTTCTGTTAACTCTACGAGGGGAGCAATGGTAAATGAACCATAGCTTTGATTTGCCAGAAACACAATGAGCCGTAAATAACATCAGAAAACTCCACATTGCTTCTGGCTTTTTCTTTTTCCCTTTTCTTTTTAACTGACATTTCAGAGTTTGAAGGACCAGAAGGCAGACTTATGCTCTTCATCTCCCAGATCAGCTCAAAATATCTCTACCACTTTTTCCCTATAGATCTTATAGCTGCACGTGACTCAGTACAAGATCAGCTCTATTACAGGACTTAGTCTTTGCTCAACAGTGCCCAGTTTGGGGCTACAGAGCTTTTAAAGTAGAAGTCATGACTTCATTTTGGTTGCCCTTGTGGAAGGCCATGAAGGCTAACATGCTATCCAGAACACACCTGGGGATGGTTTCCTGCTCTGGAGGAGAGGGACTGGCAGACCACTTGCAGACCCTCAACCTTCTAGCTAACAGAAGAGAGAGCTATGCAAACCTTCACCTGTGAAACACCACCACGCTGCCTGAACGAGATGCTGTGGTGTCTCCTTAAGCTTATAGCCTTCCTGGACTCTTGGTGCAGGATGTCACTCGGGCATGGCACGGGAGAAAATTTTGCCTGGCACTGTCCTCCTGCGGGGCAGGCTGCTGCAGCACTCTCTGCTCCCCCCTCCCTCTCACCTATCAGCCACGTGTCACATCAGAATCCATTTCAAATGTGACTGGCACACGTTCTACACATGACAGCATAATGCAGTTTGAAACCCAGAAAGGGTTATCACGAAATTCTCTTTTAACTCATATCTCTCGTAAAGGAAAATGAAACCAAAACAAAACAAAAGAAAGAAAAAAAAGAAGAGAAGGGTTGGAATCAGGTGTGGGAAGAGGGGGGATGGCGTAACATTTATTAATCAAAATTAAAAACTAAGCATGCTGACATCTGGAGCTAGAACAACCAGCAAAGTCACCACGTTCAGACTCATATTGGCTAGTTCTATCCATCCCAGCATTCTCTTGGGACAGCAGTTCGCCCTAGGCTCTACCACAAGCTCAGTGAAGTACACAGCCTCAAGTACTAGAGCGTGCAGCCACAACAACCTGCTATTACGGAAACAGTCAGTCACCACTGGAGTTAACATTCCAACCTCAATGACTCCCGCAGCTCCCGCCCTCGCCCCCCAAAATGGCTCCCACCCTAGCCCTGTCCCACACCACAATGTTAATAATTATAACAAGCAATAACCCATCTGTTATATCAGAGAAGGGAACAGAGACTCCACTGAGAGATTTAGAGCGGGATGTTAACATTTCTTCAGTCAACTGCACAACAAACAAACAAAAAAAACAGGAGAAATAATTCATTGGAGAAATGAAGTTAAGAAATAGCTGACGTGTATTGCTTTTTAACCATGCACTGATGCAAAATTGAAGCTACTGTTAATTTAAAAAACAAACAAACAAAAAAAAAAAAAACAAAAAAGTCACAGGATACAGGTACACACGCACAGGCAGACCTGCTCGGCTCAAAGCAGCCTGCAAATTCTACTCGTGTGTACTTCAAATAAAACCAAAAATGGGGATTATAATGGCCATGGTACAGTCCTGTCATTGGAGCAATGAGTGTGGACAGCTGGGGGATTTCTGACACAGGGATGACCACCAGGTCCAAATACAACAAAACAGGGTGAAAGAGAGGGGAGGAAAGTTGCAACTATGACTCCTTCTGTTCTCATAAACACGACAGCCAAGCCTGGGGACCAGTACAGAGCGAAGGAGACGCTGTGCAGGTTGCCTGACCCAGCTGAGGCTCCCGTTCTCCGTAACCCAGGACCCATGTATAATTCCCTCCATGCGTCTGAAGCCCTGCTCAGCTTGTCCAATGCACCTGTTATTTTCTCCTGCCCTTCCTGTTTAC
Organism: Alectura lathami; assembly: GCA_013399715.1. NCBI lineage: Eukaryota > Metazoa > Chordata > Aves > Galliformes > Megapodiidae > Alectura > Alectura lathami. The sequence continues at coordinate 50,630 of VXAV01008786.1, read as the reverse complement.
GGGCACCTTTGGCTGGTATGCAAAGCTCATCTGTAACCTCAGCTACAAGCTCCTACCACCCCTGGTGATTTCTGATAACATTCGTTTCAGGTACTCTAGTAGGTACAAACTGTATCAGAGCATCTTCAACAAACATCAGCACTCATGTTTACCAGTAGAAGAAATGATAATTTAAAAGAGGCCCTTGCTAGCTGCACCACACTCCTCCAGACTGCAACAGAAGACACCACTGAGTGGCACGTTCCCTGGAACCCAGGACAGCCACGCAAATTCCCACTCCATCTATTTAGGTGAAGTGGTTTCCCATCCAGGTCCAGTCTTTAGAACCTTTAGCCTTGTCTCAAAGGAGGAGATGAGTGTATCTGAGCTTCTTGTGAAGATGTCAGGTCAGAGACATTTCTATCAATGGGACAGCTTAAAAACTAAGGAATAGGCTTATGTATGTTTACCAGGTGATGACAAACAACTAAACGGACTGTCTAAATCAAGACTGGTTCTTTCTGGTACAGTCTTTTGGATTGTCTGGGGAGCATGTGAGATAGATGAACACAGTTTTAAATGCTGCTTAATTCAAGCTCTCTTTCTCTTGTTATACTGCCAGTGCTGTTGGGGCTGTGCTGAACCCCTTTTTCTGTGAGAATGTGTAGGGAACCTGAGCCTATAGATCTCAGTTGGCAAACAATGGGATTTGCTCAGGTGTTCACAAAAGCCCAAATGTCAAATGACTCTTATGTCATGTTTTCATCCTTGGCTCACCAATGAAGCAACAAAATATTTTGAAAATCCTTTCCAATATTATGTTATTTCAGGAAATGAGACAAACCTGGCAAAACAACACAGACAGGAAACGGCAAGCCTAGCTGGAGCAGTGTTCCAACTACCGAACACGTTAACGTAGATCAATGAGCATGTTAAGGCTATACATTTCTGCTCAAAGTCAGTCCCATCTTCTCTTCCACACTTTGAGTCTGTATTAGGTGATCAATACAATGGGAACATGAGGAAATCCAAAACTATAGCTTACTATGTCAGTGTGTCCTATGGCCATAAGCTTCCCTTTTCTTCTTCCCTTGCTGCCTTAGGCACACAGCGCATTGCTGGAACTCTTTATGCCAGTAAGACACGAGCATTCCCATACCCTTGGGGAAACGTCGAACTCCTGGTACCAGTGGGACACATTTGACCACCTGCCAGGTTTCGACTGAGAGCCCAGTTTTGGGAACTTAATTTGTCATAGCTTGATTGTGTCTTCCCCACTCCCAAACCACCCTAGAGCAGAAGTTAAGAAGCAGAAAGGGCTAGAACCATTTCCAGTATTTCTGTATTAGAAGGGTGGCATACGTGCACCAGGAATGAGCATGAATGAATTAGAAGAGGTGACAGGACAACAGTGTCCATTGCAGCAGGTGCTTCTACATGGTAATGGGACAAGCATGACCTTGTTAACCCTTCCATTGAATTTACATAGATCCATTTTTTGAATGAAATGCCACTCGGTGTGAAATCTGGACACACGCCGCCCTGCTACAGGGGGGGGCTTGGCTCACACGGGAGTCTGCGCTGCCCTAAAAAAGCCTCTGTTCCCATCTCTAATGTGGTGCTGGAATGGTTAGTATAATTCAGTTTTTTCCACTGCAATCCACAAATCTGATTGGTTGGCAGGTCACACTGGCACTCCTACCTGAGGTATTTTAGCGCTAATGATTGGTTCCTGTAAGACTATTCTATAACAGAACACAGGAAGAGCAGTTCAAAAAAACACAGCTGTGGAAAGAAACAATCATACAAACAGCCCGCGGCGGGGCTCACCAGCCTTTTCTTTCCAGTGGATGCAAGCACGCTTTTCACAGGCAGGAGTGGTCTTCGCAAAGGTGGGGTGGTTTGTGTTTGTTTTGTTTTGTTTTTCCTCTTCCCCCCGCCCCAGATTAACCCCACTGAAAGATAGCCTTTCTTAGGATCTGAAATGAAGTCCTCTGCATCCTGGGGCTGGGTGGTTTATGAATTCAGGTGTCTTGCCAGAGTGGGATGCATCCAACAAGAGATGGAATGCCCTCTTCAGAGAAGACATGGCTAGCAGGCTGGTTGCCCCAGGAAAGAAAGAAGGAGTGAGGAAGAGGAGGAGGAGGAAAATAAGAAGTTGGTGTACAGCACTTATGTAGAAAAAGCAGCCCAAACTTGGGACACTTCCCCTTCATCTCTCCTACTGCTAACCCTTCCTTCCTAGGTCAGGGTCCTGGCCACCCTGCGTTCCCTTCCACAATCTGCACAATCCTTTCACAGCAACCAGATGGATGTAAGCACTGCAGGAAACAGCACTGCACATCAGTGAGGCACAGGGATGCTGCACTCCTTCTACATGTTCCAATTCGCAAAATGGCTTGGAACAGGGCCTTCATATTAGGATAGCTTTTTTTTTTTTTTTTTCCCCTGAGCTCTGTTGGAGAGCTCTGGGCAGCAGTAACACAGAAAAATGGACGATCATCTCCCTTGTTGAGCACCCCATTCTGCCACCCCACTGTGAGATCTGAGCTGCTGAAAGCGAAGCCACCAGAAGCTCACCTAGCACTCCTAATCTGACCTGAAGGCTGTGTTACCTGATGTTACCACACTGCAGCACCAAGCGATGATGGGGATTCTTCACTGCTTAAGTCACTGTCCTCAAAGTGTGCTAGATAAGCATCACTTCCCCACCAGCAATGGAAGTTCTAAAGGAGCTTTCTGAAATGAAACAGGGAGTAACCAGGCCAGCCTTCCCTGTCAACATGCCTCTTACACATCATACCCTGAGGGAAGAGGCACTAAGGAAGAAGGTATGGCTCATTTGCTTGCTTGCTGTAGCAAACTCAGTGGTCCGTAAAGCTGGTGTTTTAGGACTGAGGTGGGAAAACCCAGAACTCTTATGTAGTCCTTGACACCATTTTATGAAGTAACATTTGACTAGGCAGATCAGTTTTTAGAGGGATGTGCACACACCAGCATATGTAAGCATGAAGAACCGCACCCAAAATCTCTGTGCTTGGAGAGTATGTCTTCCGGCTGCTGTAACTATGTAGGGAAAAGTGCCTTTGGAAGACCTTGACCCTCCATATAAGCCAACAAAATCCAAAAGCTAATTCCATGCATTATCTTCAGTCCAGCCCCCAGGGTCTTCTTCTTAAATGTCAGGAGTAGCATCTCCAAAGGAGCAGGGATGTGAAATCCATGCTGACAACCATGCCACTACCAATACAAAGCTCCCCCAGCTCCAAAGAGCTATTGCCTATAAAGCCACGCAAGGCAACTTTGCTAGAGCCAGACAGGCCACAAGTTGTGATGGCAGCAGTGGACCTGAACGTTCTGGCTCCGAAGGGTGCACTCCTATCAGAGCTGCTCTGCATCAGCTCTCCACTGGAGAGGAAATTGCTTTTCTTACTGGCCAGATTCCCTCGACCCCCGATGGCCACAACCCAGCTGTGCATACAGATGCCCTGGAGATGTGCAATACCAGCTGGCTAGGCAGGACAAAGACAACAACAGGACGACGTCTCCTGTGGTATCAGAGCTGATCCCAAACAGGAGGAGGCTGCTGACTTTTCTAACCAAACATCTCCATGTATTTGTACTTTACAATTCCCTGAAGAGGTAAGAGAATCTAGTCTATCTAGGTACCATTTCGACTAGCAAAATGAGATGTCAGTTTTCACTCTAGCATCTCAGCCTCCATTTTTAATAAGTCCCAGTGTCTTCCCCAAAGGGATCATCTCCACATCCCAGTGGCACATGAACATTTTTAAACACACAGCTCATTCTGTTTAGTGTGGGCTGCACAAATCAAACCTGAAAGGGCCCCAAGAGTGGAGAGAAAAGGGAGGGTGGAGGGGGAGAAGGAAAGGGAAGGTCTGAGGCTAAACCAGTCCTGTTATTTTTATATCCAAATTATGTAAATGAGAGAAGTGTTGAGAGAAATTTTAATTCGCTAATCATCTCTCAGGTTGATTAGTAGCAGTGTGCATGTGGGGGAGAGGACACCCAGTAAACTGACCCTGGCAATGATCAGGAAACCCAAAGGCTTAGATCTTGCACCCAGGGGCAAGCGCAGTGACAGAGAAGCATGCTTGCATTCCTAAATATATAAATATATATATCCACAAGGAAGAAGAAAATTAAAGTAAATGATATTTAAAAAAAAAAAAACAAAACAAAACCAAACAAACAAAAACAA
>VXAV01008786.1:35134-46370 GCA_013399715.1 Alectura lathami | reverse complement strand
CAAAAAAAAAAAAAAGGCTGGCTTGTCAGGGGTTGGGGATGAGAAGGCTCCGGTGTGTGTACTTACATAGAGGTCAGCACCGTAAAATCCGTCCTGGTAAACCACACTGCAGAAAATCCACACAAAAACAAAAAAACAAAAAACAAAAAACAAAAGAACAGAAAACACATTCCGGTTATTGAGGACGGCAGCATGCACATGCGTTTTACACAGGCAGGTGATGTATGAATCCATAACCTGGGCTTTTGGCAGGAGCAAATCAGCGAGAGAATGTGTGCGCACGCACGCTAGTCGGCTCCAAGTCATCTTCCATGGCATGCAAAGGGGAAGGGGGCGGGCAGAGGGGGAGACAGTATGCAAAGGAGAGAGGGAGGGGAACATCCGTGTCATATAATAAAAATAGACTCAAAGATCTGATGTCCTGAAGAAGAGAAAGAAGGGTTTAGAAACCTCCACTCTGGTTATTCTCCTGGAATTATTTAAGTTACCCCCTACACACACTGGCTTCATGAAGCGGGCTTGGAAATCGAGAAGCCCCTCAGAAGGCATCCCACAGGGGCTGGAATCACCTAAGTCAGGAGCACGTTTCAGAGAGTTGTGTATGTGATTACGTATTTCGAGCTTCACAGGGCTGCTTGGCTTTGTTTCTGACATCCATACATCACCTGCTTTACCCTGCACATTAGACATGCGATAAGATTTGGCTGATCACACAAGCATGCAAAGTATTATTATTCAGCATCGTAAAGAACCAATGCAACACCTCAGGAAAACAAGTCAATCAATTCTGATCAAAGTAAACACAGAGAAATGTAATTAAAAAAGAAAAAACCAAAAATACCCACAATGCATTGCTTTCACAAGCAGAGATAATGAGCTAAAAAGGTTAGGTGACTGGTCCAAGGTCTGAGAATTGAAAGGTGCAGTGGGAGTCCCTGGTAGTAACGACATATTCCATAGCAGAGAGGAGCAACTGGAAGGGTTCCCATGGGATGGTGCTTTTGCTGTTTTAAGCCATTGTTTTGTTTCTCTCAGAACTTCAAGCAGGAAAATCGTTAAACCAGAGCCTGGGGTTCCCAAAGAGCCACTCTTGCCAGAGCGTCTGCTAGTGTAGGACTACGCAGCTTGCTTTGGGGATAGGGGTTGGGGAAGGATGAGGAAGGAAGAGAAGGTATGCCCCCCACCCGCGTGTGTTCAGTGTGTTCTCTAGTGAGGAATTTCCTCTTGCTTTGTCCTCCGAATAGCTCCACGCAACCTGGCTCAAGGCTTTGAAAAGCATTAGAACCCTACCATCTGTGACATTCATGGACCTAACGCACATGACTTACCAGTAGCATTAAGGAAAAAGAAAGCAAGGAACGCTAGTTTTTCTTATAATTATTACTTTTTACTCATTAGATGGAATGTGAAATGCTGCCAAGAGCCTGCCACCCTCGGACACCCACCTACTGTAAGGCACAAACACACAAAAAAAAATCCAGCAGATCTTGCCAAAATTCTGCATGCTATTACTAAAAAAGAAATAAAAATAAAAACAACCTGTTGCAGTGTTAGCTACTGCTCGAATAATTTAGTCTCGCTGTCCTCCCCAGGAAAAGTACACTGCATTCCCAATGGGCAGAGTTACTACGGTCTCCGAGAGTGCTGGGAGCAGATAGGAAGATAGAGACCCTTGTTAGAAGAAGAGGGGAGCCACTTCAGCAGGGAGAAGCAGGCCGTAAGATCATGTTTGTTGAAGCTAAATTTTTACAATCACATAACAAAGAACTGGGCTCCTGGGACAGTGACTTACATTGCTGGGTTCTCTATCTAGGATCAGGAGTGTTTTAGCAGTGATACTCCACCTGCTCCTGCAGGAAAGGCAAACGCATGACAGAGGAAGTGACTGTTGGTTTATGAACAGGTTAGCGATTTCCACAGTTATTCCAGACACAATCAGTTGGATTAATAAAAGCATTACCACGCTGGATCAGGGCACTGTTTGTATAACTTAGTATCCTGTCAGCAAGAGATGCTAGCACCAGCTCTCCAGAGAAAACTGCAAGAAACACTAACGACATGTAAGAGCAAGACTTCTCAAGTCCAAGCAACAAAGCACATGTGCATCCTGTCTCTCCTTCAGTTAGGCTCTAACACCAACTGCCAGCGCTAAGACTGAGCAAGGTTTATTCGTGCTAAAATAGCCATGGTTGTGACCCTTAATGCTAGCGAAAACATCTCTTGAGAACCACTGAGACCATGCTGGTTATGTAGACTGACCAGAAGCATAGAGCAGCACCCATCAAATCTCAGTGGCATCTGTGACAAGCCCACTAGCTGAGCTAAAACACATCCACGAGAACGAGACATATGCTGGTTTTGTAAAACAGCCACTTTATCATAATTGAGTTATAGCAACAGTTGACTGTGCTGTAAAAGGAACAAAAAACAACCAACCAGAACAAAACACCCCACAAAGATCCCTACTGCCTTAACGTCTAGTCTGGCTTTCATCTGCTTTGGCTTTGAGTCAGAGAATCCATATATTTGCACTTGTAGTCTGAATTACACTTCACCAGATGTACTTAATGACCATGAACAAGCCAATGCCTAAGCTACAGTTTGAGAAACAAAGTTGATCACACTTACTCAGTTTTGAGAATTTTACAGTACGCAAGGTTTTTTTTTCAGGCTTTGATTTAATTCTTACAGCTGTCAGTCTGAAGTGTAATTTGTCAGCTTTCATTTAGAAAGCATGGGCACCACAAGTCAGGGCAATATTCCAGACTGGCTTTAGTCACACTACAGACCAGAGGTTACGACGTCTCCATACTTGTCCTAAATACTGCCTCAGTTACACCTTGAGGGTTGCACTTGTGTTCTGAGGTCAGGCTCAGGTGACTCTCTAACAGCCTCTCCACTGCATGGAGCCACTGCTTTCTACCAAATGAATAACCTTCCCTGGGTAAACGCTCACGGCCATACGTATGTGTATGCAGCTTTTACATATGCATTAGTAAACCTTAGTTTTAGATCTTGATTTTTTTAAATTATTTTTTTAAAGCATGATTTCATTTCTTGCACCTTCCTCCGGAGCATGTAGCAGTACAGATGCCAGCAAAAATTACAGCCTGAACACTACTCAGGTCTGATCCAGCATGGCAATTCCAATGAGCTTTTGTTATTCTACCATCTCTCTATCNTTAATAAAGCTTTTTTTTTTTTTTTTTTTTTTTTTTTTTTTTTTTTAATTCTGCTAAGCTCACAAATTCGGTGATATCATTAAACACCACTAACTTTTGTGAAAATCAGCTCCCTCTACCAGGTCTGAGTTAACCTGCTGCTTACTTTCCCATCCTCTTCCACAAGACTTACTACATCTTTATCATTCGTGTGCTGCTGACTGACTTTATGGTGTCAGCTTTCCACTGGCCAGGAAGAAAGCAACTGATGCAGGATTAGGTGTCAGGAATGCGTGCCTGTCCCTGACTCGGTGAGGGTCAGCAGTGCCCACACGGAGCTGTGGCTGTCCTACAGGTTACTGCAACACAGACCTGAACAGCACGATTTGCAGCATTCCATAAGCAACCAAATTCCCTCCACAAAACTGCATGTTTTGCAGACTACGGTGACAACAAACACCAGAACCAGTTAATTACATCCTCAGTGTAAGGAGGGGCAGATCTGGGCCATTTCTGGAGGCAACTTGTTTACTGCTGTCCTGCAAACATTCACGGGATAGAAGGCTGCCCACGAAGACGCGGAATCAGTCAGCAGGGTCAGACAAACCCAGTGTAATGCCAGTAAACACAGTCACAAGACAGTATTTGGAAGGGATAATCAGTGGAGCCTGGCCCATATTCCAAAGGGATATAAACCGTTAGAGGGGACTCAGGCTGGACTGACATGAAAAATGGGGCTTGAGTCCCTCCTGGTGACAGCCTCTCGCCAGGAATGCGCCAGCCGTTACGCCCAGGGATGAAGCACACTGCCTCCCTCTCTGTTCTCCTAGATGACTAGCACTCAGGTCTGCTTTGCTCCCCTGTTTCACTGTGGAGCATTTCCTAATCAAATAGGGCTGGGTCATTTTCAGAGCAACAGACAGACAAGCTGCAGGTCAGAGGCTACAGTTAGAGAATGAACTAAGAGAGGCCGCAAAAAGATGGATCTAAAAGGCCAGAAGAACCGCTCCATTTGGAAGGCCCATGTGTTCAGACTGGAGGTGTCATTTAAAGTCTTTGGGTGAATTAAATGCAAATGTTGCCAGATTTACCTGTCTAGCTTTGCTCTCAGACATGTGACCACCTCAGCTTGCTTCCTTCAGCTCCACTTTAAATATCAGACAGGGCTCTAACAACGAAGGGCCGCAGAAGCTCTCCCCAGTTCATTTGCTACAGAAGGCATTGCAAGCTTATCCAGCGTATTTCAGGTCAGCTCCTTACACCAAGGTGTGTAGCTTCCTCCTCCCCTTTTTATTAAAAGATTCATAGTTTATTTTCTTCCCTTTTGAAGCTAATCTAAGCGGAAAAAATGGGTCAGTCTATTTCTGTAGACTGGATGGAATGGAGGATCCATTCCTACTCCTTTCTAAGAAACTTGCCTGAAAATACAGCAAACAAAATTCCAGATAGGTAATATGAATAAATCATCCTCAAGATCAGAAACAAAAAAAAAAGAGACAGCTTGGAAGGAATTTGCTGATTTCTGTCATTCCATCACACTTAACCAACCAAACAGAAAACCCTAAAACCAAGCCCACATAACAACCTGGTTCCCTGTACTTCTGAACAGCAGAATACTCTTCTGTAACAGAATCTATTCCCCTGCATTACTAGTGAAAAGTCAGAGGGCAGAAGTGTGCTAAGGCCACACCTTCACCATCGCTTCATACAACGGTTAGAAGAACGCTGCACTTTCATTCTCACGGTATCCCCAACTTCAGCACTCCCAACTTCAAATTAATGGACTTGATTAATCTTTGTTTTAAACCTTTTTAAACTGTCTCCAACAAAGAAAGCAAATCCATTGTGGGTAACTGGCTCTTCGGTATCCTACTGCCAGATGGTGAGGCATGAAGGTAATGGATAATATTCCTCATTCCTGGGTAAGAAAATCACAAAGGGAGCATAGAGAGTTGAAACTTTTTGGAAATCTTAGACCTCTCTTTGCATCCTTCTCGGTAGTGCTGCAATGTATTGGATCAATGGATGGCAAATACCAGGCAGACAAATTGAGAAATTATGAGAAGGAAAGGAGTACATCAGCACTTTAGGTTGCTGCAAGTACTGAAAATTCTTTCAGACAAGAACTGAATGCAGCAAAATTTAGGCTTGCCCCCATTGGATGCCATTGTGTGCAGAACGCTCTGGCACTAGCGAGTATCCTGACTCTCACCATCCAGACGATTTTAGTTATGTTTTTGTTAGCCAATCAGCTATTTGACATGGTTGTGCAGAGCACTCTGCTCTTGTGACCAGTGCTTACCCTGGGTAGGCAGGGATGGCTGTGGGAGGTACCGCCCGGACTGCCCCATAAACCGTCCTTCCTCGGCCCCTCAGGTGGGCTCCCCGAAACGCGGCTGCTGTGGTGGCTGCAGTTGGATAGGGGAAGCCTGGAACTGTAAAGACAGATAAGGGGAAGGGTGAAAAGGATCCGAGCTCCTGCCCAGGGAACAACCGCCTGCTTCAAACACAGTGACACAAGAGCTCCGCAGCGGTGGGATGTTTTGCATCAGTCCTGCGGAGGGGCATGCTTCTAACCCAGCAAGCATCGGATACATACGTCCTGCTACACCATGGCCTTTGGGGGAGGAGGGGTTGCAGAGAGGTTTGGCATGCAAGAGGTTAATGCTTTGGCATGCCTCACCCACCACAAACAGGGTCCAAATCCCCCCCTCTGACACCGCCATGCAGTCTGGTTAGAGTCCGAGAAGCGCAGAGAGTTACTATCAATATAGCAGGCGGCTCTTCCAAAACTGCAGAGGCTCTTTAAAATAATTTGTCAAGAGGCCCTTAAAGTCAATCAACTTACATCAGTCTCTTCCCTCCTTTCCCCTCCCACTCTTTGCCACCCAATCCTCTGTCTGTTCATTTTAAAGCCTGAAAGACAAGATAGCCCATATAACAGCAGCAGAAACTTCCTATAAAGTGCCAGCCTACTGAGAGCCCCTCTTCATTTAAGAAGCGCGGCCCCACGCGCAGCGGGGCCTGCTTTATTACACTCAATGCTGGCGTACGCTGGCGGATGACGAAACGATGCGAAGCCCTAGAGGCATCTGCAGACACCTCACGAGCAGAAACCCAGAGGGATGAGGCACAAACCCAGCCCGCTGTGCGCCCAGGTGTGCGCCCCGGGGCCCTGCGCGCTCGTGGCTTAACAGCTTGTATAATATGCACTTCAGGGATTTGTCCGTTCAGTTTCTTTGACCTCAGAGGGGCGGAGGGAAATAAAGGGAACGGCCTATTCCTTGCACACACCCTCCCCTTGGCCTGCAGCCTCTTTTATCGCATAGAGAGACCCATTCACGGTACGGAAACACTGCAGATGAACAGGTTACAGCCACCTTATGCTCGGGCTAGAGGTAAACTCATTCCCAGTAAGACCCATCCTTTCAAGTATATATTATACAGACTGGAGAGAAGAAGGGAAACAGGTCATAGTTAACTCAAGCACAGTAACAATAGAGGGGCCAAAGGGGGCTACTTACTGATTAAAGGAATGTAAGTGTTAATACCCCCCCTTCCTGACAGGGGCACTGCGGCGTCATTGCCCAGCGAGACATCTGCTTGAAAGCTGGACGCTAATTTCATTTTAAAAAGAATAAAAAAACAAAAATGTAAAAAGGTTATAAAGAAACAGCAAATTGAGAACATAAACACCACTGCAATTAAATGGCAGAAGTGGAAGCGTCTGCTGAAGCTCTACCTGCATATAACTCAGGGCCGTACACCGCTCCAACCACAGGACTCAACTTCCAACCTGAAACAACAAAGACTGCAGTGAATGCCAAAATCTACACCAAGAGAAGGAGCAGGCAGCGTGGGTACGGGGAACAGTCTCTTGTGTGCGCCCCAGCTTCACATGCAGCAGCTCTTTCCAATTTCTGCTTCACCTCAATCCCCCTTGGTGTAGATGGAGGCCAACTGCTTTTTTCTAACATCAAGGTCTAGGTGTAGGCTGCTGTACTGGAGGGAACAGCCAAACATCGGCTACAGGCAGCAGGGCACTGAGGGAATGCCAACTGCCTCACGCATGTATTCGCCACAAGCACCATGCAGCCCTGCCTTCCCTGTGTGAACCTGGCTGTCAAGCTCCTCCACGCATTCATGGGGAATGCCATGGATCCAAAACCTCTCCAAAGCCACAGGGCAGTCAATTTGCACCCTTAAACTCTCAAATCACCACTGAAATATGACATTTGCTAGAGATCTAAAAAGCAACAGCGATGGAGATTTCCTCACTAGCTGAATTCCATGACTGCATCGCAAAAAAAGCAACTCACTCTCCTCATCTCACATTCGCTCCTCTCTGTTATTTTAAAAAGTTTCCTGTTGCCTTTCTGCTTCTTTTCAGATAATTTTAATATCATCTGGATAATTGGCAAGAACTGAAAATCATCAACACAAAACATGCCGTAGAATAACGCTTCAAGCAGTCACTGCTGTCTTGCCACTGTGGAAAGCGTGTGAACGCGTTCCCCAGTCAGATCAAGAAACCTGTCTGCCATCCTCACCACCTTTCTACCAGGGGACACAAGACGAGCGTAAAGCTACCAACATGATCTGGGCTGGCCTCCACAAAGCATGGAAAGACCTTATCTGTTCAGCCAACAACAACACAGATATTTCTACTGAGATAAATCCACACCTTTCCTCTGTCTTACTTTCAGAGCCCTGATGCACTCACTGCACTTCCACCACCTCTACCCAGCCCGGAAACCACGTGAGTAACCTCGTGAAGTGCAGCCCACCAGCATCACTCCATCACCTCCACTACCGAGGCACGACGCACACTCCCTGCACAAGGCTGGGCACGCTGCCCTGCCCACCTCGATGGTACAGCACTAACCTGAGTGGTGGCAATAACAGGACCGGGATCAGCCCCTGGGCTCAGTAACGGTTGTACCACCACTTGTCAGGATGCCTTCAGCCTGGCCTAATACCGAGTCCTCTGCATAGTTTCAAAGCAAACACTGCTGGCTGTACAGCCAAAATGTTCCTGCCTGTTACCACATTTCACAACTTTTTTTTTTAAACGGAAGCCAGAATGATACCAAATAGCTGTACACGTTTTCTGTCCTTGCTTTTAGGAGAACATAACACGGCTGCATTGCCTTTCACTACAAAACTTCCTAATTCCTTTCAAACACTAAAACTCCAAATCCCAGTCTTTCTGCCTGCCCCTGCCTTCTCCAGTTCTGAAACCAAGAAACAATTACATGATTTGCCAAGAGCCACACTACAAGTCAGCAGCAGACCAACAAATAACATCTGTATTTTCTGCCTTCAGAGTCTTACAATGTAATCAAAACGGATTCTTGCATTAGCAGCTACCTATGCTTAGCTCTCTACTTTATTGAAGCTGTTTGGGAATGTTTTCAGGCCAAGAAGAATTTTCCCTGCCTGCTTCAGGACAAAGACTCAGATTCAAAATGTGTATCAAAGCAGTATTCAGCTCTGTCAGGCAAATAATGATTTTTTTTTTTTTTTTAAAGCTATATGTGCCTATGCAGTAAAATTAGTGCATAGACAGAAGAACCTAGATATCCCAATGAAACAGGATTCTTCATTACCCAAACAACTTGGTCATTCTCTATTCAGGTTCACTGGAAAATGACTGAATGCCAGACACAGCCTGTAACAAGCGAACACACAAATAGCCCAGTGCCTCTGTTTTCCCAGCTGCTTGGGGACAGTTGTACTTCTACTGCTAGAATCTAAGCTGAGATATACCCAGCTACGTATCCCAAATGATTCTCCTTTTGTACTTAGGGTTTTAAGTGATGGCCATCCCACTGCAGCCTAGCAGAGCATTAGCTTGCAGCAGTGGCAGGCAACACATCAGACCCTGGGTTCCCTTCCTAGTTTGGCCATGTTGGGCACAATATTACTCCTCTCTGCTCCAACTTCTCATTCTGAAAAATGGTCTCTCTGTAAACTCTTTCAGTTATACTGAAGCATAATACTGTAGATCAGGGCTTAGGAGTTGAAGGTCTGGGTTCTTCTGGGGTGGTGGTGGTGGTATTTGTTTGACTGGGGAGGCCCTGATGACTTTCCCCTCACCAGGGAGGGTTTGTCTTCCTTCTAACCTCTCAGCTCATCACTAGCACAAACAGTCTCTCTTACCATTTGCGTATGGCGTGACCATCTTCTTATTGGTCATCACTCGCGCTGTGGCGTTGTTAACCTAAAAGCAAAAAGGGGATGGGGAGGAGAGGGAAGGAAGCAGAGGACATTAGGGAAAATGATGGAAAACTCTCAGATATCACACACACACACACACGCACACATACACACTATACTTTTCTGAGCAAAAAAAAATTAAATAACCAATTTTACAATAATGCAGTTTTTAAATTACTTTTAACAATTGCCATTTAATTTTAAACATTACAGCTAAATATGGCACTTTAAATTATGCATTTTAAACAAAAGGCCAACAAGAGTAAAGTGCAGATTCTCAGACACCCTGCCACCCCTTAGCATGTGATTATCATCAGCTCATCGCTCTGAACAGCAAAACTTGGTGCTCACGCCTGCAGCCCAGGACAGGGGAACTGAAGCAGGTGATGCACAAGCTGACTTGTTCCTCAAGCTCACTGTTGGATGGAGATAGGAAAAGGGAACCTGGAGTCATCAGCTTTAGATCTGAACTACCAAGGTTTGAGGAGATTTTAGGAACACCACCAAGTGTTCGGACAGTCCGTGTTCATTGATTTGCTCCCCATCACTTTTACTTGGGAAAAAAATAATCTGGAAAAAAAAAATTAAAGAAAAGAAAATGCATAGCAGCAGGGCTAGGTTTTTTATTGTCATTTATTGTGCCCTCCACCCTCTTTACAGAGCTCTGCATTGTTCCAAGCAGTTTGATTGCTCAAGCAAGTGGGGTGTTACCACAGAGATGGTGCTGATAAAGAAAAGATGAACCAGTTTGGAAGCCAAGATACTGCAGCCCCGTGTCAGACAGCCTCAGAGTTCTTGCAAGGAGGGCGAAGTCTTTATTCAATGTCAATAATTTATCAAAACACATGCCAAATAGGAATTAAAGCCAGGGTTAAGAGGAAAAAAAAAATTATAAAAATAGATGCTATTCCGGGCCCTTGAGACTTACAGAAATGTGAGCGTATGCAAGGTGGGGAACCTGGAACTACATTTACTCTTGTTTGAGCCCCAAAACAATTGAAACATTACACATTTAAAAAGAAAGAATGGGAAACAACAATGATGAGACTGAGGGCATGCAGTTAAACACACACAGATAAAGAAAGAAAAAAAAACACAATTGATTCAGGGGGTGGGGAGGGAGGAGGGAGGAGATAGGGTCTCACAGACAATCATTAAGATGGAGCGAGTGCCTGAAATCAGCTGCTACAGCAAAGTGCAACACAAGCACTTAAAGGAAAAATTGCCAGAACCGATCAGAAACCACCAGTCAGCAAGAGACCAACAGCTGCATTTAACCAAGTAAAGAAATAAACTGGGGAGGGGAAAAAAAGAAAGAGGAAAGGAACAGTAACAGCTACAAACAGGTCTCAGAGAGCGGCAGAAAGAAGGGGCAGGAGAGAGAGAAGAGGAAATGGGTGCATTAATAAAAACCAGCCAAACTGGAGTTCAGTAACTCTGAGTAAGATGTGCAAGGGGAAATCACCATGAAGTCAGTAATCAGACAGCTCAGACTGCTACAAAACGATATGTACATCCAAAGTCCAGGCGGCATTACTCAACAGCATTGAAAATAAAAGGGGGAGAGGGGGGAAGGAGGTGGGTGGGGACAACAAGTCAAATCACATTTTGTTGTGTTAATGTGAGATGGCAGATGGATTTTTTTTTTCTTAATTTTTTTTTTTTGTAATTCTAAGAAAAATTAAAAAAAAAAAAAAAGCTTCTTCTCTAGTGCTTTTGTTTCACTTACCGCCAACTCGTACCATCGCCAGCATTGTGTATAGTTACCATGGAAAGAGTGAGTCAAGTGAAGGGCCCTAAACGCTAAACCATCGAGAAGGGAAATAAAAAACAAAAACAAAACAAAAAAAAAAAAA
>VXAV01008786.1:11223-26353 GCA_013399715.1 Alectura lathami | reverse complement strand
AAGAAGAAAAAAAAAACCACCACCACCATGGTATTAAGTACAAACTAGGCATGAGGAAAAGGCTAAATCTCATTGGTTTTGTACACAGATCAACTGCTTTCTGGTTTCCAGAAAATACAGAGACTGAAGAATTTCAGAATGCATCCTGGCAAGCACGGGTTGAAATTTGCAGAGGGCTCTGAACATGAACAGATCCCAGAAGGTATGTTAAAGCAAAGAGGCCACCTTAAGCTTGTGAACCTCAAATCCAGGAGAAAGACATACAGACTCTAAACCAAAACTGCTTAGCTGAATTGCAACTTCAAAATCTCTTGTGTGCATGCACACATGTGCACACACGTGTGTGTGGGGAATAGGGAAATTTTGTTTTAATTGAAAATGGGAATCTTAGCATTGATTAAGTCAAGCAGAGTATAGACATGCACTGTGCAAGCTTCCCCCATAGAGCTTTGGCAATGCACCTCGCTCCTGACCTGCAAAACTCCCTGCTATTCCAGTGCTGAACCTCCTGGGCAGAGAGAGAATCACATCAATTTGTCATTGTGGTGATACTGGTTATGTGATGAGAACCAATTGCCAATTAGGACAAAAATACTGAATCTCTCTGCAACTGACCTGAGCAACATCTGAAATCTCATCTCCAGAGAAACAGGTTACCACTAGCTCTCCATAAAACCTCCCTCTTAATACATTTTGAAGATGAAGGTAGGTTGCAAATGCAAATTCAGTGGGGGAGAGGTCCACAGGGGCAGGGCAAGGGGACTGAGGATGCTTTTATTACGCATCAAACATCTCAAACGTGAAAGGTCATTACCTCAGAAATACTGAGCAAGTCTGCAAAAGAGAGTAAACAAAATCCTTCCACATATGAGATGTTACACTTTTTCCATGAGAGGTTTCTACGGAAGTATTTTAACGCAATGAAGACATGGTTTGGAGGGGGCTGTCAGGCTTTATTTTCACCAGCTCCCGTCCCACAAAGCAGTTTCACTCTATTCTGCCTTCCCCAGAGAGCACCCATTGCTGGTGCAATGCGAAGGGGTTGGTATGTTTGATCAGAAGGCTGGGGAACCTGATCCCACATTACAGATGGGAGCATCCAGCAGCATTCGTACATGCTGCCCAGAAATGACCATGCTCAGAGTCTGGAGTCAGAGGGAACAGGAGACAGTCCCCAGAATAGCTTTTCCCTTCCCCCATCACACTAATTCCTGCTGATCTCTACAGAGTACATTCTCTAGGCAATGAACTGCCTTTTACTCTGTGCAGTCAAAACAACAGAAGCGGGTACAGAAACAGGACTTACCTTGGAGCCGCGCTCATTAAAGATTATCTCTACATCAAGGATTTTGCCGAATTGCTGCGAAGAGACAAGGGGAAAAAAAGGCTTATTTTTGGCAATCCATTTTGTGTACCTTTTGCGGGCTGGATTAATACAAGAATGGAGGTGAGAATATTTCCATCTCTAGCATACAGGCAAAGGCATAAAACCCCCGTGACACGACTGAGTTCTCTCAGGTCATGCAGATTCTCTTGGTCACAGACCCCAAGTTTTCTCACAAAAGTCTGAAGAAAGAAAATCTCCAGAAGAGTTTTAGGGATTTGAGCTGGCTTCCCTCACCCACCCCTTTCAATCTTAACAGTTCTTTCTTTCCTCATGCTACTATTTCATCTAAGACTTGGTGATACGATTTCATCTAAGACCTCTAACAAGAGTTCTCAAACAGAATTCAGCATTTCAACTTCCTCCTGAAGCAGCTGTCACAAAGAAACTTAACAGTGACGATGTTTCTCTGGAGTGGACAGCCTCACAAAACTCTCCACTCTAGAGATTCCACACTCTGGATCTCCTGTTTTTGTCCCCTTTGCTTTTGGGAAATCCTAGTCTTCGAAAAGAATTGACGGAAGATTCAGAAACGATGACAACGGTCAAATCCCAAAAGTTTGTTTTTCATAAGCAGATCATTCACTTCGACCTGTGACATACAGGAGGCTGGTGACAACCTATGCAACTTTGTCATGTATGACCCAGTCCTGACTCCTGCCTTAGCCTGGAGACCCCAGCGGCCAGCAGTGCCCCACTGCTCTGCACTGTTTCAGTGCCGGGTTCCAAAGATCTCACCAGCCAGCAAAGAGTAAAAACAGGGAAATGAGGGCTACAGGCCAGAAGGGCAATTTGCCGCACTCTGTGGAACCACATATTGGTCACACCCTGTACCTGGGAACGTATTTTAGTGCTTTTATTGGACTGGATAGATTCAAACCAGTTATCTACATGTAAAAGGCGTTATCACTTCAACAGAGCCCTGCAATACTCTGTCTGCTAGAAATGTCAATGCTGTATTTCCAAACAGGAGGTTTCTTCTCCAGAAAGGCAAATCCAAGATCTCACTCTCACGAATATACATACGGACGACTCATCATCCCAGAAACATGTATTGCTTTCAAACCAGTTAGATATCTAAGCATTTTTCCTGCCCATTCTTTACAAAAGCTTTCATCAACACAGTTTTCATCTCACTGCTTAGCGAGTTATAAAGCAGGTAGGAAATGAAGGAAGAGGCAACAGAAGAACAAAGGATGGTGTTACAGTTAGGAAAGATGATGAACACCACCTCTGGGCACTAGAATCTTTCTGCTTTGCCACACTGCGACGTGATACTTACCTTTTTTTTTTTTTTTTTTTTTTTTTTTTTTAAATCAGTATTTCCATATGGAATCAAGTGGGTATAACACTTATTTTTTCTGGGTGCCTTGCTTGAAAGATTTGTGTCCAGATTTGCAGACGTGGAACATTCGCAACAGTAAGCCATGATGACTGAAGAGAAGCTTTGGATATGTAAAGCACTAAAAAGCTATTAAGTCCCTTCAATCGTCTTTATGCAAATGAAACGCTTCCAACAATTTCAGCCATAGTTACTGTCTGCTTGCATCTTCCATTCTTAAAAAGGAGATAGTTGTACTCTTTTACAAATGCTGGATCACAGATGTTGTTTTTACTGTTCTATTGTCTAAGGACAATACTTGATCTCCTATTCATCTCCAGAACAATTGAATTCATAATATCCTACGTTACACAAAGACTGAATAATGCAAATGTAGACGTGAACAGTGACTGCATCTTCCTTGAAACCTCAACATCATAACAGCCAGGCTCGATCCATGCTGGATCCTCTTTTGACCACTGCTGTGCCAATCACAGCTAAAACACATTTTCTATTTCTATCTTGTGCTTGGTGTGGGCTTGTCTGTAAAGGAGATCAGCCTTTGATTGCTTTTTGTTGCCTTTGCTACTCGGGCACTGCCATGAAAGAAATCAGTCGTGACTGCTCTCTTGGTAGACTATTTCAGTGTAGTTACACGACAGGGGCTGAACCAATTTGACAGCTTACGGCTGCCCAAGGGATGTCCCTGCTCCTTCATCCTTCCTGCCTGGGCTCACCAGCTTCCTCAAGCTGGCCCCAGTTCTCATTCTCACCCCCAGATGAACTGATACAGCTCACCAATCACACAAGAAAACAAAACCAACAAACTGAAGGTTTCCGATGGTTTCCTGATCTGAACTGGTTCAAAGCGTCAAGAGAGTGTTAGGACTCTGGGAATAAGGGAGAACAGCAAGCTTCATACTCAGCCCCAGAGCAGGATCTGTCCCTGCCAGATCAGCTCAGCTGCCTAGCCTTGCCAGACACATGCTGAAACAGCCGGGCTCTTGATAAATGTAAATGCCAAAATTATTTTCAGAATCTTCAGAGTGACCAAAAATCACCAGTTTCTTCTTCATTAGAATCGTCCTAAAAGAGAACAAATTGTGCAGCTTCCAGTGCACAATTACGTCTTGCCACCTTCCCCTTTCTCCACACCCAGCTGGGCCAGGATACTCGGGTATTACTGCCAGGCTCACTGCTCAGGGTTCCCACACCAACAGGAAATCCTGCCTTGTGCGTTCAGTTCCTCAGGCCTGGCAACAAGCTGGAGGTAATGCTGAATGTAAGTGGTCTGACTCAGCTCTGAGAGAGGCAGCCCCCTGCCCTGAAGATAAAGGAGATATGTATGCTGTGTCCTGGATGACAATTAAGATCGTCAAAGCCTGATGCTGGAGGGAGGGAGTAGATGCTTGAAGCCTACTGCAACGGGCTTTCCACCTAAGTTGCGTTTGAAGAGGAAGGCGGGAAGGAGCAGGGACAACAGCGGCTAACTGCTAAACTGAGGCTTGCTGGAGAGGGGTTTCCTACTCCATGAAATTCCCTGGAAGAAAGCAGCGTGATTGTGAGGCAGGAGGACGTGTGCTGGACTCTCCAAGGCTCTCCACACCTGCTCTGGCAGCTCCAAAATTCACTGCTCTTGTTGTTACTGCTGCAACGGTCACAGCAGGTTCAGGACTTAATGCACTTTTTTTTGGTTGTGTGCCAGAATTTTCCTGAAGAATGAAAGCCGGTAAAAACAAACAAACAAACAAAAGAACTAGTTCATTTTTAACAGTTTGCGTCTTTTTCAAAGCTGAATCTAATTCAGTGGAACACAAAAAGGCACTTTGTTCTCCGATGGTGCTTCCCCTACCAATGTCAACAATCTACTGCAAACACTGGAAATTTTAAGAGGTCTTTCGCAAAAGGTTACAAATTAGAAAAAGCTAGGCCATCTGAAAACAGAGGTCAACACCAAATGTCCCCACAGTAATTTTTTTAAAACCATGTATACGGGCATGTTTGTGTTTTACAGCAGACAGAGGGTCTGGCCAAATAAAACAAGATCCATGCTTAGGCTATCCATGATGGTGACTAACCCGCTAATCTCTAATCTTGAAGGCATAAATCACTGTGCTCACAGAGAACTGCTTCTTTCACTCAGCGATTACCATGAACATCTATTTACAACCCAGCACAGCAGAAGTGGAAAAAATCCTAAGCAGAGTACACAGCCTCTGAAGAAAGCATGGCAGAACTACACGCCTCAAATGCTCCCCACTGTGACTTCAACAGCTTCCAGCATGAGCAAGAAGCCAGCACACCCCGCTACATGTCAGGTCATGAAAGAAGCCTCCTTCACGAACTGGTCATGTGTGAGATAGATACATTGATATATAGCAATCATATGGCAGGTGTGTAGGTACGTATGTACACACACACACTTTCAATCATGCCATGGAGCTTTAGAATCTCGTTTCATCTTAGTCCTCCATTCCCTGAAGTGACCTTGTATGGTTGTTTTTCCGTAAAGCAGGCAAATGTGAACCATCTCTACAGAGGCAGCGGGGGCTGTTGGAAGTAATAGTTTTAAGGGGCATAAAGGTATTAACAGACATCAGCTATGAACAGAACCAAAATTTTCTTCCTTGAACATTATATACCTTAAAGATGCAAGGGCATTGTGCAAGGAAAAGAATGCCTGCTGTGTGTTTCTTTCTATCCAGATGACTCAGGCAGCAGATTTTTCCAGCAGAGGCCGTAACTATATTCCATATAATAAATTTGAGAGATCTGGCACCAGAAAGCTTTTGCCTTCCAAGGCACTGACAGTTTGGTAGGGCCCCTCCTGTACGCTCCATTCCAGCTGGCCCTACCTCCTCTCCCTGTCTAGAGCTTTCAAAAATCACCTCCAAAACGTGCCAGACAAATCACTTAACCCTAAACAAGCCAAGAACAGGGCAGGATGAAATGAATTCTCTAGAAGTTATGGAACACTAAAAGGTAGCGTAAGACACCATCTGACAACCTCCTATCCCTACAACAGAAGTTTCTATGCCCAAGCAGCTACATAATTCGCTATGGCCTTACATAATTCACTTAGAGGTGAGTACAGTGAACTAAACACAAAAGACACCAAATCATCCATTTTCAAAGACAGTCTAAATTCCACCAGAAATTCAATCACTTCTGCAGGAAACAATTTCAGGTCCTCATGCTTGAGGTGCGCAAGCAAGAGCACTTCACATGCACGGTAGGTCCCTGCTGCCCTGAGTGCCCTCTGCCCAGCTCCCCGCTCAGCTGTTTTCAGCTGAAAGACCCTGCTGCTGACCTGTTGCCCAACAAAATACATATTTTCTAAGAAACCAGACTTTAAATGGAAGCCGCAGAACAGCACAGATTTCTAACAGGATTTACAGAGCACAGCCGTCTCGGCAAACAATGCGATGAGAAGCATGGTTTATCAGTCATTCGTTACCAACTGACTCACCAACAAAACATTTTCACACAAAACTGAGATGCGGATGAGCAGTACCACAGAGCACTGCTCCAGAGATCTCTAACAGCAGGCTGGCTGCCAGCTGCTTGTTCCCACCTCGCGCCTGCACCTCGGCCCGGTGCCGCTGCCACGCGAGCAGTGCCTGGAGCCACGCTCACAGATGCGGCCTAGACTCAAAGCTGGGTTTGAGAGGACTTGCACAGCCCTCAAAGGTGTTTTGTACTCTTGACACCAGAACAAAGTTAGATGAGAAATTACATCCATTGATATATTTCAGGAAACGCTGAGTGCCAAAATGTTTCCCCCATAAGCCAAGGCCTTCAGCTTACAGGACCTTCCAAGAGTATCTGCTACAGAGCTCCCAGAGGTGAGTTGTTTGGATCATACAAAGCAGTTGTCTACCACAAACATACCTCATACAGAAATGTTGCAGCAGATACACGAACCATGCTCAGAGAAGGAAAAAGGTAACATTGCCTTCCTTACAATATGAAGGAGGGGAAATAAAAGAAAGGCAGAAAGGCAGCCATTGTTCTGTCACCTTCAACAGTTAAAGCTACTAATAGCTTCATTAATAGAAGTTAAAGGTGACAGAACGGTCACCTTTATGTACAAACAGCTATGCATTGTTACTGCTGCAGCTGATAACCCACAATATCCCTTTATTACCTGGGCTGGACTGAGGATGTTCCCCACCAGAAGCAATTAACAGCCTACAGGTAGTAGCCATGAAACAAGCTACATGAAGTATTGTATTCAACAAAAGTATATTTCAATTTGAAGCCAGAGTCCGAGAAATATCACACCCTCTGCACTGCTACCCTACCTTCATCTGCAATCGTCATCAATGTATTCCTTATTTTTATCTTGTACTTCCTACTTTTTTCTCCTTTTTTAAGAATACAAGAAGATTCATGAACACTTGAGAGTGTTTTTCTAAGGTAAATTCTGAGATAAATCAATTCTGGCTACTTGTGCTGTTGCTCTCACAACAGGTAAGTAGGATTTAGTACACAGACACCCATATGAGCCATCAGAACAATGCACTTTGCTTTTCTTTGTGGAGGCAATTCATGATTCAGCTTGAGAGCAGATGGATGTCCAGCGCAGCTTCTTGAGGCTGAAGAGGGAAGGACTGAAGATATCAGTCACGAGATACAACCACAGGCACCATCACAGCACCAAGTTGAAATGACTGGAAACATGTTGATGAGACCAGGAGCTTTTCTTCTGCTTACGTAGTCCATCAAGGAAGGGAGCAGCCTACCAGCAGTCAAGGAGAAGACTACTACCATCACGCCAGAGGCCTTGCGCACATACGTTGGAGAATGTCCCTCATAAACCGGGTAAGATTTTGAAAAGATGGGCTAACTTGTTTTTAACACTGAGAGCAACTCCACTACCCAGTAAGTTGTTCCACTGTTTATATTAGCCTAAATGACTACGAGTCTCCTCTTATTTCAAAGTTAATTGTGATAACTCCTAGCTTCCAACTGGAAAATCTTGTTATGACTGTAAATAAGATCTAAAACCCCCATCAGTAGGTATCGTCCATGCATAAGCACCTGTATAACACAGCCTAGCCACCTCACATCATCTTTTTGATAAACTGAATAAATGAGCCCAACACCCTACACACCTAAAAAGCCACTCCTCTTTAAAAGCACAGGTCATTTTTATTGCCCTAAACCAAACTCAGAACTGAACAGAACTATGCAGTCTTTTCAACTTTGAACATCAGCAAGATCACATCCCTCCTTCAATCTGATATTGGCCTTTACACTACTGAAGGAATTATCTTCACTGATCACCAGTGTTGTCCGAAATCAGTGTTTTCCAAACAAAACCTTCTATCCCACGAACACAGTATTCTGCACTAAGCTGTATCAAACAGTTTTGCAGCATTTACTATCAGTTGANTATATATATAACTGCAAACCTTACTGGCAAGGTTTTAATAGTGTTGTCTCCAAGGGTTGATATAGATATTCAACAGGACAGACTGACATGGATCCTCCTTTGTTGTTAACTACATACAAAACCAGATATGGTAAAAATACCTTGTTACATCACAAACATAGAAAGAACTAAACAAGTATTTGTGTAAAAATCTTTTATTGAGAGCCAGACTGCACCCGTGCCTGTATTAGAACTTTTCTTCTTGCATGTAAATAATTGACACTCTCTTCTCTGAGATCACATCACCAGTATCTCGGATTTCTTTTCTCACCTGCTTCTTTGCTTAAGTTCACAATTACACTCGCTGCCACTTAGCTCCCCCTCCTCTTCACCCTCCCTGCCTGGTGTGCAGATTGCTTTATGTTAACACACTTTCAACGAGTGTGGAATCATGCCTTTTTGGCCATCAGTATGATTTTGTTGAATACCTTACAGCTTCCATTAACACTTCTTTCAAACGTACCCTCCTGGTTAGCTATCCTGCCAATTGTTTAAACCAAGAAACAGACTCTTCCAAAGCTCCTTGCATTACTGACTGATGCCACCTTCTATTTGCACACAGTAAATACAGACAAATAACAATCACTGGTACCTAGGCAACCGTGGGATCTCAGGTCAGCTATTAACTCTTCTCTACCAGCTAGAACAAGGTCAACTATTGATTTATTCCACAGTGGGTACAGAACCGTGTGCATTAAAAATGACCTATTCTTCCTAGAAGCTTTCTTGAAGCCTTTTCACTAGCATCATGAAATGTCAGGTAAATATTACCTGTTTTAAGCAGCCTATTTTATTTGCCAGCCTATAAGAAGCATATACTTAAGGAAACATTTCTTCCACTGCTGAGGATATTGCAGGAGCCTGCTAGAAACGCATGATAGGAGAGAGATGACTTGAAACCCAAACAACTTGAATTTGTCAGGAAATCCTCACGTCTGCAGCTCTCTCGAATGGCGGTGGTTTGGAAAACATTATATAACTTCCACTTTATCACACACTCAACAACATGTCTGAAGTCCACCTCCACTCCAGACTGGATGAAGGCGTCAGCTTCATGTTTTGTGCCCCAGGACTGGGCTGACCTCTCGCATGCTGTTCAGTCCTCAGGGGACTTTCTCCCTCCCCACCATCACATTTATTTCTTCTTCCTCTGCTGCTTTGCTGTCTACCCAATTTCTCTTGTTGCACAGTAGTTTGGGAAAAATCACTCCAGGCGAGGGTTTTGAGTCTCTCAGATATGACGCTGAGGAGATGTGACCTGACACACAGAAGGGAGAGGGAGATGATGGGGGTTACAGGCCAGCCACAGCTGAAGACTCAGACAACCATGAGTGCCCTGTAGGAGAAAGGGTTGGTTTCAGTGAGTCACCCAAGGGAAAGCATCCTGATGCTGAAAGAGAAATAGGAGCAAAGGGGATTCAGACAGAAACACTCTCCTCCTGCTTGAGGCTCTGAACATGCTGAGAGAAGCAGCAGAGAAAAAAAGGGAGCCATTGATTATTTTCTCTGCAAAGTGACAAAATTTTTCCTTAGAGGAAAATGGCACTTTTTTAATGCCTCAAAAGATGAATGATCTTCTGGTATGCAAGATTCTCAGCAAACACAGTGCCAGGTGAATTAGCAGAAGGTTTTACAGGGAACATACCATTTACCTGAGTCAAAAATCACATCACCATGCTGGAACTCAAGATGATGTTTAGACAAAAAGTAAACCAACGACAGATGACTTAGGGAACAATGGGAGCCAACTCACATAGCGTGCAGAAGGGGTGGGGAAGTGCAAGTGGAAACATCTAGGTCCCAAAAAAGGATGAGAAACCTTAGGCTGCATTTTCTACATGTCCCCTTTCACGACAGCAGTTCATTCATATTGCCTGGGTCTCCCCATCTCCAAAGCAGACACGAGATTCAAGAGGACAGGGATGTTCTTGCCATTTCCATCTCATTCCTGCCCCCACGCCAGGAGCACAGGGAGGAACTGTGTCAGTGTGAATGAGCACGAAAGGGTCCAGTCGTCGAGCAAGCACTGGTCCCAAGGGAAGGGGCAGCGTGAATGTGGAACAGTTTCTGTAAGTGATGCAGCTCCCAGGAGAGAGGAGCAGCAGCAGCACAGAGCAGGGCGTGCTAAATACAGACTGTAGCAGGTGGTCCAAGAACTGGCTGTGATCTCAGCAACCAGTTTATCCAAACCGGACGGAACTGCCTACCCCACAGCTCTGCGACAGCAAAAAGCAAGCTAAAAAACACAAGCAGAACAGGCAACCGAATTCGGCAATCACAGATTGCCAGGAGATGAGTTTCACCCTCGAAAAATTCCCGCAGATGTCAAAAGTGCAGCAATCTAATGCATGAGCAAAAAGGAATGCCAGCCCAGGCCTCCAGCAATGGAATCACAGAACTGTGATTTCGGCTAGGACCTACTTCCAGAGGTCATTTAGTTCAACACCTGCTCAGAGCAGGTCTAATGAGATCAGTGAGGCTGGGCTGTATCCAGTCAAGTCTTAACCACCTCCAAGGACAGAGGTGTCTGAAGACCTGCTGAGGTCTCTCTGAACAGCAGCCCTGGCCTCTGGCACTTTGACAACTCCTCAGTTCGTTCTTGTCTACAAATTAGCTTCTTATGGATGAAAGAGAAACAAACAAAAAAAAGTAACAAAAAAAAAAAAACCCGACGAACAAGAAACAAAAATGTCTCACAATATACAGTAATTTAGATTCCCGCTGAAGACAACTACTGAAAGTTTTAACATCTCTGCACACTTTCTTCACTTTGTATTGTCCAAGCAATTAATAGATAATTCCAATTCTTCTTTTCATGTATAAACTTAAGCCTGAAGTTGAAATGTGAATTTGACACACTTAAATACCATAATGCTACTCTCCACGTAGCAGTGCTCATGTAGGCACAAGTGCACACATACACAGATGTCTAAAGAGATAAAACAGCCGAAACCGCAGAATTTGGAGGAACAGCTGGCTACATGTTGAGGACCAAGGTACACTTACATGCAAAGAAGTGTGGTTAAAGGAACCTTAGCTTTGTTCTTTCCTGACTTGAGTGCTCTACACTGCATCTTAAATAGGCAGCAACATCCTAAGCCTTTCTAAAGAAGTATTTCTAAAGACTTTAAAACACATCATCAGCCAAGGATGCTACCATTGTACCAACAAGTCACAGATTCCTGATGACGACATAGCCAACTTCTCCGGAAGGTTAGGTCACGAGGCATCCAGCTCATCTGCGTCCGTATGGAACCGTCTATACTCACGTGAACTAACTCTTCCTCAAAGAGCTTATAAATTGAGATGAACAGCATGCAAAGATTAGGCTAGACAAAGTATTTCATCAAAATAAACAAGATGCATATCACACGCAATGTGAAATACCATCCAACTTGCACTAGCTGTTCCACATGCAACTGCTGGTTGGCCAATTCCTTGCAGTAATTTTTCATCACAAAAGTGGATCATGAGGAAAGACAAATATTTCAATAAGTTCCTAAGCAACTGAAAAACAGTGCTTTGCAAGGGATATATTAAGGCAATGTTTAATTCTAGTCTTCACTGGGAAATAGGATGAAGTTTTGTTTTGTTTTTCCAAGCCAATTATTAGCTTACGCTCAACATATTGGTATGAGCGACGCAGTCAGAGTTCTCACGTGTATTTACCAACTGAGGTAAATGCTAATTGCCCTAATCCCGCAAACGTTTTTAGTATGTTGAGTAAACTGGACAGGGGCAAAAGAAGGGGTAGCAGGGCTTTTCTTCCACAGGAACACACCAACACCATACATTCTGCCCGTGGTGAAGGACCTGCTGCGCCTTGAAGGGCTCCAATGACTTACCCCAAACATCTGTCGAAGGTCAGGATCTCGAAAGCGGAAGGGAATGTTTGACACATGAAGCCGTTTTGGAGTGGATTTGCTCTCAGTGTTCTCACTGCTCTGTGTCTGTGATTGCTGTCCATCTGTCTGTGCCCCTCCTTCTGTCTGCTGAAAGCAGAAAGACAAAAGTATGAGCATGAGTAGAAACTATACAATTTGTTTTCATATGCTCTGTCCACCTCCTTTTACATATTAGTACCACATTTGTGATTGCAGTATCTGAGCACTTGACAATTACTTTGGTAAAGCCACTAACGCTTAACAATCGATCTGTTGTTTACTCAGGGAAAGAGAAGGGAAGAACAGTAATGAGATCTCAGCTTCCCTCCCTTCGTATCACCTTTTAGCTTAGCAGATTTGCCTTTGGTTTTCTTAAATTGCTTCTCGTTCCCCCTGCTCTTCCTCACTTCAGCTGCCACCATATGAGAGCTCTAATGAAGAGGCGGATCTTCCGTATCCTGAAGCAGGGAGTACCGCCACTCTAATCTCATGTGGCAGGATGTTCCTGCAGTCATCAAAATCCCTCAGCTGAAGAGGCAGCTCTTCACCAGGCCAATACCAGAAATGCATCTCCAGGCAAAATGGCATCTGCTCTGTCAAGCTCCCTTCAGAGAAACACTACCCCAAAAGAAGGTCTATAATTAAATGGTAAAATCCACATATCAACAGCTTACGGATGTCTTCAATTAACTTTTCTACTACATTTAAAAGTCAGCCCAGGGACAGGAAAGAGCCATTACCGGTGCTGGATTTATAAAAACTCCAAGTGCTACTTCCTACTACTATCTCCACAAACTGGGAATTGGTTCTGACATTCCCAAGCACAGACTGGTACAGCAAACCCAGGGCGAGGGGTGGGCTCGCAGTACTTGAACACAGAGAATGTACAGCAAGAAGGGACACCAGTGTGCCAGAAGAGAGACCTAACGGCCCCACAGAGAGGAAGAAAGGAAAAGAACCTCAGCCACTCATGTTGGGCTTAGAGTAAGATGTGGCAATATCTGAGCAAGGCACTCAACATAAAGGCAAGGCACAGCCCCTTTGCAAAATGCCTTGATGAGAAAATGGTGGGCTTTTGCGCTTTAGTAAAAAAAAAAAAATGCTATCACACAGAGCTGCAGAACAGAGCAGACTATAAACCAGTCAGTCTTATCACTCTGTCCCTGGCCCAAGAGCAAGCAGCAACAGGTGAAGGTATTCAGAGGGCACCCACCCACCCCCATCTCCTGTTGCCTGACTCAGCCTCATGGGACTGATGCTCTGACACCCGTGTGATGCGCTTTGAAGCACCATTTCATTTCTTTAGATGCCAGCCTGATGTCCTCCTTAACCCACCAAGTGAAAATAAGTACTATGAGAAGGCAAATACTGCTTAATTGCTCGTTAGCCTTTTCAGGCACCTTCAAGAATGCATGTGGGCCTTAAAACTTATAATTAAGGAGTAGTAGGAAGGTTGTTTTGGTTGAGGCCTCTTTTTCACTCTCCTTTCTCTAAATACAGTTTGTCTACCAAAAAAAATCTCAAGGGAGTTGCCCACGCTGACTCCCCAACCACCTCCCCATGCTAGACTGCCCCGCACATCATTTGATATACAACACTTCATGAATATTTTGGGGAAAAAAAAAAAAAAAAAACATCTCTTTACAGAAACTGAACTGACAACACAGAGCGCTTCTTCTGGCCAGAAATGTCCCTTACAGACATGACCTTGAACTCACACACTGGTTATAAAGCACTGACAAGAGCAAGCTAACAGTTCAGCACCAGGGTCTTGTGCTGAGCTAAAGCAGTGGCAGCTTTCTGTATTATTTTAGTAGGACATGCAGGAAGCACAAAACATGTTTGATCTGATTAATATAAATTAAGCTGTGATAGGGGGTACAGAGATGCTGCCCTGCAATTATCTCTACTCTCCAGAGCCACGTGAGTCTTGGGAGAAGCCTAGAAGGATGAAGAACTTGTATTTGGCTAAGACTCATCCCCCACCAAGATATCAAATGCTCAAGAACAACCTCAAAAAATTCCGTTTGGTCATACCTAAAAAGCTGCCTTCCCCTCCTCAAATTTCCCCTCTTCACCTGCCTTCACCTCTATGTCAAAACACATCTCCAAATACACAGAGCATACCCTAGGGGAAGAATCGATGCAGCTGGCTTGTGATTAAATCACACCGTGCTATTTGGTGGTTTTATTTTTATTACTCCATCAGAGTACTTTGCTCCTCAGGGCAGATCCATCCAAGCAGGACAAAACACAGGGGCAGCCCATCCATCACCACTGCACACAATGCCAGCGCTGGAGTGAGTGCTCCAGAACAACTCCCCCAAATCATCAACACTCCCGCTCTCTCTCTTTCCAACCCATTTTTCAGCACGTTTTGGAGCCTTGCAGCAGTTTGCCAAATCCCATGCTTCCCGTGGCTGTGCGTGGAATTGGCAAGTGAGAAAACACCCACAGGTGCATCCCTCAAACATACTAGTGCATCTCCTGCAGCAGGAATTAGGAAAGGCAGAGAGACTCTACCATGTTTTTGTTGCCACTGCTCAGTCCCTAAATTCAAACATAGATGGCACAGGACTGGATCTGCTGCTTCCAGAGCAAAGGGAGCCAGGAGGTCCCCTGCACTCCTCTCCCAGCCATTTGTTCAGGAGCAGAGGGCAGAACTCCTTTCTTACCAAGGGTGCAATCTATCTTGTACAGTGGCCTGCTCAAAAGCACTCACAGCTGTTCCTGCATATGGCAGCGTGCTGCTGCCACACAGGAGTCAGTTTTCCAGCACGTGAGGTGTGCACAAGACAAAGGCTTCAAACAGGAGAAGCGAGAAGGGACGGGGGGCCTCAGCCCATTCTTACCTTTTTGACCACGCTGAGACTCCCCTAGTGTTTTGCAGGCTTTCACATCTCCTGATTTTTCAGCAGTAGTTTAACATTAAATACCTTTTCTCTCTGGATGCTGCAGCTCCCTCATTTCTAGTGTCCACGGCCCCAGGGTAAAAGCTGAACTTTCAGCCACTCTAACATTAGCTCAATACATTTGTCTACTGCCACACATTCAGCTACAACAGAAATGAAATAAATGCTCTCCTCAGATCTTGCTTTTTCTAC
>VXAV01008786.1:0-11207 GCA_013399715.1 Alectura lathami | reverse complement strand
CCCCCACTTCCTTTTATAGTTATTCCTTGTCTTGATTCATTAGGAAGGAGATGAAAAGAAAGGCCTGGAGCCCGTTCTCCGGCAGCACATAATGGAGACTGGCAAAGCGCTGCCCTGACCGAGCCTGATGATAAAAGCTCGCGTTCCACCCAGCACCCACTCCTCACCCCGGCATCAAGTTCCAGCTCCTTCCTCCTGGCCTCACCGCAGCAGCTCGGCACAGAAGGGAGCTGATGGGTCTCGGTGCCTGCAGTCAGGCAGACCCCACACTTGAACACAGCCCTGGATCCCCGCTGCTTCCCCGCTGCAGCCTGGCTAACACACACTTACGCAGTGATAATGCCATTCACGCCTGCACACACAAGCTCTGAGCTGTTCAAGGTCACCAAGGTCTGCACCACAGCTCAGCGCATGCATGATGTTTGCTTCACTCAGCTCCTTGCTCCCCACACCACCCCCCTTGCACCTGCCAGCAGTAAGAAAACCCTGTGCAAGAAGAGGCAGCTGCAAAGGGAAGCACGCACAAATACCTGTGCACGTATATGCGCAAAAGGGGACTGGAGTGTTTGCAAGGCTTGGGGGCAGCTGTTCAGTCACCTTCCCACCTCTCAGCTAGGCTCTTCTGTCCCAAAGAGCTGGCAAACAAGCCACTGCTGAAGGATTTGTCCTCAGGGGTGTGAGGCATAGGGTGCACCTGAGCCTCAAGCAGACATCCATCTGCACAAGCAGACACAGGGCTACCCCACCACGAGCGAGATGAACACCCGCGCCACAGGCCAGCACAGAGGCTATCAATATCCAGCACATTCTGTTTCCCGCTTGCTTCTTCTCAACTGCAACTGCTTCAGGTCCAAGTTACAGCAAAGCGAAAAACAATCCCCCGACTTCTTCCCCCAGGAAAATAATGAGGAGGTTAAGATCCATAAATCACTGCAAAAGAAAATATTTACAAAATACAAACTGTAACTAATAGCTATATTTAAAAGGGGACTTGGGTGCCTTGCAGCATCTGGAAGACAGACTGTGCTCACTGCTTCTAGACCAGTCTTGGATTCATAAGAAAAATAATAATAATAAAAAAATAACCTTGATGGGATCAAGACCAGGAAGAACCGTGTGCAGACATGGAATGAAAACCAGGGCTGGCAGAAGGCAATCTGCCCACTGCCAAGAAGAGTGCAGGGAACACTGGAAGATCTCAGCAATTTCCAGTGAAGTACCTGTCTCAAAACAACCAGCTGCCCACCAGCAGATACCCACTAGGCAGATTTGGTGGAAAAGCAAGTGAAGAATTGGACACTGGACACCAAACCCCTCTCCCGCCCCACCATGCAGCACCCACAGGAGCTTCTGCTGCTTACACTATGCTTGCTGAGCACGCGGGCGAACACAGGGATAATAATCACCTGTCAACAGCAGTGAATTTTGGTTTAGCATCATATCCATGCTCTCAGTTTTTCAGAGGTGCCAGCACAGTTCTATAAAAACCATTGGGCTACGCTATAGGCACTGCTAAAACTGTGCCCAAACAAATGCAAGAAAAAAAAAGGCTAAGGACATACCGAATCACTTCTACTGGGCTTTTAACTATTTCCATTAGCTAGATTAACTTAGGGTTGTTTTTTTCTTTTTTCCTGACTGCTACCTGTTTTCAGACACATTTAGGCTTAAATCCTTTTGTTCCCTTTCCTCATTAAATAAAAATAAATCCCACCTGCAATCAGAACAAAAGCCTGACGCATGGAGAAGTTGTGCTACCTATCCTGTATGAGGACACCTCTGACACGTCACATTACATTTTCCACACAACCAAGTAAAATCAGTTTGTTTTCCTGAGCAGTATTCCTTGTAGGATTCCTTGGCTTTTTTTTTTTCCCCTCCTTTTCTGTCAATGAGGTGGTGAAGCGAAGCACCCCAAAGTCTCACTCTGCCGGCCACGATGCTCAACACGTTGTGAATGTTTCCAGTCCATCTCCCACAAAACAGGAATGCCCTGGCACGCTGAAGAAGGCAGTAAGATTTCCTGAGCTAGAGCTCATCTCCAGACCATGTCATTTACAGGGAGAGAAGAACAGCCATATAGTGACAGACTACAAATGTGTCCAGCCCACTAGCTACTTTCCGATAGCAGCCAAGCAGAGCATCTGGGGAAGAACACAGGAACAGGGCAAATGTTCAGTGCTGTTCCTCCAGCACACAGCCAGTTCGCGTCTCCTTTGTAGCTTGCCGCTGAATGAATCTATTGCCCATGAAATGTTTCAGTGAGTTTTATGAGCCTGTTTATGCTCTCAGCTTCTAAAGCATCCTGTGAATAAGAGTTCCACAGTTAAGTTCTTCAGTTTATGGGGAAAAAGAAAAAAAAAAAAAAAACAAGAAGTAAAAATCTGGTTTTGCGTTCCTTTGTTTTGGCTTTTATATACATATCACACTGTTATTTCCTGTATGTGTCCTAGTAGGCGAAAGCAGGAGAGCTCCCAGTACCATCCAGTATTCTATGTGCAAGTCACACCCCTTCCTTCGTCTATCGGCTCTCTTCCTAAGTGAAGATTTCATTTCTTCTCATAAAGAACCTGCTACACCCTTTTCATCACCGCTATTACCCTTCCTGTAGTGCTTCTAGATCTGCCCTAACCTTTGAGAGACACGCAGAACTGCCGCAGCTGTATACTCTCACATAATGGTATTTTCTGATTTATTCCTTGTTTCTCCTTTGAAATCATTTTTTAAACGTGCCTCACTAGACACAAGGCTGGAAGTGCTGACAACCAAAATAATCTGCCTCATACTCAAAGCAAATTTCTGATGTTAAATGTCAGAGTTTGCTGTCTCCAGGCAGTGATTTCCCATCTGTGGTGTCCAAACAACCAGCAGTTAGACATTTACTTGGAGCCAGCTCCCCCCCACATCTACCTGCTCAGCAGTACCAACAGATAACTGAGGACACTCATTAAACACATCCCTCACCTGAAATACCTTTCATGAGCAAACGCTTTAATTACTGGAGTGATGAAAAATAATTACAGAGGAAAATTTTGCTCTCTCAGACTAGGTAAGAAGTACCCAAGGGAAAGTCATCCTTATAACATCGTCCACGCGTTGCAAAAGCAAGCTGAGCAACCCCCGTGGTGCTGCTGGCTCCCTTCCTCCCAAACCCTTGTTGGATACCTGGGCCACAGCCAGCAGCCCGAGCAGCTTCCCCATCCTGCTTCTGGACGCGGTACGCAGGGGTCGTCCCCCCCCACCCCGACGTGCCTTTAGGAAACCTGTTAGGCTGTATCCCTTTATGGTGCAGCAGATGAGCTGAATGCGCTTCAGCACGGCGCATCAGAAAGCCGCGAGACACGCTGCTCTGTAATTAAGTAATGCTTTATATTGGTTCACGACGACGTAGCACCGAGGCGACAGCACCTGCCATTTTCCTGCAAAGTCATTTGCATAAACTTACTCCTCTGCTTCCATAGCTCCAGCTGCATTCTGTAATTTATATAGACACACAAATTCTTCCCTCTGACATTAACAAGAGAAACGAGTTGAATAATCAGCTCACAGTATTAAGAGCAATGCATTTACTATCAAGCAAGCTTTTTCAGCTCAGCGATGATTAATCTTCGCTCTGCGGGCAGAGCACTGGGAGATGCAGTGAGCTGACAATTGCTCTCAGCTCCTGGCCACGCACTCCGTGCGCTTACCTTGCGACAACAGCTTGTGCTGCATTCCTCCAAGAGCCCCTCTAATTCATTAACCCAGCCAAAGAATTGGACAGCTTTCTGCCAGGTTAGTGAATTAAAGTGGCTCACGTAGGGAACGCCACAGCCAGAAAACCGGAGTGGGAGCTCGTGCTGGGAGCCAGCTCTCTCTTTTCTGACAGCAGTGGACCTTTAGATCAGCTCAGCTGCCAGAGGAACCGCAGCCTCGTTAGCATCGCCCCCTGGGGTTCTCTGCGCTGGGTGTCTCCAGCAGGGAGAACAAGGCGTGTAAACCAAGAAGGGGGAAGGGGAAGGAGCCAGGCGACCCAGTGCTATAAAAAGTGAAATGCAGAGCGTCAACAGCTTAAGAGACAGGCTGCAACAGGCACAGCCAGTCGGCCAAATATGGTCTGCTACCTCGGGCTATTTTTAAGGCAGGTCCTTCAGCTGTGCTTTGGGACAGTATCAAGAGAAAGGACAGATGCTCCGAGACGACCAGGAGACTCACATGCCAGACAAGAAACAAAGCCCCACAGATGAGGCCTGATCCTAAAATAAACAGGTTCCAAAATATTAAGCTGTTTGTATTACACCACATATTGTGTCCATTCCTTTTCCATAGCCCGGCTCCGAGAGCTTTGAATGCTTTCCACCACACTCAGACCTCCAGAACCAAGCTCACCCTCCACTGATGACACCAGCCAGCCACCCCCCTTTGCCTGGGAGCTTGTGAACAGGAGGGAGACAGACTTTTTACATGGGCAGACAGAGACAGGACAAAGGGGAATGGTTTTAAACTAAAACAGGGAAGATTCAGATTAGATGTTAGGAAGAAATTCTTTTCTCAGAGGGCAGTGAGGCCCTGGCAGGGGCTGCCCAGAGCAGCTGTGGGTGCCCCATCCCTGGAGGTGCTCAAGGCCAGGCTGGGTGGGCCCTGGGCAGCCTGATCCAGTGGGTGGCAGCCAGCCCGTGGCAGGGGGTGGGGCTGGGGGGGCTCTGAAGTCCCTTCCAACCCAAGCCATCCTGACTCTATGATTTACACAGCCTAGGGGAGCATCTAGGAAGGCATGGAGCTTGATTCCCAAGGTTTCTTAAGTTCACTGCTGCTGTTTGACCAGATCACTGCGCATGAACTCAGCAGATCCCACTGCCAATCTTAAGTCACAGAATCATCACATAATCACAGAATGGTTTGGGTTGGAAGGGACCTTAAAGACCACCTAGTTCCAAGCCCCCTGCCGTGGGCAGGGACACCTGCCACTACACCAGGTTGCTCAGAGTCCCATCCAGCCTGGCCTTGAACACTGCCAGGGAGGGGGCATCCACAGCCTCTCTGGGCAACCTGTGCCAGTGTCTCACCACCCTCACAGGAAAGAATTTCTTACCAATATCTAGCCTAAATCTCCCCTCTTCCAGTTTGTGGCCATTGCCCCTCGTCCTGTCACTAGATGCCCTTCTGAAGAGTCCCTCCCCAGCTCTCCTGTAGCCCCCCTTCAGGTACTGAAAGGCCGCTGTCAGGTCTCCCCAGAGCCTTCTCTTCTCCAGGCTGAACAGCCCCAGCTCTCTCAGCCTGCCTTCGTAGGGGAGGTGCTCCAGCCCTCTGATCATCTTTGCAGCCCTCCTCTGGACCCACTCCAACAGCTCGATGTCTTTCTTGTGTTGGGGGCCCCACAACTGGGTGCAGTACTCCAGGTGAGATCTCACGAGAGCAGAGCAGAGGGGCAGGATCACCTCCCTCGCCCTGCTGGTCACGCTTCTGTTGATGCGACTGAGAATGCGGTTGGTCTTCTGGGCTGCAAGCGCACAATGTCGGGTGATGTCAAGCTTTTCCATCAGCCGACACCCCCAAACCCTTCTCCTCAGAGCTGCTCTCCAGACATTCTTGGCCCAATCTGTATTTGTGCTTGGGATGGCCCCGACCCAGGTGCAGGACCTTACACTTGGCCTTGTTGAACCTCATGAGGTTCGCATGGGCCCACCTCAAGTCATTAAACCCAACTTGTCTGTGGGACCCTGACAAGTTTCTATGAAAAGGTGCACCCCTGCAGTATAAAGGACCCCACTACAGACGCCACTATGCTGCTGTATAACCCAGTAACAACCAGATGATACTTCTCTTTCCATGAGGGACCTTTAAGCCACCCCATATTCTGTTACTTTTGCAATTCTCCTAAACTCTACCAGCCTGAAAAGCTGGAAATCCACACCACCTGAGCACATCTTTTGCCATCTCACTCTGCCCTAACAGGGCAGCAGCACAAGCCTTGTTCTTAAAAGCGAGGAGGGACCTAATCTGCCTGGCCAAAGGAATTTCCGAGTTATCCCATGGGAGCACAGGCTTCAAGCTTGCAGCCAAAAAATCCGCCAGCTATTCAGTCAGGGGTATCGCCTTCGCACAGATGACAGCAGCTGCGCTTGTCAGTCGCAATAATGGGAGGGGAGGATCATGTATCACTGCAACCAGTTTCTGCTATGTTAAAGTTAGCACTGGCATTTGAGCAAAACAACAAAATGAAGGGAAAGCTGCCTTGAAGCATAGCAGCCTAGTCCACATGGACTGGACACGTATGTCAAACAAGCAAAAAGCTGCCTTTGTGATGGACAAGATGCCTGATGCTAGCTGTAGATGTTCAAGATGAAACAGCCAACCTGTTCTGCTGTATTTTAACAGCTGCTGAGCATTCTTCCTCCCCCTAGTTCCTACATCATTAATCAGTGTACTGAGAAGGAGAAAAGTTGCAGGCAATTACATCCCAAGGCACCCCACAGAATCAAAATAAATTCATACAGTAGGGTTCCTGCACAGAAAGACAGAGGAACACAGACGATCCAAAACCCAGCGCTTGTGAAGCATGGGAATGCCCATGGCTGAGGTGCCTTCCCCCTCCCCACGTGCCACCATCCGGAATGCTCTGGGTTTGAGCACTCTCACCTGCAGCGGCAACCGCACCCTCACCCCTTTCTGGCCAGCAAGCCCAACGTCACAGGCTCAGCTTGCACATCTTTAACCGCGTTAAGTGCTCAGACCAGACGAGGCCACCTGCTTCCAACAGCCAGCATCAGCGCTGCGTGTTACCCCGCCTGCCTCCCAGACCATCTCTCCCAGTCATGCTCCCTCCTGGCAACACCAGCTTCTCCCTGCGGTCTCCCAGCAACACTCCCTCCCACACACAGGCTGCTGTTCCCCGGCTGGCGAGCCGCCTGCCAGTGTGCACATGGCGGGCTGTGCAGAGCCAGTGCGGGCTGACGGGAGGCAGAGCCGGGCCCTGCAGTGCCGTGGGGATGGCTCCTAATAAGGAAGAGGAGCAGGAGGTTTGGCAAAAGCTCGTGGCCAAGGTCAGGGATTGCATCACTTCCATTAGAAAGTGCTCTCAGGCTCTGGGCAAAGATGGGAGCAGGAAAAATACATGGAGAAGTGGCACTGCTCTGTTTTCCTCCCCATTTCCACACTTCTCATCAACCCAGCTGTTTGCTGGAGATGGGCCCAGATCTTACAGGCTGAATCAATATGAAAACCTTCATTTCTGCATGCTGTACCCTGCATCAGCCTCAAGTTTTATTTCCAGCCTGATCTCTTCCTGTCTACATTTGCCTCAGGTCAATGAAGGCCTTTGAAGTTCCTTTCAGGCACTATCAACATGCATTACAGGGTTTGTATCATTTTCTTCTCCGAGCTGCGGCATTCCGAGGATAAACTCGGAGATACCTCATCAAAGCCTCTGCCACCATTGTCAACCAAGCAGCCACTGCCCGCTGCAGAAGCGGCAGGGCCACACGCTGCGAGCCGCGCACACTGGAGCTGGCACTATCGGCTCTTCCCATCGCTGGCACTAAACTCACTCGGTACTTACAGGGAGGAAAATAATCTCTGTGAGCCAAACACCCAACTACAAGCAAAACTGAAAGCATTAACAGATTAAATCCACCCCGAGCACCGAAGGCTCTCACCATAAGGCTCTTTATTAGGAAGTTAAGTCTTAACAAGTGGCTTAAGGGGTGGATAAAGCTTTTCCTGGGATAATCTGCCAGCATGTTGTCCAGTGCCAGTTCCAGGCCATAGGAAGAAGAAAGCAAAAAAAGCAAGAAGGTGGAAATCTTTGTTTGGTAAATGGATGCCTTGTAGCTGGGAGGTCATCTCCTATCTTTGCCCCTGAAGCTCCCTGCCATTTTCAGAAAGTCAAAGAAAAGTGTTTTTCTACTCTGTTAGCTTCCTGAAAGCAGAAATATGCCGGGATTACACCTACAATAGTTGTGCTCTCTCTAATCCTTCGTACTGTCAGCCTTCCAGAATTTGCCTCCGTCACGTTCACGTGAACCATTTACCAATTAACTCAAGGTAAGTAACCCTTTTATAAAGGACTGTCTTTGGACAACACCACCACGGTAAAAGCACTATGATCTCAGGTATTGTTGCAGATACCTCTTTACAAGGGGAACATGCACAAGGGGAAAGACGAGAACACAGCAACGGACCATCAGAACCTCTGGCTATTTGCAGTTCTCTCCTTTCCAAGCCCATGATCTGCTGCACGGCCCCGCGCCTTTCTGCACTTACTGCGAGAGATCCGTTCTGCGTGCTGGCCGTGGTCGTGCTCTGCTCGCCATGCGGCTGCGTGCTCCCGTAGAGCGTCAGATTGTGCTCGCTGGTCTGGCCTGCATAGTCCTGAGTGTGTGGCACCCCGTACTCTGTGGGAATCCCGTTCTGTGGGGGTGGCGGAAATGGGATTGTGGTGAATGGCTGCACCATTGCATCAGGAGTTGCTGCTGGCTCCTGGTTACCCTGGAGAAAGGGGAAAGCAGAAGGCGGCTTTACTACACCACAAAATACGAACGGAAACATCAGCCTGAGAAATTGCGCACATACACACACGTTCCACACGGCTCATGTGAATATTCCATCCACTGCCACAGCCTTGTATTATCTTCTGCATCAAGAGGAGCACGCCTCGCTCCACTGAGCCATCACACCGGTTTCTAATCTCTTTTAGGCAACTTTCTCGCAGAGAACAAACTACAGGGCTTGCAATTTGCGCACCCCTGGAACCTCACAGAACGCTTTACATGCAGTAAGGTGTCATTTTGGAAGGGAGGAGAGGCGCTTAAAGCTTGGCATAGAAAAGGAAACAGGGTGCCGGGTCCATCTCCTCCAGC
This sequence comes from Alectura lathami, assembly GCA_013399715.1. NCBI lineage: Eukaryota > Metazoa > Chordata > Aves > Galliformes > Megapodiidae > Alectura > Alectura lathami. The sequence goes on along the minus strand of VXAV01008786.1, from coordinate 2,370 downwards.
CTGACATTCACAGCTCTGCACTCGAGCATATGGTGTTTAAGGGCACACTCTCTTCTGTTGTGTTACATCGAGAGGGAGGCAGCACACATCTGAGCACCAGCCTGCGCAGCAGCCCCTTCCCTTGCGCTGGCAGCACTGGGTACAGAGCATGGGTGCAGCTTTTAGTACCGCCTTGCACGTAGATGACACTGACTGCATGCCTCTGAAAAAGCCAGCTGACCATGCAAAATACATCCCTGAAAGACACTGAGCATCCATCCCACCCTACCATGCCTGAAGCGTGCCTGAAAAAACACCACAGGGCTGTCACAGAGGGACAGGAGGGAGCGGGGGTGACCTTCACAAGCCACCTGGGGTGAAGGACGACTGCCCTGACATTGAAACCCAACCCTGGGAAGCCCAGCCTGCTGCACCGCTCCTATTGCTGCAGCAGTGAAACCCACAGAGAAGATTTATGATAGCATGACTCTTTGATTTATGTGCGTGTCAACAGACTAATCCTGATTTTAAATTTTGGCTGCTGTTCCAGCCCCGGTCCTCCCCCACAAAGCCCAGAGGTGCACCAGCACGCTTAAATCAAGGGAGGAAAAGGCAGAGGGAGCTTGTCCTGCAGACAGGAGAGGCAGAAGGGAAATTACCGAGCAGAGAGCATGCAGAGGATGTGGGTGCAGCAGGACAAACCTCCCGCTCCCTTTACCAGCTGCCTGCAGCTCTCCCTTCCCAGTGAACTCCATGGTGACAAACGCTGTGACAAATGCTGTGCTTCCAGCACCAGCCACACCACGCACCGGCTGAGTCCCTGGCCTGCTCCGCACGCTGCCTGCCTGCCCAGGGCCACGATCCACAGCTAAGAGAAAAGGGAAGGGCGCTCAGGGCCCAAGAAGGGCCTGTTTCATGAGCTCGAGCCCAACCACCAGAGCCTCACTGCCTGTGGAAACGCAGCACTCCGCATTCTTTTCTGGGGAGATTAGCCAGGCGAGCCAGTGGTGGCTGCGGCATCACCTCACTCCATGGGGGCTTCTCGCATGTTTCCTGAACAGGTGGGGTCTGCACCCAGAATTAAGGCAGCTCCCCCTGCTTCACTAGTGCTCACTCTGTCACCATTCCCAGCTCCAGCAGCGGGAAGCTGCTGACAGCCTCAGCCGTGCCCTTACTGTGCTCTGTTCTGCCCCATCTCCTGCGTGTTTTCACACCGCTCACAGTCTGCCTGCTTCTTTTGTTTAACATAGCAGATAAATACAAAACTGATTTTTTTTTTTTTTTTTTAATTTCAGAAACTGCTACAATAACCCCAGGAAAGATGTCACAGCACAAACTATTTCCAATCCTCTTAGAAGAAACCAGATTCGCAAGCCAGCGGTGTCCTGGACAGGGGGAAGAGAATGCTAATTAGCCACCAACAAAACCTATTATGCCATCTAATGCAGGGCTGCTCCCTAAAGGACGCGCTCCAGCGTTTTGTTTCATCTCACTCCCAGACTACTTGAAATGCCAGCCCAGAAACCTTGTACCATCTTATTTTCAAGATTTCCCCCACCTCCTCTTTTAATACTGCTCCTTCTAGTTTAAATGTCTTTCAGCCTTTTAAACATTTTCTCCCTTCTTCAATTATCTACAAATGTTCGAAGGATGAAAAAAAGCGCTCTCTCCTGTTTCTTGTGGTGTTTTGATAACACATTTATTTTGAGCTTAATCATGTCTAACAAGCCAAAATATCCTGACAACTTTATTTATTACTTCTCTCTGACCTTCCTAAGATTTTTAAATATGGGATTTTTGGTGCAGAATGCAATGCTTTAATACCATTGTCACTTCAATTTTTTCCTAATCTCACTAACATGCAGAAATCATACTTCTATTACAAACGTATCTTTAATTTAATGTCTCTGGTTATCTGTAAATCTATCACTATTACGCTTGTCCAGGTTTCATCATCCCAAGGAGCATCCGCATCTCAAATTATTTTTCTCTTGATATGATTATGTACCCATTTCCTGTCTAGTTTTTTTTTTTTTTTTTTTTTTTTTTAAATTTCCTTCAGTGCTTTAGAACTACTTTTCCTGTCTCCACTAGTGTCTGCAAAGGAGAACTCCTGATGCATTCTCTGCAGGTTTCGTGGCATACCGATATCCACCTCTTCTGTTACTCTGCCCAGTTTCAACATTTACCCAACACTTCATATTTTCAAGAACTAACAAAAAAAAAAAATGCCATTTACATTCAAACACAGAACTTGAACTCGTCCCCACCTCTAGCCCTTCAGTCAGAAGCGCTGCTTTTCCCACTTCCCAGAAGGTACAAAGAGCACCGAGAAAACCCTTGGTGAAGGTATGCAGGAGGGAGATGCAACCACGAGAGTGGAGCTGGGAG
>VXAV01008785.1:0-10370 GCA_013399715.1 Alectura lathami | reverse complement strand
CAGCAGTGCAGAGCCACCACCCCGCAGGTGATCCCCTTCTCCTTCCTTTTGGGCTGTTCAGTTTTCATCTGCCAACTCCTGTGTGGTCTTCACCAGCCACATGGCAAGGACTGGGCCAAACACTGGCACCCACCTGATGTCACCCACTGAAATGATCACTGCCCTTCCCACAGCACGTTTCAGCGTTCATGCTGAACGTTCTACAGCTTTGGGAAAGGAAGGGTCAAGAAAACCAAGGAGGAAACACAAGAAAAATAGCTGGTGTTTAACAGAAGAAAGCAACACTGCAGAAGCTTTAAGCAAAGAGCCCAAATGATTCTGCTTTCCCAGCGCAGCTTCACTACAGGCCAGCTAGTGCTGCATTCCAGGGAACTGTTCTGCAATCTGCCTTAAAAATAACTATAAGCAATGACAGTCACAAGAAAAACTGCAGGGCAGCACAGCTGCAGCATCCACCCAGAGGGTCACAACCCTTCAGGCAGATACCACGAGCGTACCTTCACGTCTTCATCCAGTTTCATTATCTTCTTAATACGAGCCAGGGGCAACTCTTGAACTCTGAAGTCCTTCTGCAGAGAGATTCAGATTTGAAAGAGTCATTAGCGGTATTTACCTGCAAACAGGTCAGAAACACTGGAACAAATCCGTGCTGTCCACAGCTAGACTGGCTAGGAGTAGACAGAGAGAACTTCTTCTCCTTGAGGCATGGCAGCTTCTCCTCACATCCCAGTACGCCCATCCGTTTTTTCACACTGGGAGAGTTCTACCTCAGCCTTCTGTCAGACACTTTTTACAATTTCACCTCGAAGTCGTTCTGCAGAACAGAACGTTTCTAAGGTTATAAATAGATGCAGATATGTGTATGTGAAGCAGGTAATTCAATCAGGACCCAGAGAGCAATGGAATTGGCAAAAAGTCACCAAAGGAAATGAAGACAAATACGAGCCACGTGGTGCCCCAGGATGAAATCTTTGCTTTCCTTGTACTCCCCTGCTGCCTGGTGCCCCGGGGGGCAGCAACACGTCCCTCAGGGCGAGAGGAGCTGCGGGGCTTTGCTGCAGCACTGCTCTCCCTGCTGTGAGCATGCAGAAGAATGAAAAAACCCACCCTGTGCTGCTCGATCTGGGTCCCTCCAGCTGTGACCATGCTGCCTCAGCTCGCTGCTGGCGGCAGGAGGCAGAGCCCTGGCCAACGCGGTGCTGCGGGAGGACGTGGGGCAGTGGGAGAAGAGAGCAGGCAGGGCCCGGGCACGTGACGGGCTGAGGGCGGCCCTTCCAACCAGCAGGAGCCCCACAAACAAGTGAAGAGGTTGCTAGGGCATGAAAAAACATCCCAAAGATTTTCTGGAGTTTATTTTGTTAAGCTCGCTCCTTTTTAAAGAGCCCCGTGAGCTTTGGGCAAGGCCCAGAGCAGGATGAGGGCACGGCTCCTGGTCTATGAAACCCTGCGAGGTGGCGGTGAACTGCCACGAACTGCGAGTGGACACCTACAGCTACGAGTGCCCTGCACCAGGTACAGTGCCATTTGCATCTGTAGGGAAAAGAGACAGTGGGAGAAGCTAGAGAAAGTTAAAGCTCCTTTATTCCTTTAAGGCTGACAGGGAAACGTCACATAAATCAAAATTAATACGCAAGTACCACGCTGAAGGGAAGCATGACCACTGCTGGCCCCTGCCCAGCTGAACAAACTTGAGACACCAATTCATCTTTTCTTTTCCCAAATTAGGTCTCAGCGCTTCCACAGGCCACTTGTAACTCGCTGTGGGACTGAAACGCTCCTTCCAGCCTTGCTCTGCCTCCTAGCTCTCCACAAGTCCCCTCTGCAGCCCCTTCGGTCCTGCAGGACAGGGGGCAGGGATCTCTGGTTTCTTCTCAGACAGCCACCCCTTTCCCCTGCCATCTCCCCTCCAGCTGCAGTGCCAGCAGTTCATTCTCAGTGACTTACCACCTTGCCACACAACAAACAGATTCATCCAGCAGTTAAAAATTAAGCTGCCCGTGCCCAATAAGCTGCAGGACAAACCCCTTTCATGTGGGGATGGAGACAAACCACAGCTCTTGAACACAAGGATTCACTGCACTGAAAGGGGCAAGCAATTAATTCTGGTTATGCGTACAAAATTCTGCACGGCTTAATCAACTATCTGCACGCAGGCTGAAAAAAAGCAGCTTCTCCTCACGCTGCTGGGCTGGGGCTTCCCTTTGAACAGCCTGTCCTCAGCTGGGGCTCTGTTGTGTTCAGCTGCATCAGGAGCACAGCAGCCTGCTCTCAGGACCGCCGTACCGCAGTGCTCCATCCATCTCTCCTCAAAAGTCATTGTTATTACCTGCCCTTGTTCTCAGGCACATCTCTTCTGGGGATGGAAAAATAGAAGCTGCTTAGTCCAATTCCTATTCTCAGCCTAAGTGTGATTTTTTTTTAATCATATGTTTTTAATAAAGCACGTGATAACGATGCACTTGGCATCCAAGTGATTTTCAAGACTTCAGGCTTGTCAGAGGAGGCTGTTCTGAAAGAAAGCACAGCCGCGCCATGCTCAAGTCTAAACCCAAAAATTCATTCACAAAATTGCAACTGTCTGCCAACAGCCAGATGTCTGAATCAGTCATGGAGGAGGGGGGATTACGGGTCACGTTTGGATAGGGGCTCCCTTACACGGAGTAATGCTGGTCACATATTTCGTACCACCGAACTCGCAAAGCAGAGCGGCGTGCTGCAGGGCAGCTCCGCTCTTACCTGTGGACATTTTACAACCACCTCCCTCCCCTCTTTGCCCCACACAGACCACAACGCCCCTGCTACTCTCTGGAAGCAGGCAAGGTCCTCACTCAGCCTGTCCAACACCAAACCAGCCTCGTCCTCTCCTTCAGCCCAGAAGCAGCTCAGCGTGTGACGACGGCACTGCGCCGCGCGCCAGCTGCGACCAGCGCTGTGCCAAAACCCAGCTGCAGGATGGCCAGTGTTTAGAGTCCCCCCACAGCCTGTTAACAGCCACAGGGGCTCCAGCACCAGCCTGGGGGCACTCACCACCGTCAGGTTGCGGATCTCCTCCATCACACGGGGCCAGAAGGACTGCAGGCTCTGCTGCGCATCGCTGTTGCCGGCCGTCCCGAAGCCTCCGTCCGTGGACATGCTGGCAGCTGGGGGGACAAGGACAAGCGTCAGCAACGAGGGAGGAGGCGGGGGTCACAGCACCCAGAGATTCCCCCCTCCACCCCAAGGCCCAGGAGCACAGGACGGGCCAGGCTGGCCTGCCACCAGGGAAGCTGTGGGGGTGAGACGTGCCAGCCCAGGACTCAGCGGCCACGTGAAGATGCTCGCAGCCTCTGGAAGTGGTTGGGTGATCTTTTGTTTTTTTAATATTTATTTTTCCAAAGATTGAAAAAGAACATATTATATATTAAAAAAAGGAATCAAAAGCAAAAAACGTCTCCTCATTCCCTTATCAGAGTTCTGCCTTTCCACAAGGCATCACCCGTGCCCGGGCACAGCTCACACTCCAGCGGGCACCCAACCCTACAACCCAGCAGGACAGGGCAGCAAATCCCCCCCAAGGCGAAGTGACAATGTCAACGCCAGCCTCTAACCAGAGAAATTGAACAGATCCTTCTGTCCCCATCCGAGAGGTGCCAGTTTTGGGGGGATCAGTGCTGTTGTTCAGGCACGGCGGGACGCTGGCTCCAGCAGGACCCCACCGGGGCCCAAGCATCCCCGCGCCGCTCCCGAGGGACAGTGGCTGTAAGAGAGCGACGGTGTCACATCTTCCGCAGGGACAGGCCCCCAGGAGACACAGGTGTGTGCGCACCACCAGGGACAGGCAAAAAAGCCGGTTTTCTTCCACCGACCTGAGAAGGAAGAGCCCCGGAGAATTTTGGCAGAGCGGGACAAGGGGGAGGGCAGGAGATGCCACCTGCAGCCTCAAAGCAAGGCTTCAGGACAGGAAGAACTGCAGGCAAGGCACCTCTGGAAACAAGTGACTGACAGGCTGCTTGATGACTCTCCAGCACCTCTCTGCATCACAATGCTATCCGCCCACAGGCTGAGATATTTCAGGTATTTATGAGAAAATACAGAGATAAATATTCTGATGAAAATTTTAAATCAGCACTTGATTCCTCCCCTTGATCTGCATTGTCAAATACAGACAAAAATAGTCCAGGCACACAAATAAAAGCTAATCCTTTGTATCTGAGAGTATTTCAGGGCTGACACAGGGCAGGGTCTGAGCCACCATTCACCACAGCCGAAGCACACCTCCAGGCCTGGCTCAAGAACACGAATGCCTTGCATCCAACCCACAGAGCAGAACCCTGAGGAGCAACAGGTTGGAAAGGGAACAACAGCTAAGGGAGCAGGGGGGAAGGCAGCTCTAGCATCATCACTGCTCTCGTGTGCCTCTGCCACAGTCAGCCAGGCTTGGGAGCGGCGGCTGGAAACGGCTCGCCCCAGCCAGCCCCCGAGGATTTAGGAGTCCTCTGATGAGCACGGAGAATCCCCACCTTCAAAGCAGGCACGGGCCTGGTTCCAGCAGGCAGCGCGCGCAGCCTGATGCTCGACCCAAGAAGCAAGGGCCATCTGCTGCTTCTGAAGATAATTCATAGGAAATCGAGTACGAGCAGGCACAAGCGTGGCCAGCAGGTTGGGTTTTGAAAAACTGACAGAAGGAAATAATGGCAGACTCCAAAATAAAAGCCTAAGCAGGTTGAAACCACTACAGAAACACCCCAGTAATTAGTTCCCATTAGAACAGCTGCGCAAACGGCTTTGAATATGCCTGCAAGCATCGGAGGCAGACTGCAGGGACAACAGAAGGACCCAGACGCAGCGCTGGCCCTGCGGGACCGGCTGCCTCACCCAGGGAGCCAGCCCTGCGCCCCCGGAACCGCTCCCTCACCCGGGGCAGCCGCACTGCTGCGTTTGAAGCACGTCTCCTATCAGGGGCAGCACCAGCCAAAAACATAAAAAAATAAAAAAAATAAAAATCCACAGCCCAGGGTGGGCTCTCCGCCTTCCCTCCCCACTGTCACGCCGCAGGCTCCAGGCTCCCTGACGCCGTCCTGCTGCCGAGAAACAGGGGCTCGGAGCCCTCCCGCCGTGTCACATCACTGACCAAAGCCCGACCCCCCTAGAGCACACCCCGGGTAAGAGCTAAGGGTGCAGGGACAGCAGGGAGTGGGCTGCGCCCACCCCGACTCCGCACAGCCCCCCCAACTCCTGTTTTGTATCCCCCAGCACTCCTGTTTTGTATCCAGGCTCAGGGAAAAAGGAAGGCAAGGCCAAAACGCTGAGGCCTGGGCATAAACTGCCTGGAGGTGATTACAGAGCAGATTAGCAAGCACATCTCAAGAACGAAGACATCAACACTCTGCAATTAGAGCTTTTCTGCTCGCCGGAGCAGAACACCTTTTCCAAACATTAAACTTACAAAACCCTGTGGCAGCTGACAAACGCTTAAGAACCTCACTTGAGAGGAGCACAAAGCAGCCACGACGACACTGCTGGTGTCTGCGGTTGTTCTCTGGCTCACCAGGGCCCAAACACGGCTCTCTTTAACGCAGGGGAAGGGGAAGCGGCCGCATGAAGCTGTCTGCCCCAGGCGCCTGGAGCAAGGAGCTGCTGTTGGGAACACGAGCTGCAGAACCACCGCTAACACCACCCAGAGCTCTGATCTCGCTGTTCCACCTGGAGGAGCTCCTCAGCTGGACGGCAGCAGCCGTGCAGAGCCCAGCAGGGCAGGAGCTGGAGGCTGGGAAGAGACGGGACAGGAGCACGGACGGCAGCTTCGCCTCGACACCCGCAGCTACAGGCAGGGATAAAACACAAACACTGCTGAACCCCCCGAGGCTCTACCAGCATTCCAACAGAGCTGCCACCCTGCAGACAGGGCTTTGGAGAGCCACCACCACCCCCCGAGGAACCACACAGCCCTCAGGATGCCGTTGGTTTCACATCTGCCACCACACAAAACTCACAAGGAGCCCAACTATTAGGAAGTGGTGTAACAGGACAGGAGAAAGGCAGCGCTGCGCTGGCTTTTATTTTTAAATGTGCCACCTTTAATAGCAAAGGATAAAAAGCAATGCCCCAGCACACAGCAAAGACCCTGGAAGTCTGAAGACCTGGGAACAGACCCATGGGGTTGGGAAGTGAATATCCAGAACAAACGCTTGCTCCAGCATGCTGTTTGGGAACCTGCCCCTTGATTACAAAGTAAAATGCACAGAGCCACGCTTGCGTATCTGAAGAATGAGCTCTGAGCAGCATGCAGCGCCAGACACCTGATCCTGCCAGAATCAGGAGGAACAATCTAGCAACCAGGAACGAGTTCCACCAGCGAGGTGCACGCGGGCTCACAGGGGTCCGGTAACACACACAGGAGCCGCCAGCGCCGGGCAGAAAGCCACACACCAGCACCCTCTGGGAGATGCTGCTCTCATCGCGGCAACGACAGTGATCTGCAGGGAGCTGAGGCAGCACCCCGACACCAATCCGGGCTGAAACGGGCCACGACCACCTCCGGCCTGGGCAGCCGACACACGTTGCCTTCAGACGCCCAGCCGAGCCTCCCTGCCCGAAACGGGGTCAAACACTGCGATGCCAAGGGGACACCAGAGTTAAAGCGCTTCATGTGACATTTTTTTGAAATCAAGACAAGCTTTGACCAAACCCAATGCCCTGCAGCCTGATAAAAACAAAGCAGGAACCCACCAGGCGACGAGTCAGACGCTACAACCCACGGGCACCTCTGCCGCACGCTGCAGCAAGCGCAGGGACGCTGCCAAAACGCAACACCACGACCTCGCTCCCCGTGGCGCGTGCACCAGGCCTGCCCAGAGCTCGGGCTGCCCCGGGACACAAACCTCACCGTGAGCTGAGGGTGTTTGCTCGGTGCTTCAAGAGGGACCAGCGGGGCAGGGGCGGCACAGCGGTCAGCACATCGCGGCGCTGTTGAAGAGTGGGAACCGCTGCCACCGAGTGCAGGGAACAAATCAGCAGAGAAGTTACAGCTAAAAATAAAAAAAAAGCCAAAATCGTTTCTCCAGGAGACACGGGAACTCTTCTCCATTTGTGTAGAACTGTGCTACAAAACCTCAGGCAGCCTTTCGGGGAGGCCTCGCTCACAAACCCGCGGGATCCCCCAGCTCTGCTCCCAGTGGGAACACAAACGCTCCCCTTCCGAAGAGCGAACCCAGCAGGCCGCCTGCGCAACCAGCGCGACGCCGAACGAGCGCTTCCTTCCAGCGTGCCATTACGAGAAGCTGCCGCAATCCATGCGTTTATTTTTAACCTCCCCTCCTGCAGCACTGCGCACCCCGCAGCCCCGCGATCCCGGCTGGCAGGACGAGGCGCGGCGCACGGGGGGCTCCTCTTGTTCAGTAAAATTCAGGCTGAGAGGCCAGGAAAGCTGGACCCTGGGCTACCTGTGGAGGCTTCAGAGTCCCTTCTCGCTGGAGGGTTGCAAGAGGAGTTGCACCAACAGGCCAGAAAGGGTTGGGGTTGAGTTGGTCTTGCCTTGGGGCAGAAAAATCAACAGGATGACCTCTTCAGGTGCCTTCCAGCCCTCTTCAGGTGCCTTCCAGCCCTTTCTTCTCAAGATCTTTCGCAGCATCTTTCATCTTCAAAGCGCCGTTTGAACATCAGCTCCCCAACTCCTTCCTCCTGCTTTCATCCCTGCGAGGCCCGGCGTTGGACTGCAGCCCAAACCAGCCCCGGAGCCGGCGGGGGCGGGGGGTCTGGGTCTCCGCTTCCAGCGGCCCCCAGCTCCTCACACCCGTCTGGGTGGGCCCCGCCGCTCCCTCCACCCAGCGCCAGCCCCGCTCCTCTCTGCGGGACGAGGACCACCACCAGGATGAGCTGCTCCAGGCGGGGAGCAGCCCCCAGCACGGGCACACCCAGAGGAGCCGCAGTGACCGTCCGAGTCCCACACAGGAGCCAGCGTGACCCAGGAGGCAGAGGCAGCTGCTGTCACAGCCACGGGACAGCCTCGGGCAGGCTGCTGTCGGCTGGCTTCACTCCTTCAGGGGAAGGAGAACACCAGCAGCACTGCCCACTCGTACAGAAACCCGAGGCTGCGGATCCTGAGCCGCCGCAGAGGTCAGGCCGGGCTGGCTTTCCGTTGGAAGACAAAGCAAACAGCACAATCTGAAGTGCTGTTTGCACCGGCTATTTACTTCCCTTTCTTCTTTGAATGAAAGAGCACAAGGGTCACACTTGGTATTTGGTGTTTCAACAGTTAAACGTTATTAAGTAGTTGCAGCACAGTTTTGGCAGGCAAGCACAGAGAGCAAGAAGCAGAGGGAGAAAATTCCCAGACAAATAACAACAAGTGTCCCAGATGAACCCTGCTGGCCCTCCAACTCCTGCATCAGACATCCAGCACAAACAGAAAAGCTTTTTTTTCGTTTGTTTTAAACCTTAATCCTCATCTGAGTTATTTATAAATAATCCTGCATGAAATCACAGGTTCCTGCACAGGGGCCCTACAGGCACCTCTCACCCCGCTGACAGCACCGGCGTCAGTGCATCCAGAGCAAACGCTGCTCCCATTTTCGTGCAGCCTGCGGCGCCCTGCGCTCCTTTGCTCTTCTGCTGCACTTCAGGCTCGGCCAGCACCATCCTGCTGCAGAGAGAACGATGGAAACCGCAGCTGGGCAGGAGAACCCAGGAAAGCAGGCGTGCCAAAGGTGGGCCGCTCACAGAACCTCGGGACAGCTTCAAGGCAGCGCCAGCTCCAAGCACCTCCCCAGGGCTTTGTCATTCTTGGTGGAAAATGAAATTAAAACAAGGCTTTTAGGGGCTGCAGGGTTATTCTTCCTGTAGGGATTATTAAAACACCCAGTGTCCCTGTTTCCTTCTTTACTCAACTTCATGTGTTAATTATCAAATGGCAGCTTGCAGAAGTTAAAAATAATTATTTCATAGACACAAGCACAAGCCTTTTGCCTCCCAAGACGAGAAAATCTCACTTAAATGAAGCATAACCCATAGTGCTCAATGGGCAGGCAGGATGCTGGAATCAGGCCTGTTTTTTCAGATGATCTTGTGCTATAACCACACAAATCCATGCTCTTTTGGGTCACCTTCAGCGAACAAAAAAAGACAGCTGAGAGTGACCCACTTTGATTCACCAGGAAGTGACCAAACAGGACAGCAAGCCAGAGACAAGGGGAGAAAATCCCCACAGCGAGAACTCAGCATGGAGAAATTCCTGGGTTCTGAGCGAAAAAAAAAAAAAAAAAAAAAAAAAAAAAAAAAAAAAAACAAANNNAAAAAAAAAAAAAAAAAAAAAAAAAAAAAAGACAACCAAAAACCAGAAACTTCCCGGAGCTGCTGGGAAGCTCCAGCAGGCTCCGAGCACCCCAGTCCACGGGCCACAACAGCCCTGCCCCGCACACCTCGATGCCTGCGCTGCCAGCCGCCTCAGCGTAAGGAACGACCATGGAGAAGTCCCGTGGGCAGAACCCAGGGCCTGCTGCCTGAGCTTGCCCCAAACAGGGGCCTTTGGGGCGCGGAGAACGCACCCTAACTCCACCGAGCAGCAGGAGTGGGACATGAGGACCCTCCTGTCCTACCAGAAGGTCAGGAGCGGGCAGAGGGTGGTAACGAGCCCCCTTGCCAGGGCTGGAAGCTTCATGCTCTCTCTGCTGCTCTTCACCCAGGAAGGCCAAGCAGCAGCTACCGCCACACGTCCACAGCCTCCTGCAAGCTCAGGCAGCGACATGCAACTGATGCTGGGCGCAACGAGGGCCTCTGCTACCTGTCAAAAGCACGCAGCAGCCAAACGCATCCAAATCCCAAGGAAAAAGCCTGAAAGCGTCTCATTTCTGCTCGAAGAGGCCGGCAATGACCTTCACACCAGCAGCAAACCCCCCAGCAAGGCGCTGGAGCAGTCACCGCTGCTAGCAGGTGCCTCTTGGTGATGTCTCCACTCTGCCCCTTCTCGGGCTTGGAACTAGCACTTGTGCCCAGCATCCCTGCGGACGCAAGGGGCTCAATGTCATCACCTCTGGCTCTAAAAACAGCGGGTGCGAGGGCAGCAGTTGGCACCTGGGGGTGAAGAAGGCCCGGAGCTGCCCCACATCGCGCACCTCGCCCCGGGGCGCGGGGAAGGAACGCCTGCAACGCCAGCCCGCTCCTGGCTGAGAAAGAACTTTAATTCCAAGCTGCAAACCATTCCCCGCGCCCTCGGTGCCCCGGGCAAGGGGAGCAGGTTCATTTTTCAACTCGGAATTTTTTTTTTCCCCCCGGCCAAAGTGCCGTAAACAAACTTTGTCCTTCGTTCTGGAGGCCGGGAGCCGCGGTATTTCAAGGTCACCGGTGCAGCCGAGGGGAGGCCTAGCTCGGGCCCGCCGCTGCGGCTCAGCTCCGGG
>VXAV01008784.1:0-13770 GCA_013399715.1 Alectura lathami | reverse complement strand
TTCTATGATTCTATGATTCTATGATTCTATGATTCTGTGACCTCTTTAGTGACCCTGCTGCTAGGATTATCAGTAAGCCACAGCTGGCAGTGTTAGATTTCTAATCAGGAAACATGCTAAAGTGTGCTGAAGATAACAGGAGCATTCGTCTGGGGAACAAAAGCAACCAGTCTTGGTACAGAGGTCACTTAACCTGACCATGGATAGAGCAGTTTGTATCAACCTGAATAGGTAGAGTATTTCAGGCTGTGTTGTGCATACACATATGCACACCACTTTTTCTACATATGCTCTTCTTCAGCAATGGGCATACAGAAATGATCACTTCTTGCCCCGTATTACCATATATGTAAGTGTAAAATATCACTGATGGGAATAAACCACCCATGCTTGTGTCTCACTTAGTATCCTCCCCTGAGGCCTTGCTTTGATTCAGATATAACCGCCTGTCCTACCCATAAAATAAAAATAAACACATGACTTGTATAAGGAGGGAGGATATATTGAAAAATAATCATGGCTAATTTTCTTTTCTTTTACAGAAAGCTATTACACTCCCCAGCCCCGAAGGAAAAATCATAGCAAAGGGACAGCTGTTAGGTCTTTGTACAATCACTCTAGCAGCCTGTTAGGTAAGTCTTTGGAAGAGTGACAGAGGGAGGAAATAGTTACAATTTTGTACTGCAAAATCTTGTTATGAGAGAACTCCAAGACAAGATAATGATATTGTTCTTTGTCTCATAAATACAAAAGTTATGACTTTCCTAGCATGCATCGCAAAGCCAGCTCTTAATAAGACATGCAGTCCTGTCTCAGCTGCAGTACAGAACCTATAATAAGGAACTACACTGCTAGCAGCCAAGCTAGCTGAGGTGTCATGTTAATACTAATCCTAACTCCTTGGAGAACAAGAGCGAAAGGACACACGGTCAGAGTTCTGTGTAATGAATGTGTGTTGCCGAGGGAAGAGTTGCTCTTTTTTAAGAGCTTTTTCAATGCTATTCATCGGAAGCTCACAGCTGTAGCTAGACTGAGCTTAACTGAGGTGAGTGCCACTGTTGGTTGGGCAACCTGCTCTGTTAATGCTTATTCTACGATTCTATGATTACGGATGGACCTACCTCACATCTATACACATTCTTTTGCACTCAGCCTTTGAATCTGGCATCATCCATCAGCTTTATAGGCACAGCTTAGTTCCAGGTAGCTTTTGGTATTCAACAACCTCACAGGTTTTTTGGTATCTAGACTGAGCTCCCTGAAGCAACTGGTAAAATAAGGAGTGATCAAGTGTTCTCTTTGGGGAATTGAAGTTCCAAGGAGTTGACCCATGAGGAAATGAAGAACAGCACGTCTTTTGTTGAGAGCATTTCCTCCCTCTTCTCCCCTGCCTCAGTTTTTGAAACAGCAACAGCATTAACTTCCCATTATCATTTTGCTGAATCTTTCTTCTTATTAATTCCTGCCTCATTTTCTTCTGAGCCATGCCAAAATTTAACCCAGTGTGAAATTTTATGGTGAAGTGCCAAATAGAAGCTTAGCAGGGGAAGCTGACATCAGCATGCAAAGGAGTGTTTACAGTGCTGTTTACCTTTCCAGAGACATTTCCGAGTGGTACCTGTCCTGATCCAGCTCTATGCAGTGGAGATTTAATGAAAAAAGTAACAGCAGAAAAAAAACCACTTCCTCCATTTTTTAGCCTCTGCTTTCCAAACTGTAACTGGCTTGATGTCAAAGACTCACAGTTCTTTCTTCCAAAACTAGCCTTGCCAGTCTTACGAAACACACCTGCTTCTGAGTGATGGGGAAGTTTTAGAGGCGTTCCAGTTCCAGCAGAAGAAAACGTATCTAGGCCTCTGGAGAGTAAGTAGTATAACTTACTACTCTAATTATCATCATAGCTAAGTTTTGCTAAGTCTATCAGCACTCTTTTCCTTCTCCCTCCCTTCTTTGTCTTTCGCAAGGAATATACGATGCCTCTTCCCAGCTGGCCTCAGTTTACATCCCATATGTAAAATATCTCAGAGTAGTTTCAGAGTATTCTTTTTGGCTATGACTTAAACAGACTGGCAAGTTTTTTAATAATGCTTTGAAATCATATTTCCAGAAATGCAGCCTTTCCAAGTCTTTCAGCTTCCCACATCTTCATTGTTTTCTTCTTATTTTACAGTTAGTGATAGCTCGACAGTGTTATATGTGAGGAATCTGAGGCTTACAAATGCTGCAGATGTTAGATGAAACTAATATTTCTAACCTGCATTGCAGAACTCTCACCAGTGTGCAGGAGGCTGTCCCTTCACAGGAACACTCATTGCCATATTTGAAAATTTTTTTAACTTCATATGAAACGATTATAGCTCCTTGTCTTAAGACAGCAGAGCTCCCATGCCTCTTCCAGATGTGCTGTGCAGGCTTCTGCATTACTCTAATAGCTCTGATTCTCCACTTTATCCAGTGAATTTTTAAATAATCTTCAGCAAAAGAAGTTGAGAGAACCTCACTTCAGCATATTCTGCTTCAGTTTGCAAGAAGAAGGATATTAATATACATTTACAAATGTTGATAAAGTAATTTCAGGCATACACAGTTCCAGATTGTTCTATTACGGAGCCCAGAGCTGGACACGGTGCTCCAGGTGTGGCCTCATCAGTGCTGAGCAGAGAAGTAGGATCACCTCTGTAGACCTGCTGGGAATGCTTTGCCTGGTGCAATCCAGTTTATTGTCAGCCTGCTTTGCAGCAAGGGCACATTGCTGGCTCATGTTCAGCTTGGTGATGACCAGGACCCCCAGGTCCTTTTCTGAAGAGCTGCTTTCAGCCGTGTGACCCCCAGCATGTCCTGGTGCCTGAGGTTGTTCTTTCCCAGATTCATGGCTCTGTACTTCCCCTTTGCAATTCCTCCTGAAACATTTAAACGTATTTCAACTTTTAAACGTAGAATCATAGAACATCCTGAGTTGGAATGGAACCAAAGTACCATAAAATCCACTTCCTGGCTCCACACAGCACCACCCAAACCCTGTGCCTGAGAGCAATGTCCAAACGCTCCCTGAGCTCCAGCAGCTCAGGGCCGTGCCCACTGCCCTGGGGAGCCTGTTCCATGCCCACCACCCTCTGGGGCAGAACCTTTTCCTGACCCCCAGCCTGACGCTCCCCTGACGCAGCTCCCTCGGGTCCTGTCGCTGTCCCCAGAGAGCAGAGCTCAGCGCCTGCCCCTCCGCTCCCCTGGGAGGGAGCTGTAGGCCGCCATGTGGCCTCCCCTCAGCCTCCTCTGCTCTGGGCTGAACAAACCAAGGGGCCTCTCTTGCCCTCTGGACTCTTCCCCATCTTTGTCATCCTTATCACTGCACTATTCTTTGCTTTCAGTGGCTCCATCTTGAAGGTCTGTTTACTGACTTGAACAATCTTTAAGTCTGGGAGGGATTATAGGATTACAATAGCATTGTTCTTTTTTTTGATTGTTTGTTTTTTGTTTCTCTGTTTGTTGGCTTTCAAGGGTCTTACTTGTATTACTGTCTGTACATTTAACTCTATTGTCTTTTGTTTTCCTTCTTGTTCCCCATTTTGCCAAAAGCCTTTGAGGATTCCTAGTGGTTCCCAGTGTCAGGAGTTACCAGTGGAAGAGTATTTAAAAGATACTTGGCAATTCCTTGAGAAATTAGACAGACTTGTCTTTAACAGATGCAAACAGCTATGAAAAAAAAAACCATCCCAGAATAGCCCATAATAGCCTGCAGTCCAGCTGCAGTCCTCTGGCAATATGGACTTGTGGTCAGAGGGCCAGGAGGGAGGCACATTGCCTTAAGAAGCCCAATCACAGGCATGTGGGTCAGCTCTCTGGAATCCTCGAGATCCTTTCCAGGTCTTGAGAGAACATTTTTTTCTGTTTTTGGTGAACCTCCAATATTGTGTTGACATTGCAATGAACTTCAAAAACATAATTCTTATTTCCATCTTTTACTCTATTATTATGGGAGTCTCCTAAAATCTTTTTTTTTTTTTTTTTTCAAGATTAGGGAAAAATTAATTTTCACAGTTGTTGCTTTCTATTCTGTATTTTTTTTTCTTCCTAGCCCCTTGAATACCATCAGGTGAAGTTATTTTTAAATAAGTTTTTTTTTTTTTTTTTTTTTTCCTAGAAATGGTGGGCTTTGTCTCCTTCCTTTTCTTCTCAATTGCTCTGTCCTATAGTGCATAAAAAATAGAGCTGTTGGAGATGACGGTTCAGCGTTGTGTTTACAGAGCTGGCAAATGAAAATAATCCTAGAATGTCTCGATTTTTAGAGATCTTACTGTTTACACACTGTGGCTGGCTATGTACCTTTAATCATGAAGGAGCTGTGTTTTATGTGCTATGAAGGGATCTTTCCAACTACACTTTTCTGAGCAAGCATTTTGGGAGCAGTAGCAATAGCACTGTGCCTGCACTGCAACCGGCAGCGCGCCTGACCCCAGACAGCTGGCATCATATGCAGGGTACGTGCATGTGGATGCACTTGCAGTCACACACATGGTCCTCGAAGTTATGCTCAAAAACCAGGCCGAACAGAAACATACACATCTTCTTTTAATCTTCTAGGCTGCAAGTATGCTGGGTCTGGCATGCAGCTTCGGAGCTAGGCATTTGGAGTACAGAAAATGTAGGGGGGAGGAGGTCATAGAAGCGTAAGAATTTTGCCACTGGGGAGAGAAAACTCCTGGGGGTGATGAAGTGTCAGAAACAAGAAATCAAGTGTCCTTCTCCATTAATATTATATTTCCAAAGGGAAGAACACATGCAGAAGTGGCAGGAAACTTTTGCTAGTGAGTTGCTTTCCCTCCATCTTGTTGGACTGCAACAGCAAAAACATCACTCAGGAATAGATGTTGCAGTTATGCCAGAGGCAAGATATTATTCAGAAGAACCATCTGTAAGTAAAGAAAAGAAAAAACAAAACAAAAGGAGTGATTAGCCATCATGTGATGACGAGCAAAAATTATTCATGACCTTGGAAGCAGAATATTCCAACATTCCAACCTGATTTGGTGTGCAAAGCACTGGGAATACTATTTTTGCCCTTTGTCTCTCATTGCTGCCAAAGAAGGAAATTGTAATCTCATCCTCATTTTGCAACACTTTGGAATTGATAAGCAAAATGCATAAGGCTGAGCGGCAGGAAGATTTACTGTTCTGGAGTTTAGTTTTAGTTGTGTCCTAATAGAGTGCCATCTAGGGGTAACAGTAAAGCTCGTTAAAGGTTGAAGACTTTGTCTCGTTAAAAATCAAAACGGAAAACACTTCGCCTGTACAATGCTCTGTGATCTTGCTAGAGACACTGCTTGGAGTATATAGGGTAGCATTAAAACTGTAGGAAAAGAGATTGTCAAGAGACTACCATAGCGTACAAGGGGAATTAGCTCACAAAATCTTCGCTCCCTCACTACAAGTAACTACCTGCTACTTACAGCCAGATCCTGCCATGCCGTCAGAATGATTGGAATTCATAATTCAACTTAATGTCCAAATAGCTTTCCTTTCATATCTTGGCTTTTGAATGAGCATGGGCTTTGAATGAGCTTTAAAATCCTAACTCATA
Source organism: Alectura lathami (assembly GCA_013399715.1). Taxonomy (NCBI): domain Eukaryota; kingdom Metazoa; phylum Chordata; class Aves; order Galliformes; family Megapodiidae; genus Alectura; species Alectura lathami. The sequence continues at coordinate 8,195 of VXAV01008784.1, read as the reverse complement.
GGTGTGGTGATTAAAGTCAATTAGTTTTCTTTGATTCCCTGAAAGGGTTGGAAAGGAAATCTATTATTCTCACAAATGTGTGAGGATATTAGCAACCATATTTTATAAATATTTAATGTCACAAGTACTAATGGAAATAAAAATTGTGTTGGCAAATGTATCGATACCATTCTGTCATTGAGTTTTCTCTCTCATGAACACTCAGCATCCCTTTTACAGGCATTTTTCACTCTAAATCGCATAATTTCAACACAAGGATAACAGTCAGTTCCTTATTTTTGTAGACATTACTTATCACAGGTGGGGTGGGAACCAATGACAATTATGGGTAACACACTAAAAAAAATGAGATAGACCCACAATACCTGGGAAAAAAATGAGTTGGAAGAAACTGAGTAAATGGTTAACAAGAATTCAGCATGTTCATATTCTCTCTAAAAGGTAACCCATTACTGAATTGGAAAACTCTGAGGTAATGATATCAGGGGGTTAAACTCCTCCCTTTTCCACCTCCTTCCATGTCAGTGTCAAAATGTATTGATTCTTACAGGTCTTGTTCTCACACAATGGCACGAACACATGCTTCAGGTTTGCTCATACCTAACCCTGTGTGTTACTGAAGTCCAAAAATGGTAATGGACTTGAGTTTTATTTAAAACTAAATAATAGTGGGTGAAGTTGTGCTGTGATTTATGTTTTCCTCAGTAGCTAGTCCTCTAATGCAAGATTTCCTTCCTCCCATTTCCTGCTTTTAGTAGAGAAAGGAGTTGTTATTTGGCAAGTGACATTTTCTGCTCTACCCTGTGCTAAACTGACAAATGTAGAAGAACAGTAAAAATAGCAAAAAATTGCAGCGATAATACAGCCATTTCCTACTTTTTTTAAACAACCACGCAAACACGAATAAATCACCCATGATCACATATGATTATCTTTTACAGTATCTACATTAAGGGAGAAATAAAAGCATATAGATTTTTGCACAATGGGCTTTGCAGTACTTCCCATTTCATCATTCCAAGAATACTATGCTATGCACAACAGAACTAGTATCTAACAAAAATACATAAAAAGAAGGACATACTGGACACACTGGAAATCATTATCTAATGTCTTTAATCCAAATTTTTTGCTTTGATTTTCTTTTGTTGTGGAGGCATTCAAGTCTGAGCTCTGCTGCATCTGCGTACAATTGCAGGACGTTTCTCATTCACCTGGCATCACATTGCAGTAAAGTAGTGTTTTAATCTGAACAATATCTCATGGAAGAATACTGCGTGCTGCTAAGCCTTCCTCTCCCTAAAGTATTTGAAGTTAAAATGCCAAGATGGGAAATTGTGTTTGCCGAACACCTGTCAAGCTGCCAATAGCTGCTTTGAGTGGAAATCAAGTGATGTGAAGAACCCAAACTGGGGCAAATCCCGTTCTGAGTGAGGGACTGCTACGCAGGCATCGTGTCCCTTTCTAATTAGCTCTCGCAGCCACTGCGTCTGTGCTTCAATTAGCACTTGGTAATTGTAATTTCACTCTAACCTTGTTTTTGATCTTATATAATGCCTCAAGTTGGTGAAACTTTTTTTCCTCCTGTCAGCAGGGAGTTTGTAGCAGTGAGTTAGAACAGCCCCCACCAAACGTCCCCTGGCAGCTGGTGTTCCTGCTATGTGAAAATGTATGTTTCACCCTTCAGCTACACCTAATTTAGAAATCTTCGAGCTCCTAATGATTTCCGATAGATTGGCCTAATTGAATCTAAGTGCTTTTGCATTAAAACTAGAACGCTCAGCTGGGCTGAAGCTGGAAAACTGTGACCCTGACATACAGCCCCAGAAGCGTGAGCCCTCCTCCGTGCTGGCAGGTGCCATCTTCATCGCCAAAGCCACAGCTGTCTTCATGCTGGCCTGTGCAGAACAGAATTACCCCTAACTCATGCAGCAGCCATGCGGAGCAATGAAACTGCTGCAGCCTGAGGGATCGCACTCTCCTCCCAAAGGGAAGATGCTGGTGTGGAGCTGCCCCAGCCGCACCGTGTCCCGTTGCAAGGGAAAAGAGCTGTGTTGCTGCCCTATACCTTGAGGGTGGGGGGCAAAGCAGAGGGTGCTCCATTTGCCCTGTGGCTTCAGACACTGCATATGACTGATCCGCAGATCAAGGAGTCTACTTCTAGCAGGTGCACCAAGCTGTGGAGCAGGAGAGAAATCACTGATGATAGCTTTGTCCAATGGGTTTGTGGGATACGACTCAGGAGTCAGCTTGGTGAGTGCTGTGCTCAGGTTGTGACAGCAGGTTCAGCCCAGGCTTTCCCATCTGGGTCTGCCAGAGATGCTTGCTGTTGGCTTTTCACTAAATCTATCAAAGCCACTGGTGAAATCCCATTAGTTTCCCCAAGAAATTCTCACCTTACAGCCTTCTGTAGTAGAGGAACATATGCCATCCAGGGTCTGTTCATGCTCAGTCTTTTTTTTACAAATTCTGCTGTTCTCTTGAACGTTCAGGCAGGAACAAGCAATATTTGCATCACGTCTCTGTTCAGAAGCCTTTTCTAAGAGCACCATGCAACTGCTGCTCTATGCAGCATCTGTTGCTGATCTATTAATAATCACAGCAGTAGCATTAGTATTACTATCAAGCACAAATACAGAATATGAACTCATAATCTTATCCCCAAGCTAGGAAAGGTATGAGTGATGGTATGAATAATATCTAATAATCATCTAGCTGCTACAATTATACCCCAACAAAACTAGACAGACTTGTTTCTTTTGTTTTAAAGACTAAGTCTAATGAAGAGCACTCCTGATGCATCTAGGAGGTTGAAAGAGCTTAGGCAACTGCTGTCGTGCATTCCAAGTAAATCAGACTATGAGGCTTTAGCATTTAAATTTCATAATTTCTGACTAACTAAATTATACTCCCAAAGTAAATATAATTGCAATATATGAGTAGAAAATCTATTTACAAAAGAAGGTCTAAGGAAAGCTATGACACCATTTCTATTTTCATCAAGCTTGAAAACACAGTCTTGTAGTCATCTTGTTTGGTTTAACCCCATACACCATTAGCAGGAAATTATCCATTAAAGTCAGCGCAGATCTTGCTTTCACAAGAGAATTGTGTATTGTGTAGCAATATCTCATTTTGCTATCAGTACGATCAGTGGGAGCCATGCTTCTGAAGGTAATGGTAGCAAAATTAAATGTTCTGTGGTGTTTTATAATGTGCTACACCAGCAGGAATTGTGGAGGTGCACATCAAAGATTTGTTGACGAAATGCACGGGGATGGGCCTGGAATTTAAAAACCGTTCAGAGTAACCCACACAGCAACACAGAAAGAACGTTGGACCGCCTGGCCATACGTGTTTTAATAATCTACATGAAGACAAATCACCTGATTCATACCATGACTTCAGTGTTCCAGGTAATGTCATTATGCATCCAGTACAGCACCTCAAAGTTTATTTTTAAATTTACTTGTATTTTCATAAAACCCCCTTTTTCTTCCCCAGAAATTTCCCAGAAGCTAGCAAAGCCTTTCTGAATGAAAGAAGTTGTGTTGTTTGACCAGGCAGCAATATTCTGTTGAGCTTTAATTTGCCAGGAAGCAAGAGAATCTTCCATTTGATCCAAAGTGATTTGTTGGCTTTTTCCTACTTTTGAGTTCTTCTATGTATGCTCAGCAAAGCTGATGACTTCTGAATTGTAAGTCCATTTTGGCAGTTAGAGACAGCATATAGCCCAACACCACCTCTTCAGCCCTCATGGGACAGTATGTAATACCACCTTGCTATCACGTGTAACCCCCCAGAGCGCTCCCTGGAGACAGTCACAAAGTGCGCTTGAAGAAGGGCGGTGCATCGTTCTCACCAGCTCTTCTGCATATTTCCAACTCACAGTGTTGTCTCTAGACTTAAGCCAGGGAAATAATTTAACTTCTCACAGCAGACAATTTTTGGTTTCAGCATAGTGCCCAAATAATTGAGAAGATCAGCCTACAAAGCTTTGGCTTAGAAGAAATAAGAAATCAATTACCAGAAAAAATGTATTGCCCCCATGTTGCTTTTAGGCAGTTTAATCACAAAATTCTTCCTGTTCCCAGCTTATGCAAAACATATATAATTTTCATCTGAGCAGATACACAGTTTGGAACATCAGCCTTTTCCATAAATAACTGGCAGAATGATCTACCAGTTGTTCACACTTTATTGCAGACATACACTTGCGTTGTTAAATTTGTAACATGTTCTGGGGCGTGGTTTTAGCCAAAACCAAGTGCCCCAGCAGTTCCCAGGCGGGGTTCAGGTGTCGGCACCGGCCAAGGGTGGTTGTGAACAGGCCGTGTGCAAGTATCCACCCTGCTTCAGGGGACTGCAAGCGTCCTTGCATGCAGGCTTTCAGCTGGCCTCTGCCAGAGAGCAGTCCGGAGCTTGTAGAGCTTACCAGCACCGATGAAGGTTTAGCTAGCCTAGGTGAGGCAACAGTACAGCTACACTAGTTTTCAAGTCAGTTAATCAGCTGTGGACAAACAGCTTTATGAAAAGATTAAAATATTAGTCTAGTCTTTACAACTCAGGTGACTTCACGTGTATTAATTTCCTTTCTTACGTAATGATTACAGCACTCACTGATTTTAGATACTTGGGAGAACAAAAACAGGTTAAAAGATCAGTGTGCCATAAGTCATCTTTTCTTTGAGATGCATGAGGAACGGTACCTTTGAATTGCTATGGACGCCCATTTTTCAGCTGTTGTTCTTCTGTTGCAACTCCACTCCAAAGGACTCTGCTGCCACAAGGATGGTGCAGACCGGGCAGCCGGTCTTCACGGTGTAGTGAAGAAAAACAGACACTGAAGGGAGGTGGAATTTGCACAGGGCAGGGGAGCTAAGGGCAAAATGCATGAAAAGCACAGCATAAAGCGCAGTGCAAATCAGCTACACTGAAGTACGAGCTATGGTAGGAACCATGGGAAATGAATTCTGCGCTTCTGCCCTAAGCCATGTAGGACTGTAGCTGGGGCACTGAGTCAGCATCGTAATGCAGCCAGCCACATTGATGTTCCCACCCAAACTTCTCTCCACCTGAGGAGAAACCTCACAGGATGGGCAGGACAGGAGCTCCTCGGGGTCTTGGGGAACCCGCAGGCTGGGGGACAGGAATCGCATTGACCATAATCCCTCATGGACCTGCTGCCGCTGATGGTACGATTCAGGGTGTGGAACAACTAAGAAGTAAATCTCAGCAAATTTTTCTCACTGTGTCTTCTCTGCAGGGTTCTCATGGCCTTTTCCTCCGCAAGCAGAGCCTGCTCTACCCCTTGCCTCCTCAATTACACTCAATTCAAGGTCAGCTGCCTGTAACAGTCACGCTGTTCTTCCACATGTTCATGGCAGTCCAAAGCAGGCAGCAGGAGCATGGTTCATCAGACCAGATGTGGACATGTACATCTGAACTTGCTGTCTAGTTTCCATTTTTCATTTAATGAAACAGAAACTTCCAAAGTTGCTGTCTGAAATGGATTTTATGCCAGAAAGTGCCTAGTGCCCTACTGCCCTCCATTACTTGCAAAGGGAGTTCAAGTGTGCTTCAGACAGGGTCACCACACCATGGTCGCCTAAAGTTAATGAGGTGAAGCTCAGAGTTTGTTGCTCAGTAACTAATAAACTAATCCATAAATAATAATATCCTGGTGCAAGAAGTACTGTAGCCAAATAAATCTAACCAAAGTTTTATGTTTTTAAAAATTATATTTCTTAGAGAGTGTTTCAGTTTTCAGATAATCAGGTAAATACTATTGGATGAAATACTGACATTTGTAGTACTCACCTTAATTTTCTATTTGACAAATCAGAACATGAGATGTTCCATAGACCTTACATAACCGCTTTGCTGTTCAACTATCAATTTCCTCAGGAAACACTCTCAATCCCTTTAGCCCAATAAACAGCCCTTGCAGATCCAACATGCCATGCTCAGGTTACAAAATGAAAGATTTTATCTTTATTCAGAATGCTTAATTGTTTAATCTCTGTAAAAACAGATCTCATTTAAACTCTAAGGAACTTTTAATCTGCCCTATTTTCATGTTTCCAACACTATGTTTGCACTCAGCAATGCTTGCTAGCTCCCAAGTTTCATCTGCAAACTGAGACATTTTGCAGTGCACTTCCCTCCCCTGAGCACCGACGAAGGTGCTGTAGAAAGCTGGTCCTGCCATTGATCCCTGCGGGACTCCTCTGCTGACTTCATACTGAAAACTGACCTTCAAGCCATCTTCAAGTCCTCCTGTATATGAGGAGCTTTGCCCAGCTCACAGTTTATAGAAGGATCAGTCTGCTAACAACGTACTTGTTCTATTAAACTTTGGTGTGAGATTTTTGAAGATCCAAGTACAGTACGCGGCATAGATGCCCCTCATCGGTGCACTGACACCTTCACAACGGCCCAGAAGGAGCTGGACTCCCGTTTGCCGGACCCATCCTGACCCTTTTCCAGCAAGCTTGCCTTTCCACATCCCCAGAGATCCTGCTCTTTCTACTGCCTGGCCCTCTGGGGCCCCTTCCCACATGGAGCCATGCAGCGCTGCAGCTGAGGAGCTCTCAGGCCCCAGCTCAGCAGCTCTCCTGGTGCACAGCTGAACTCCTTCCAGCGCTGTGGTGAGTGACACCACGCCTGCTGGCTTACCAGCACCTCATCTCTCTGCTGGCCCTAGTACAGCCTGTGTGCTTACTTCAGAGCAATGCAGCTCATCTGAGCTACAACAAACAGGCCAGCTGGGGCAGTACCTCTGCCGCCTTCTGCCAAAAGGCCGATGGAGAAAATGCACTGAGCTTCCCTGCTGCAGTCTCAGAATTCCCGAGTGGCCTTTTCTACTCCTCAATCACCAGATCAGCCCATCAGATCCCCAGCTGGCTTCCTCCTCTGACTCAGATTTAAATACCTTATCAGCAGGTCGGATGCAAGGCACTCTTCACATTGTTTTTCAGTCCTCCCCATTTCTTTTTCTTTTTTTTTTTTTTTTTTAACCAGACCTGCTGTGTTTATAAGCTTCAGTTTTGTATGCAAGCTTTTGACTTTTTGAAATGCTGATATTTTCCCTGTGGCAGCCTCCTTTCCCTTTCTACTGAGCTGTGAAGGGATTTTAGTGGAGTCCTGTTTTCTTTTAGAGTTGAGGCAGTTTGCCAGGGCTTCTAATAGAATATTTGTGAAAATATCAATACAATAATATTACTGCTGTGTGAGTCCTGCAATAGCTATATGGTATTTGAGCCAACAAAAGTGTCCAGATATATTTCCCATGATCTGACCTGCAGTCCTGCATCACAACCTTGAATACGGAGCATCTGACTCAGCTGCTCTCTCTCTACACGGGGCGGAACTGCCTGCTGCTAGCAGTTTCTCTCTCTTTATTTCCTTAGATACCTGTCAGCTCCCACAGCTCTCTTTCTAGACTAGCAGCCTCTTTTGGCTTATATTTAGACTTTGAAGAGTAAATTGTTCTTAGTCTGACAGCTATCAGAGAGGGTATATTCCCTGACAAATAGCGTCCTCACTGCATTTTCCAGGATTTCTATTGTTTTGTTTTTCTGGCCCTGTTACATCTTCCATTTGATTTAATTCTCTGTGCTGAGGCAAAATAATTCTTCACCAGCAAAGTCAGTATGTAATTTATTAAAAATACTACTCATTATTACCTGATTTGTTATAGGATGTAAGCCTAGAACTGTTCTACACTATGTTCTTCACTTCTTGTTTATTGAAGGAGCTTGGTCACTGCGAAGTTCTCAGCTTTTGCTCCACAAACGTGGGAATTTCTACCCCTCTCTTTTACAAAGAAAATCTGGAAACACTAGTTTAGTGTTGGCAACACTAAAGCCCTGAAAATCTGGGATTTATATAATATAAGAGAGAGGCTCGTGTTTTTAATGATTATATTTTTTTGTTTGTTGGATGGTGGGGGGATGCGGGAGGTGAGGGAAGGGCGCATTCATTATTTCTGAATGTTTGCAGGTGGTAGTACTGACTGTGGAAGTTTCCTTTTCGGGAATGCTTTGTCAGTGATGTCCTTGGACAGTAATACCATCATTCTCACATTAGTCTGTGTGACTATGAGTAGTCCTGTGGTCTAATTTCCTGTGTCCTGTGGTCTAATTCCAGTCCCTGGAAGCAGGGATGGGTGGCCTGGGAGGATTACAGAGGTG
>VXAV01008783.1:0-27010 GCA_013399715.1 Alectura lathami | reverse complement strand
CGTTTTTTTTTTTTTTTTTTCTTGTAGTGAAGATAATTTCTCTAGTTGAAGGAAAAGAGTTGAATTCCTCAGTTGATGTTTTGGTTGGATGACAGTGCAGGCAGCCATGGAGCTTTTCAGCCCTAAAGGCTGTTTGAAAAATCTGTTGTGAGAAGTTAGACCAACCTGGAGGCAGTAATGGGAAAAAGCACGGATGTGTCTGTCTGTGAACCTGCAACCTGCCTGTCTGGAGCTGGGAGTCAGCGAGTGATGAAGCCTCCAGGGACAGTGGCTCTGCGAAAGGGACCCGCTGTGTCTGTAAGCAATGGGTGGCCTGGGCCAAACAGTGTTCCATGGACAGTGTCTGAAAGGAGATGAGCAACAAGATCGAGTCTGTGACTCAGAGATGCATTGTGCAGGAGATATCAGTGTGAGGTATCTTACAGATACTGTCTGTGCAGCAGGAATCTGCAAGACCAAGCCAGGTCCTGCCTCTGGAGGGGGAAGATGGATCCTGTGCTCAGGTCCTAGGTCTGTCTGCCATAGGCTGTGCTGGTTGCAGTCAGATCGAGGTGGGTAAGAGGAAAGGTTTGGGGAGAGGGTGGGAAGTAAACTTGGGCTCTACTTGGCAGGGTGGTGTCTGGAGTGAGGAGAAGGCACAGGGAACAAATAAATTTTGATGGACATGGAACAGCAGCGGAAAGGCATGAGCTGTGCTGTAGGAGAGGACGAGGGGCCTTGTGGTGGGTGACAACTCGAGAAGAACAAACTGCTCCCTTGGGAGGGGGAAGCTCCATTTCAGATGTCTGCAAAGCCAGCATTTGTCTTTCTGGTGAGAGCAGGCAGGAAGGCCGGTCTGCAGAGTGTCTGGCCCTTTTCCAAAAGCTGAAAAATATGATCCTTGTTCCAAAGAGCTCACAGTCAAATCCAAAAGAAGACAAAGACAAGTTCAAAAGAAACAAGAGAAATTTAAGAGTATGCAATCTTCACAATGTCATTGATAGTAAATAATGATTTGCCTGACCTTGGCACTGCTCCCAGGAAGTCACACCAGGATCAAGAATGCAACAGGATGACGCATGACTTGCAGAGATTGTGTCAAGCACCACCTGGTTCCTGTTAGCAGAGCGCCTTGCTGACATGGCTCATTCATTCTTCACTTGAATGAAAACTCATGGACTTGGTGCCTGGATGGGGCATGATGGAACTGCTTGTAAACCTTAATGGTTTTAAAGTGTTTAATAAGTTAAAGAAGGGGGGAAAACAGACCTCAGTAAAATCTATAAAAATGTGACTTTTTTCTAACTTCTTGTAAATTAAATATGCTAAACTATGATTGCCAAAACCCTTTTTCTTTTTTTTTTCTTTTCTTTTTTTTTTTTTTTTCATTTTTATTCTGTGTTTGGGATGATTATGGAAACTATTGTTAAGGATAGTCAAATATTGACAATGCTCCTTGGCTTTTCCTCAAGGACATTGGTTTTCTTGTGAAGCTATGATTTCTGTAAAACCTATAAGTAAATCACACCGATTTGTTTTTGGAAACAGATCTTCACTGTCCAGCATACAGGGATACCCAGCTGATGGGAGCTAGAACATTCACAAAGTACTAGATATCCATAATGGTTTTTGGGAGGACAATGCATTGAAGATATTTTCATACCCGTAAAACACATGTACAGAAGCGTTTTGAATGTTTCATTCTGCAGCCTCACTGACCCTTCTGCCTTGCCTGCTATCGCTGCAATTCATGATTTTAACTTTGTGGATGAGAAACATTTTAGAATCATAATGTTCATTTCCTAATTAACAGTGGGATGATGTTTACTCTTATTTCCTTTCTCTGTGGAGAGGCATTTTGCACTGTTACACTATGGTGTGTGTAGGTATGTGTGGTGCGTACCTGTCCTCCCAGAGGTCATACACATGCAGACTTTTCTATCTACATATCTGCCTACTGATTTTCCCAGATTGCTCTGATTACTAGACAAGCATGGTTTTAGCAGTGCTAAAATGCAGCTTGAACCACTATGAGAGGCTGCAGAGCCACTGGTAGTAATTCTTGTCTCCTGAGGAGTCACTCCATAGTCCTGAGCTGACCCCCAAGGAGAAAAGCTCTACTCTAAAAGTGGAATGTTTTGGTGGAACTCCACTGATTCCACCTTGTTGCCTTTTCTTGTGCAAAGGAAGCAGTTACAGTTTGAGATCATAAGATTGAGATCATTGCATCCAATGAACCCTTGCTCATTCAAATCTGTACTGAAAACCTTCGTGTAACAAGTGAATGAGAGGAACATGGTTCATTGTCTACCCCACACTATTTCCTGATGATACAAATACCTCTCACCAAGTTACTTTCTAAAAGAAAAAGCAATACTCTCTGGCTCTCAGCGAGAAATCGTGAAATCAACTGTTTCTTATACTCTTTAAAAATACCATTTGTATCTAATTATTCAAATCAGAAATATGAGGAGGAACGCATAGTTCGTTCTAAGGCCTGAAGGGGACTCACTGTAAGCTCAAAACCCCAGCAAACCTAAGAACATGAAAACAATCCTAAATAAATGACAGCTGAGCTCTTCTGAAAGGCTTTAGTTTTGCAGGAATTGATGGTCTTCAGTCTTCTAAGATACAATACTAGTAATGAAATCAGAAAGTGGTGAAGATGTCTAGAATATCATCCATAAGATAACTAACAACAGGAACATCATCAGGAACATTGCTGAGATCTGGCTCGGACTGGCAGTTAAATATGAAAAGCATTCCTGTCTTTCTTTATCTTGCTGTATGTTTATTTGTTGGTCTGAAACTGGGATTACAACTTGCAGGTTCACATACTGTATATAAAATACAATAAAAAATTTCTGCTGCAGAAAAAGTTATATTTGACAGAGGTGATTCTATCCTAAAAGATGTGACTTCCAAATTTTGTCATGAATTAAAGCAATTTCTTGATGAATCAGTCTAACTATTCTGATCATTGAAGAAAAGCATCCACAGGTGGTAGGAACTGAAGCCCTGCCCCAAATGTCTGCAGCCAAAGTTCTCCTTCTGTCAGCAATGGCAATCCCTTGAACCAGGGCAAGCATGGCAATGGCAGCAAGGCTATCCAGAAATGTAACAACCTTAAAACCAGCCAGCCTTCCCCCTAAGTGTTTCTCCTTTAGGTTCCTAAGCTCAATTCACCTTTCACTACAGAAACTGATGTTCTACCAGGGAGAGAGAGACTAGGTGTAGGTCAGGAAGACTTTGTCCAGTTCTTCAAATGTGTAGATTTTTCACAGTTACTTTGTGTCTAGGTGAGGGTCTGCTGGAGGAGCCGGAACCTGCAGGTGAAGACAACAGTGGGAAGTGCATTGCTGACAGCCCCACAGCTCCACCAGGCTCCTGCTGGGAGGTGTCCCTGGAACTGGGGGCTGTGCTGACAGATGCCTGGGGACATGGAAGGGCAAGGGCTGCTCACAGCGTGGGGCAGCAGCATCCTGCTCAGATGGCTTCTGTTTCGTTTCTGCGTGCCATGAGTGGCTGCTCCATCAAAGGCAACAGTGCAGCTTCTGGAGAGGAGGCTTCTCTGGCTTTTGTAGCCTCGCTGCATGCCATTACAGGAGGAAATCAGAAATGGTAAGCATCATGCTGAGTATCTCTGACACCTCTGCTCTTTCCAAAACCCTGGGGATTGTCAGGGCTTAGCAGAGACATAGACTGAAGGAAGTCTGGGCTGGTAAATGATCTGCTTCCAAACTTATAAAATTTCATCTGAGAATAGCATCAGAGGCAGTAAATTTGGAATCACACAAAGCTCTATTTCTGAAGGCACTTTTCAGAAGAACCTGATTTTAAGGCAATGCTAGCCTTGGAAATAACTTATTACACTTATTTATAAGATGCTCATGAATAATTTACGGTACATTAACTTGTAAATGTGATAGCTTTTGAAATCATTAAGCCCCAGTAGCTTGCTTTGAAAATCCATTGGCTGGGTCTCATTATTAAAAGCTAATTAGCTTGTTCAACTGGAACATATTTTGCAAAATAGCTATGCTATTCTTCTTCTTTATATTACAACATATTAAATTACTTCTTAAAATATTCCAGCAATGGCATACTGGAAATATTCAATAATAAGAATATAAAATTCTATACAAGGAATTGCATTAGATCTTTAACAATATTTCCAAAGCCTGGTGAGGTATTATGGTTATGATTGTTTTTAAGAAGAACACATGATATTAGCAATCTTTGATATATACCTTACTTATTTAAATAATAAAGATTACAGTTTATGCTTGGAAAGGATATTTCCAAAGTGTTGACTTGGATGTGTGAGAAGCTTGGGTGTTCTGGTCTGTGCTTAAAAAAAATTACACTCCTGGAGATATATTCCCAGCTAGTGTTTGGCATGGGAAACGTGCTAGATGCAGCTCCCCCCAGCACCCCACTGAGCCCTGGGTACCCACTGGGCTCTTGCAGCAGGTCGATGTGCTCCTGGGTTGTAACATAGCACCTGCCCTGCAGAAATAATCGCTGTATGTCTGGTCACAAAAATACCTGTAAAGCTGTTCTGTAGAATGGCTTTATTTCAGTATGAGGTCAAATGGCACTTGGATTCACTTGTGCCACAGCCCTAATTTAGGAGAAGAGGATCTATAGGGAAATCAATAGGCACTGGGCATAAAAATATCCAGCTGGCTTGATAATAATCACTTCCATTGTATCTAAAATGTATATGCAATGTAAAATATCCAAACATTCATTTTTTTTCAATATATTTAAAGTTAATATTTGTCTTGCCTTCAAATTTAAACATTTTAAAACTTCGGTACATTTAAATCCCTATTACCAGCTTTTAAAGGGATTAGAGTAATGGCTTTTGTTCTTCAGTCACAATACTACTGCTTTCTGATACATCTTTTGGATTTCCTGTTCAGAAGAAAGAAGGAGGAATTTAAGTAATTCACAGCAAAGCTACAATGTCTGCTGCTGCACTGATGAATGTTTCCCTTTAGGAAAGGCAGTTCTCTTATTAATATAACATCTGGCTTTCATCTTAAATAAATACAACAGCTCAAAAGGAGGGGAAAAGGAGGAGGAAAATGTGAATTTTCCAGCATATCAAGCGTACCAAAAAAAAAAAGCCTAATTAACACAAATAGTATCTGGCAAGCAAAGCTGCTCAAGTAACTGGCACAACTGACTCTTCAGAGACACGGCGTCTGAGAGACCACTTGGTCACTTGTGAGCCCAGGGCAGTGGGATGACCAAAAGAAGGGAAAGCAGCACAGGCTGGTGATCCTGCACAGCCCGTAGCGGCCATGATCAGCAGTCCTTGGGGGTCCCTGTCAGTGTGAACTGCAACACCAGAGCGGCATGGGCTCCGCACTGTCCTGTAGCTGCTCTGAATGCACTTTGGCAGCCTGCAGCCTCCCTTTGGGTGCTGCCATGGGTGGTGGCAAGGTGACATGATGGCACAGTGACATAGTGGCATGGTGGCACGGCCAGGGGTGGTTTGAGCAGTGCTTGCTGCAGCTGGGGCAGTCATCGCTATGGTGGTTGCTGCCGAGGGGAGCTGAGCTAGCCAGCAGGGTTGTGGGGGTGGAAGGAGATCTGGCTCTAAATGCTTTTATTTCTGCTCCAATTGTGTAGTGTTCTGATTTGAAAGCTCTCCTAATTTAGAACTCCTAAATTTAATATTATGACTTTGAGAGCTATCTAATCTCACGTTTAATTTTTAGTAAGACTTGTCTCTCTTTTAAATGGCTTCTGTGCATGATTACAAAGCATCCTGTCAGGGCAGAGGCCTGGACATGCACCCAAGACCCAGCTGCCTGAGGGCCGCATATCCTCTCCCTTTATTAGGTCTGCTCCTGTCAGCCTTAAAACTTGCAGCATGCCCCTATAAGGTAAAATTCAATTCCTCTGTTCAGCAGAAGGGAAAACTGATGCACAGACTAGATAAATTATCTGCCTGAGGTCAGAGCGTGGCAGCAGCATGGTGAAACCATGTCTGACCCATCTTGATAAGCCTGAGTGGCTCCTGGGAGAAAGGCAGCATGGGCTTTCTGCAGCAAGGGAACAACACCTTTTTTTAAACCCCTTTCCATGATTTTTTTTTTTTTTTTTTTTTCCCTTTCTTTAGCTTCCTGCAGCTTCCTTTACACAAACCTTCATGTTAAATGTTGTGGTAGAGGGATGACCAGGGTATGAATTGGCAAGTATAAAAAAGTGAAAGCAAGTTTCTGGGTAGAAGGCAAAACTATTACAGAAAAATTTGCAAGAATGCACTGTCTTCTGTCCTGAAAACACAGGGACCATGTCTGGCCCCAGAGAGCTGCCCCCCTTCCCCTCGCCCCATCACCACCTTCTGGCAGCTCCCAGCGGGGGCTGAGCTGGGTGCAGTCAGTCTGAGTGATGCTCTCCTGTGGTGGCCTGTATGTGTGCACTGAAACCAGAGCCGTTACACTCCAAGACCTTATGTTTCAAGGAGCTATTAACTATTGAGATGACTTTTTCAATGCTTAATGTGTACAATATTGTCAACAAAGGGAGAGGAGCCACTTTTTCACTACAGTGGAAATGTAGTGAAATTTCTGTTGTAGTGTAAATTCGGTTTCCTCAGATGTTTTTGGCTTCAGCCTCCTGTTGAGGTGGGTTTGTCTCACCCCACTCTTCTTGTTCCAATTTTGGAGCTGGGACTGGAGCTGCTGCCAGTGAGCACCAGGGCTGGCCCTCAAGTGCTGCTGCAGGATTGAATATCCCAAATGATGATGGCAAAAGCAGCAGATGTGAGGAATTTCCCCATTCACGGGACTTAGCATTTATTATTCAGTGTTTCCACTCATAATCCTCCCAGAGCAAGCCTTTCCCTACAGGTAGGAGGCATCATCCTCTGAAAGCACTGGCAGAGGGCTGCAGATATCAATGGAACATGACCAGTCCTTGATGGATTCTGCCTCTTAAGTGAAACCTTAAATTCTTTTCCTCTTGCGTATAACCCTCTCAGTAATCTGAAAGCACTTATTTCTGTTACCATCCTTCTGGACAATAAATCGTTTTTCTCTTTGATGGGGAGAGAATTGATGTTCGCAGTCTGTAAAGGCGCTGTTCTTTTTGGAAAAATGGAGTCTCAAAAGCACTTTTCTAAGCAGTTTATGGAACCTTTCCAGCTGAGCAGCACCTGGGTGGCCACTTGCACTCAGGTACTGCTCACTGCAGGGTGGCCCAGCTCTGTTTCCAGGTGGTCATTAAAAGCCAGCTGAGCATCTAGGCAAAGCTTGGCCAAAGTCCGCCTGCTGTGAAACAGTGGGGTTTGCTTGTTTCACATGATGCTCTTCTCAGGTTTGGAATTTACAGTGACATACAGACTCAGATGTTCTCATGGTGTATTACCCAAAAGGCTCTCCCCTGTCATCGCGGTGTGACTGGAGGTAATAGCAGCTTGCCATCACCAGGTGTCCACAGACAAACCCTATGAGCTGCCCTGACTGCTGCTTTCTTCCTGTGCAAACACCATGGGCATTACAGGTTTTGCAGCTCTACCAGCCACGAAGGGGAGAGGAAGAGCATTAATGGAACCCATGCTGCAGGAGCACCAGCTGGGCTGGAGGAGCAGGTCCAGGTGGTGCCTGCCTGCCAACAGTCTGCAGCCTGTCAGGACTCAAGTCTCTAAAGAGACAACCTACAGGCACACTAGCTGGTGGTATGCTGCTGCCCTTTAAACAATTTAAAGAATAATTAAATTGTCTGCATGGGATGTGTAGCTCTCCACATACTGGTCATCTTGTGCATTATTAAATAAATTCCAGCAACATTCTTGAAATTATGCAACAAAGTGATTATTTTTGACTGTGTAATTTACTACACATAAATAATAAGGAGAAAGTGAGGAAAGAAATCTTTGGTAGCCTCACTTTTTCTGCAGTGGTGGAAGCCAGTTTGTATAGTGACTGTTCCGTGCTTTGCTAGTGGCTCTGTCTTCACATGGAAAAGGGCTGTAAAAGGCTCCTTTTGAAAACAGGTTGCAACAATTGAATTGCCAGGTTCCTTAGGACAGCAGGGGCTACTAATAGTCCCTTGACCTTTGCAGGAGCTTTCTGTCAGCTTTCCAGGAAGGCAAATAGCAGAGGATGGAGAAAAGTCAAGAGTTTGAAAATTTCTGAGTGTGGATTGATACTGAATCTCCACATCCCTGCAGCACAGAGGAGCTCAGCAGGGCTGCCACCACTGCAGCCTCTTCCTCCAGCTCCTTCAGTATCTCTTACACACAGCCCCTTACTCTTGCTCTGTGTGTGGTCAGGAGTGTTATAAAATCCATTTCCACTGGGTAGGAATGGATATACTTGATCAGAACTTGTGTACTCTTTGGAACTCATTATGTTTCAGGTAGCTTTAGAAGGGAGTGAAAACGGTGAAGGTGACACCAATCAATACAATGAAAACTGTCTCCTGGCAGACAGTGGACATTCAGTATTTATCTCAGTGTGCATAATGACAATCCCTCATATAACGTGCTCTGCTTCTATCACTCATTAAAATCTGTGATTTGTGGGAAAAATAACATGCGATCTATTTGAGCCTCAAAGGGTTTCAGCAGGGCCCAGTTTGCTTAAGTTTTCAAATGTTTATTAGTTTATCTCAGAAGAAAATCCTTATCCTTTGTTATAGTTCAGAAAAACAGAATTGGCATTCGGCATTGGCTCTTGAAGGAGGAGATAAAATCACCGTACTACATCATGCTACAAAAGAGATGTATGGCTACAGGTCAGAAACTCAGGCGTGTGTTTCTTCATTTGTATGGAGTATATCGAATTTGGATGCATTGCTTGGGTCTTGCATTGGTGTGCCTCTTGATCAGATAATTTTTTCTTTATGGTGTACATTTACGTGTACAAATGCATGGTGATTGAGGTGTGTTGCAGGTGCAAAAATTAATGGCAACACCTTCCCCAGGATGAGATCTTCATGCAAAATGTTGCCACTAGACCACAGAAATCAAAGGGCCTGCTTGTCTTTGCAGATCAGAAGTAATCTCCTTTGCTGGGGGAGAGGTTTTGTGTCTTGCCCACTCCCCCCCACCCTCGCCCCCAGCTTGCTGACAGAGAGGAGAAGAATTGCCTCTGCTTCCCATTCCAATGCAGCAGTGTTGGATGGGGCAGGCTCTGACAGAGGTATTTCCATGCATTTATGCTTATCCCATCATTAGTGACAGAAAAATCTCATGGGGAGGGATGAAGCAAGGGGAAGGGGGAAAACTGAATAATTCTGGATGGTAATATTCTATTTTCTTGTATAAATATTAATCATTTCCCTGGGAGTTGTGACTGAGTGCAAACACGGAGTTTATTGGATTTTTTTTTTTTTTTTTAACCCTATTAGCAGAAGCACAGACAGGGGAATCTCTGTGACAACTGTGACCAACAGAAAATTAATTAGGATTCTGACTCTCTAGTGCTGGTGTCTTAAGGCTCTTTGCTTCTTTGGATTAAATTGCATTAAACTCTTTATTAAACAGAGCAGGCAGCTTGGCACTGGAATCAAGCCCACATCTGCACCTGGATTTTCCTATTAAAAGTGGATAGAGTAAAAAGAATGTTAAATCCTTCTATCCGTGATTCAAGACATGCCAGGCAGGAGATAGAAAGTGTATTTTCTTTTTTAAGGCTTATAATTGTGGGTATTTACCTATCCTGGGTTTACAGTGGTGGTGTATTTTTTTCTTGCTTGTTTTGGAGTGTTTTGTGTGTGTGTGTCTGTTTTTTTTTTTAAAGCTTAGAAGACATCCTTTTGTACCAAGTGGCTCCCTGGGATCCCAGGATGAATGTTTTTCTTGTATTTTTCATGAGGCTAACATGGGCATGTTTGTTTAACAACAACAATGTATGCAGCTCTTCCCATGTGAAGGCGTCTTTGTGCACCACCACCATCAACGCCTTCAGCAGGGTCAGGGAATAAAGCTGAGAGCTAACTTCTGATGCAGATGGAAAACGAAGGTGTTGGGTGGCACATCATCCTTTTTCTCTACTCAGTAGTTAATTTCTTCCTAATAGTGATTTCTGTTTTTTAAAGGACATGAAGAAGGGTGAGCATCAAAACCATGAGTGGCTCTGACCGCTGTGCTGTGGTTTCCATCCCTTTGTGCTTGCCTGTGGGAATGGGACAGCAGGGCTCGCTGCCTCAGCCTGTGGGGTGAGAGCTAGGTGGTGTGAGTATGATATCCCTCTCTGCCCAGAAATGCCACAAAGTTGTCTTCTGCACTAGAGCTGAGTTTCTTGATGCTGCATGCACTTTTGAAAAGTGTTTCTGTGACAAAAATCCACTGGCTTTTCTTGTAAAACTGTTAGCAAAATAATATTTCTGAGACTCAGGCCTGCAAAGCAGTTCTGTGGTCGTTGCAAACATTTGGATGTTAAAATGTTTGTTGGAAAACTGTACTCATTCTGCTGCAAAAGTAGCTGGATTAACATCCTGCTTTCTCACTGAGCAACTATGCATCCTGCAGTTAGAAGGGGAAAGAGCACTGGCAACTTCTGTGTGTGCTGAAGCCCTGCAGCTGCTTAAGACTGCGCTTCCTCAGCTGCGTCCCAGCACTGGGACAGCCCGAGAAACCCAGCGGTGAGAGCAGGGAGGTGAGGCTGCTGTGCTCCTGCGGTGCTCAGCAGTGGGCCTTTCCTCTTTAGATCGCTGTATCCCAAGCACACCTATGATTCTGTATTGCCATGCAGGGCTGGGTCAAGGACCTGTGAGGTACCAGGTGCATCAAGCCATCTGCTGAGCAGAAGTGCCTCCATTTGACTACTAAATACCGAGGAGAATAATATATGGTTTTGCTGGATATGAGGAAGCTGGAAGCCCATTTTGTGGATAAAGGTTACACAGAGGCTTCCAAACCTTGTAAAATCATTTCAGCCAGTACAGGGAAAGCAGTGAAACAGAAGCCTTGAAATGTGCCTATGCAGCTGAAGAGCTGAAAAGAGGCACCTTGGGGTGCCAAGCCCGATGCATGTGCCAGCATGTGCAGTGTCCTCCTGTGGTACTTCCTTCAGCTGGATTTAGCAATGGTCTTATGCTTAGAACACATCAACAGCTTTGCATCTCACTGGCTAGCTCTGCCTTCTCGTAGCAGCCAGGCTGTTTGCGATGCAGAGAAAAGGCACAAGGAAAGATGAGTGTTCCCAGCTGCTTCTGGCCTCCTTCACATTTTTGTTTCAGCTGCTGCTTGTGTGACTCCATCATGAGCAGGGTGATGACTTGCACCAGGTTGGTAGGGGGGTGGATGCTCAGCACCCACATGCCAGTCACAGAGCCTGACTCTGCTCTGCACGTAGCAGAGGCTACAATTCTACATCGGCCCTGGTGCATGCTCCTGCCCAGCCCTCATCAGTAAAGCACAGACAGGGCTGTGTGTGTGCTGAGCATGCACCTTGTGCTTGCTGATGGAGAAGTCAAAGCTGTGCAAACCAGTTGGATTTGGGACCATGCTGTAGTCACCCTGAAAATACTTCCCAAGGTGTAAGGGACTCCATAAACACAAGGTAGTGGAAAGCCAGGGTTAAGATTTAAACCTCACAGTTCTGACCATCACACTAAATTAAAGCCAAAAACCATGCTGTACTTTTAATCAAATAGGGACTTGCCAAAGAAAACTTTGATTCTTCCTCTACAGCGTTTTCTTTTTTTTTTTTCTGCATTTTGTTTAAACACACTTTGGACACAGTCTGCCTCTGGTTGCTACAGTGCAATGAACACTTTGGAAAGACTTTTGATGTTTTTTGGAAGCATTAATAAATTTCTGCTTCTAGTTCTAGAATTCAATAAGTATTTTAATTTCTGATTCACTTAGGTCTGGCTTTAACCCAACCTGAAAGTCTCTAGGCCTTGGGAATGACATTTTGTTTTGAAAGAATATTAGCCTTGGTGAGGTAAAAAAATACAGCTCTCATTAAACATAGGAAGGCAACATGTCATTTGGTTTGTAGTTTAACATTATTCTTTCCTAACAGCTTCTCAGCTAGAGGTTTTGCTCTTGTACCACAAAAGCATTCCTGATCCTTAGTAAAGCTTTGTGTGAGTAAGGCAAGAAATGTCATTGACTGGTACCTGGAAGTCCCCAGAATTTATACAGAAAATACGTACATCATTTGATGAAATTATGTGCATTCGTCAAGGTGATTGAAGAACTTCACTCACTTTTTCCACTCTCAGCAGTTCATTGAGGTATGGAAAAGCAGAAAGACAAAATGTAAGTAAAAATAGAAAGGAAATGGACTGAAAGGCAAGAGGAAGAATATGTATGAAACAAGGCAGAAATCAAACACTACCTTAATTCTCTTGGAACAGCCTTTTCAGCTCTGTGCCTGTTTTGTTGGGACCTGGACAAAAATTACCTGCATTCATCCACCTTTTGCCCACTCATGGGAATTGTTTCTTTTCCTTCATTATTGTACATAAAACAAGCCCATCACTTCATCTCCTGCTTCTCATTACATTATTTAACTGGGTCATTTATAAACAGTTCTCTCTTTTTTATTTTTAATGATAGAATTCAATGATTCTAAATGCTGTAAATAGAACGATAAGCTGTTCTGACACATTATGTCCCTAAGTAATGTCATTCCACACCAAGTAATGTGGCTGCATAGCACTGCAGCGTAAAGTTCTCCTGTGACACTATTTTATGATTAAATGAAATATCTATATGGTCCCCTGGGAATAAGATCACTTATAGTTGGTAATGTGAAAAACAGAGGGCACGATTAAAACAACTAACGTGCCAAGGTTCCTATAATTCATTTTCTCATTGTAAAAGCAAGGTCATGATTGGAAGGATGTAGTGCCCATTTCATGAGCGTGTATCCAAAAACTAGTTGATGAAGAGTTTTCTTCAAAGACAAGAGAAGGATATATTGTTAACATATTTTGAGGTGCTTAAACAGCCAGAGGCCCTAGGGGGTTGTCAGAGCCCCTACTGGGAGAGAAGCACCATCAGAAATCTGGTTGCATAATTGCACAGCTTGAACAGCATGGCACTGCTCTGTGTCCCAGGGTGGTGCTGTGATTGGCACCAATCCATTCCACCTGAATCTCTCTTCCACCCGCCAATGAGCTCATCTGCCCTGAAAAGAAGTCATTACTTGTCAGGCGGGAGAAGTCTGAGGCTGTTACACGTAGAGAGTTTTTGTCATTATTACACGGTACATCGCTGACCATAACCAGAAACGTGATTTCATGGGCTTTATACTACAAAGCAGCTGGTGTAAATATTATCAGAGAAGTGATACTGAAAAGCTTGAAGGCTGGGAGTCTGTGGGTTTCTATGGAGTCCAGAGGGCCCAGAAATCTTAGCTGACAGCTCTGCCTGAGCGAGGGAGTCTGTGCGGAGCGGAGCAACTCTGCCCTATCTTGGGCCTGCCTTGGCACCATTTGTGTCCAGTACTGATGCTGAGCAGTGCTTTGGGGTATTTTGCTAAAATGTCGTGGAGATCACCGCAAGAAACTGCAGTGATGTCTGTAATTGGCATTAGGTCCTATTTTCCAGCACCGTTCCAGCAGTGCCCTTGTTCTCTGCTATTGCAATTTGTCATTACAAGTCCTTCTGCTTGCTGTGCTTGCACTCTTGACAGTTAAGCAGTGTTTCATTATATTTGCTCCATTTTCCTGAGTTTTCTCACTGGCACTGACATACCGTAAGTCTATCTGAAAACTATTTTAACAATATTTCTTTATGTAATTGGCTTCATTAATTGTCTTCAGGTACTTTGTATTGTTCAAGTGTGTGTATGTGTGGCTTAGTGAGAGACAGAAGACAATAAATCTCACATTACTGCTGGTAGCACAGCAGATACCTGTGAATTCTATATATCCTTTGGCTGCTGGTGCACAACTGAAACGTACACAAAGAAATCAGACCACTGCAGCTCAATCTATTGTCATAAAACTAAACATTTCCAACCCATTCCGCAGTGAAACATTATTAGCTATGTGAAACAGCAATCTTTTACAAACATTGCACAGAAAACATAGTAGAATGTAGCAAAACCCTGCCATTTTGTTCTCTGTCAGCAGGTATTATTTTTTGCAAATATTGCCAACTGAATGAGGGAAGATGATTTTATTCATTTAGCTGAATACTCCTGGTGCCAATAGTCTCCAATTCCATGGTGGTTTCATAGAATCATAGAATGGCTTGGGTTGGAAGGGACCTCAGAGATCATCTAGTTCCAACCCCCCTGCCGTGGACAGGGCTGCCAGCCACTCGCTCACCAGATCAAACTGCCCAGGAACCCATCCAGCCTGGCCTTGAACACAGCCAGGGATGGGGCAGCCACAGCTTCTCTGGGCTGTTGAGCAACCTCCTAGAGCAGGACTGAGCAGCACTGGTGGGGTGCTTTTTTTTTTGTTTTTGTTTTCCTTTCAGTAGTATTAGGAAAGCACCTTAACATTTGATGGACCCTGAGGCAAGACGGCGAACCTCTGTATTACAACAGATTGGTGGCACCAACTCAGGAGTGTTTGTGAGGAATCTCAGCTATGTATGTAAATTAGATTGCTGCTGCCTAAAATTCTTACTAATTTTTGTTTTTTGAAAAAAAGTTAGGAACAAAGATATGCAAATAAGCAGTACTTATCATGTACGTACATCCTCGAGTAGAACACCTTATTCTTTGGATTCCTTTGTGAAGGTTTTTTTAAAAAAAAAAAACAAACATTTAAATGGATTAAAGCCTGAAAGATGAATATTTCTACATAAGTGAGAAAATGAAATTACATTTAGTTACCTAAGAATTTCCTAAGAACGGATTGTGGTACAAACAATAAACTGGCGCTGGCATTATTATTAGGATTATTTGTTATTTGCTGATGGCCATTAACACCATCAGTGATTTGCATACGGAAGACGACTCAGCTTCCTCTCCTGCAGAGATTACAACCTGAATCCATCACTGGCAGCACACCCCAGACATTACACACTGAATTCAACACCACGGTAGACAAATATCCAAAGAGTTTAATTAGGATTTTATCTGCAGCATATATTAGCTTTTTTAACAAGATCAGGTTCCTTTTAATGTAAGCAAACAAACTAACCTGAATCCTGGTCCATTAAAGGTAATATCTGAGAAATATCCTCAGAGAGAGCTTGTTTTCCTTCCTGAAGACAGCTCAAACCAAGCACAGGAACAACAATAAGAAAAGAAAACACAAATTACTGACAGCAGAAGAATCACCAGACGTTTGATGAGGTTGCAGTCTCACCTTGGGGATTCAAATCAGATCTTGTTTTCTCCTAATTAGTTTGACACTTGTGGCTGAAGTGACCTAGAGTGGGACAAAAAACACTCAGGGACAAGATGCAAGCACATGTTCTCCTTCTCTCTTGTGGGTTTGCTGCCTGGTGGAGCCTGGAGCTGTGTGAGTGTGCCAGTGCGGCTAGCGGGATGTCCCCAGTACCCACCCCTTCACATTCCCTCTTCAAAAGCCATTTCTTTGTAAGTTTGTAGTGATTCTGTGTTAAACTTTATCACAATTATTAATGCACAATCTTCCTTGCGCAGACCACCTGTGTTCAGCGTGATAAATAGGAGCCATTAAGCCCCAGGTTAGGAGTTGAGCAGCTTCTCTGCTTCTGTCAGCGATACCTAATTTATCAACGGTCTGCTCCTGCTGGATTTCTACCCTCTCTTGTCCTAAGGTATTTCCGCCCTCTCCTGCCCATTTTTTTTTTTTTTCAAATTTCATCTTTGACTGCAGTTCAATTTTTAATCCTGCTCAGTGAATGGCCTACTTACAGTACGGGTCACCCACCTTTCACAGCATCTCATTTTGTACCATCATGACATCCGCATACAAAGCCTACCTCATCCCATTGCCTGCCTGCAAGACTGAAATAAATTTTGTGTGCAAATATGATCTAGGTTATAGTATATTTCACATTTTTAATTGTCCTTTACTAACAGGCATTAATCAGGACAGGAAAATATCTTTGGTACTCATGTCTCCACTTTTGCCTAAGACCATGTTGGAGCTGCCTTTTAGTAATCATTTCAAAACTGGCATGAGCTCAGGAAAAGTGTTTTGTTTTTCCATCTCGGCTCATTTTTTTTATTATGGAAACCAGCTGGCATTTGCAGCCAGCATATCAGTTGTGCCTTCATTAAACTCCGCAGCCACTCTGGTGAGTCTTGAATGTGCAATCTATTTTTCACAGCATAACACAGATAAACAATACAAATCAGGCACATAGATAATTTAAATTCCTACACAAGATGTGATCTGATTTATAAGAAAAAAGTAGTCAGAATAACATCTGCAGACTCTGTAAAAGTAAGATACCAAGTCTGGACTTTTCCAAGAATTACGTGTCCCAGATGAGTAGCATTTTCCCATCTTTAACTCTGAGCGTGTAAGTGCCTTCAGAAATCTCTGTTGGCTTCCTCCCCCAGTGGTCTTTAAGCTTTTAAATCCTTTGTTGAGCACCTATATCCGAAATGCCTGATTCCTGAGCATTCGGCTGCTCTCTGCAATGGCAACGACCGATGTTCCTGGAGCTGCGCCCATTTAAATGTTCGAACTTGACTTTCATCAGCTGTGATTATTTTGCTGCTAGTGTTTATCTGAATGGAGACCCCACAGTCTCAGATAGTTCCTAACATGAGAAGCAGAACATTTAGCAAAATACAGGCAGAGCTTTTCCCTAGAGACTGAGCTGTCTCAGAAATCTCCGAGGCACACCAGGGACTCTCATCAGGCTCTGATGTCCCCTGGGCAGCCCTGCACTCCCTCCAGGATGGCTGCACACTGTGGGCTGGAAGATCAGGCTTGAGAGTCTCTGCCTGGCTTTCTGCATAAGTCTTTCTTATGACAAGTCCTGGCAGTGTGAAGGAGTTTCTATTCCTGCAAACAGCTGCTTGCTGTCATTTGGAAGCGGCTGCAGTAGGAAGGTCTTGAGGAGACCTGGGAGCTGGCAAGGAGTATGCTTTGGAGGCAGCCCCTGCCTCTCCTCTGGCAGCGCTGGCTCCTTGCCTGCTCACAGAAAGAGGAGAGAAAGCTGAATTCCTTAAATTCTCACAGTGGTGGACCACCTTTGGATGGAAAGACTGGATCTCTTCACACTGAAAAATGGTGGGGAGCAGTATGTGGAAGACAACATCTGATAGCATTACAATGTCTGATAACATTGATGCAAGGTAGCAGGAAAGGTGTGCTAGCATGAGATCATCCATTTGCTTTGTGTTGTTTTGCAAGATGGGACAAAACAGGAGAGGAGAGAAAGTTACCGCTTCATTCCTTCATTGCTATAGGTGGTGTGAAGAAGAGGGAAAGAAAGAATAAAACTACTTCCTGCAAATCTTGCAGCATCACCTATGCTAACTCAATATTTATTGCCCTAAATCTGTGACCAGGTAATGAGTATATGCAGTTTTGCAACAACTGGACAGTGATGGATGTGGAAGGATTTTAACTAACCCATTCAAATGAGTTGCAGTAGTCTTATTCCCATCCCATGCCTTTATTTCCATAATCAAAGATGCAACTTTGTATGCTGGAGGCTCTGTATCAAATCTGTGATGGAAACAGTTGTACATCAAAAGGAAATCTTCACTGCTCTCAAAAAGCAAAATAAAGTGCTCTGTGCTCACCAGCCCAGAGCCCTTTCTTTAGAACCTTTGTAAGGAACAAGCCAGCCAGTGTTTCCTCTGTTGGCCCAAACTGGGACATTAACAAGTAAACTGCTGATTAAATACCTCAGCTGTAACAGCGTCAGAGGTTTCAAAGCAACAGTAAAGTTATTTGAGGAGTAAAATAGAAAACCAGCAACAAACCCTAAAAGGAGGACAGTTACTTGGAACTTTGCATTCCTCTCGACTCCTAGTTGCATTTTATTTGGAGTTACTCTCATCAGTCCTGAATTGAATGGATGATTATGTGATTATTGCCGTCTGCCAAAAGCAGCACAGGGCAAAAACGCAGAGATGAGTTAGTGGTGTTTTCCACTTGGTTCTGTCGTGTTCATGGTAGCTTCAGGTGGCCATGCTATTGATATTTAATAGAAGAATTGGCATGTGTCCAGCAGCTGCTGCTGTCCTGCATTCTAAAGTAGGGACTGCTTGGCTTTGGAAAGCTCCCAGGAAGGACTGTTTTGGGGAATGCAGTAAGAGAAATACTCTAACATGCACATTCTGCCATTCTGTTAACTTCAAAGGGAGGTGAAAGCACAGTTCAGCTGTGCACCCTGCTATACTTCCACATCATGCCTTAAAATGCAAGACAACGTCTCACGCCAAGGGGAGTCAATTTCTTAGGAAAGTGCATGAAGAAGGAATGGAAGCCAGGACCTGATTATGAGAAACTTGTATGAGACTGGCAAGGCTATAACTGCTTTGAGCTGTGACTTTTCCAGGTTCAAGTATCTCTAAGGGATGATCACCCCTGAATGTGCAGAAAAAAAAGCCTGTGATTCATCCACTGTTAGCTAATTTATTTCTGGGAAATAATTACAGAATACTTTAAAAGTATTCATTAACATTATGATGGGCATCTATTCAAGTAAGAGGAGTTTGAACAGTCTGGTGAATGATGCAGTATAGTTCTGCAGTGCTTTTCTTTATCCTGAGCAAGGTGTGGCTGGCAATTTTCCATAAATCTATATTACATCTAATGACATGGTGCTTTTCAGGCTTACTCTGAACACTCATTCAAGTGGTTTCATACAAGAAGGACCTCATTTACAAGAGAATCTTTTTCTTTGCTTTGGCCATTCCAGTTCAGATTTGTCTCAGGCTAGATAATGTTACCCCAGTATCTGCTGCACTTTCTAATAAATACTCATTTGTTTCAGCCTCTTCTCAAATATATGCTTCACACACTGTAGACTTAAATTCACTTTCCTAAAGTCTGTTTTAATTAGCAGAGAAATGAACAATGGTATTGCGTTGGATTTAGCTCAGCTTTTTTTTTGGTTTTCTCTTAGACTTCCTCCAGAAACAGCCTGTACTGTGTATTACCTTGCTGTAGACAGCTGTTCTGGTCTGCCTTAAATCAGTGAGGGCTCAGTGAACTGGAAGAAGTTGCTTAATATTCCTTGACATCATCCTATGCCAAAGGGGTCATTATTTTCAGCCCAGACCTGTCTCATACATTCTGATATAGCACAGAAATATGGCAGTTAATACACAGGTTTTTATCTCTGTTGAAGGCCTCTTAAAAATGACCCTGTTATCTATTATCCATAGAGTGCCAGAAGCCAGATCCAAAGTGACTGCTTCTTTCTGTCCAGAATCAATCCAGGGCTTGAGGACGTCCCAGACAATGTGTTAGTACTTTTTCAAAATGTACATTCTTATATATATAAAAATACATATAAATTGCAGACACAATTTATATATATTATATAATTGCTATGTATACAAGTACAAAAATCCTGGACATGAAAGCTTTTCTGTCTTAGTGATATAAACACACACAGTTCTACAATTATTTTGAATATGCATTTGCTTTTATCAGTGTACTGGAGTGCTTTTATCCCACTATACATTTCTTGCTCCTAATAATGGAAGCAGTTTTTTTATTTGTCCAGCCATTGTCTGGTACAGAAATATGACTCATCCCCAGAATNACAAAATCGAGTGAAGGTATAAATGTAATATAAGAAACCAGATAGCAGAGTAATTGCTCTGTAGAAAGATGCGATTTCTTTTTTTTTTTTTTTTTTTTTTTTTTTTTTTTTGGGGGGTTGGGGGAAAGAAAGTATTTTCCTTTGGAAATATCTTCACTGGTCATTGAACACCCTTCCTGTTCACTTTCAAAAGAACACAAATACCTGATTAGATCTGTCAGCATTGTCAGGAGAGTAGAACAAGGAGAAAGGCAGTGCAAAAATACCTTGCTACAGAAGCAAATGGCTAATTTACTCCACGGTTCCATCAGCCACGCTATGCTGCTATAACAACCAACCTAGACAAATGCTGAATGATTTAAATATGGTCTAATTAATGGTATTCTACTTTTCTCCTCAAAAGGAAAAAAAATGTTTTCCAGCTGGTCACATAGTTGAGATACTTTCCTCTGCCTGTGGGCTGCCTTTGGTTAAAGCCATTCTAGGAACAGAGCTTGCTGGCCTGGACCAGTACTCACTACTGACTTTTCTCTGCCTCCAGCCCAGTCGTGAACCCTTTGTACACCCCTAAACAGTGCTCTTGGATGTCCAAGAACTGCCACATGAAATCCCATGTGCAGCTGCTTTGCTGATCTCTTTGGCACAGTGCTACTCTGCTAAAGCTCTGTGTCAGGACCCAGCTAGAAGGGGTAGTTGATTTTGTCTCACCTCGTGGGGTTTACATGCCAATGAATTTTGCCCATCTCTTCCTCCTTGGACAAACGACATCTCAAACACACACCATTGGTTAACCCTGGGACAGCACAAGGGCCATGAGGGGATAGCAACCAGCAGTGCTCCCAGTGTCATCTGGTGCAGACGTGAGGCTTGGTAAGGAAAGAGGCCTAAAGGAGCCTTTAATTAGTGTTATACTTTCCTGTCTTAAGTAATAAAATTAACAGTCTTTTTTGCAGAGTAGATGTTCTATGTGAATCTGTTAGAAAAACCCCAGTCATTTTCATTAGGGTCAGGATGGAAACATGGACTCCACCGTAAATCTTATATTGAAATCCTGTGTATTTATTTATATGTCTAAAGACGGGCTAATACCCACTGTTGTTTTCCAAAGAAAAATACAAAATCACTTTTAAGGATTCTTTCTTTCTCTTCATGCTGCACAGGCATCCACATCAATCGCAACCCAAATCAAAGACAAAAGTTTGTATAAGGTTACATTCTGCTCCTTGCTGCAGAAGACAACAAAGTTGTCTTGTCATTCATGTTTTTGATTTTGCTGTTTGGTCCTTGTTGCTTGTTTGTTTGCTTTTGGAGACAGTGACATATAATGGCTTGGAAACTACTGAAGTGCATAGTCACAGTACAGCAATTTTGTCAATACAAATTCATTGTACCAGGCTTGTGGATAAAAACTGACTTTGCTAACTAAGGAACTGAAGAAATAATACTCTGTCCATTCTGCTAGATCCAGTAATATACTGACTTTCTTCCCAAGAAATGTTATAAGGTCAAATCAGGCAAGTGTCTGTTGATTTTCTGGAGAATGTGAAGGAATGAGGGTGACTAAATCTGGGTAACAGAGTAGCAGAGTGTCATTCTAAGTAAGTGGTTTGGGATGGGTGGCAAACCATAACTAGTCCTCGCTAACTACAAATAACTATAATTATAAATAATGATAATAATTTACAGTATTAATAAATTCTTGGTTTGTTTTGAATGTTGTTGTGTCTGCCTTTAATATCTTCATTAACTGCAAGCTTTTGCTGTTCCAGCGTGGTTTACATATGCACACAAACAATTATTTCATCAGCTTTAACATGTGCTCTAGCACAAAACTGTGAAGTTGGTTACAGCTGTAAAATATAGATGGCATTTACATATCCCATAGGGTAAAATACATTAATTTGTTTGAAATCTTCCTTTAAACGTTTAGCTCACTCACGTTTAGATTTATTTACCCTTTAAAAGAACATTTCATTGCACTGAGATTTTTCTCTCCTGTTCCTACCCCTACAGCTAATTACCACAGAGCTCTGCAGTTCAGCCACCACAGCCAGCTTTTACCAAGTGGTTTCACAGGCTGTTGCTTCTTGCGGTATCNCCCTGTTGGGCATTCAAAAAAAAAAAAAAAAAAAAAGCAAATAATTCCAGGAATCTCAGAAACTGCATTTATCATAAGGCTTACTGTTTTGCCCAGTCCTCAAGTATTTTGGAGAAACACATGCCACAAGTGCGTCACTCCAGCCAAAGCGCTGAACAACCCTGTGCTGTAAATGAGAGGTCTGTGTCCCTTCCCTCAGCCCTCTGGTTAACCCATGCTGTCACCTGGCTTTCACGACATCTCCCTCATGCCTGTACAAGGTGTCTGTCTGTCCCTGACCTTGTGTGACAGGAGCTCTGGCCCCAGCCCTGAAGACACCTCAGACCCAGCAAACCAGCTGATGGAGGTACCGAAATGGATGCCATGCCTTATGCCAGCAGGAAAGAGGTGACAAAAGAAGAGGGCTGAGATGTATTTCAGAGCCCATCAACCTGGCACAAGACAGATGAAGAGAGGTGAGTTCCAGGCCCTGGAGTGAAGCTCTGAGCCAGCCAGGGCACTGACCCATGCAGTTAACCTGATGCTGAAGTATAGAAATGGGTTTGAGTGACCTGGCTGCCTGCTCCTCTGCTGGGACACATGGACACTGACCCAGTGAGAAAGGGCAATGGGTGTCTGCTTGGCGTCACTGCCCCCAGGGGCAGTGGATCATTTCAGCTCTAGCAGGAAGACACGACACCATTGATGAACCTCACACTTTGGCTACGCAGACCTAATAGCTGACCTTTGTTCAGGGGGTCTCAGCTCTGGGACAGCAAGCAGGCACAAATTCTGTACCTGAAATTCTCTGTGTGAATGCAGATAAGGATGTAAGGCATCACAAGCCAGTGAAGAACAGTTCAGTGGTAATTACAGCCTTTGGGGAAGGAAAATTTCGAGAGTGCTTAATTGTGACCTCTGTGCATTGAAATCAAAGGAAGAGTTATTGTTCATTTCAATGATAAGTTAGGTCAGCACTAAATACTTCTTCCTTCTCTTTTTTCCTTCAGCCACTACTGAGAAGCACCTTTGGCCTTCTTATCACAGCAGTGAATAGACATTTGGATATTCATGAATATCTCTATTTGTTATCCTTATTGCTTATTTATGTTTAAACTACACTAGAGGTGTGCTTGAGGTGTCTACACTGTGAAACATGGAAGTGGAGTTGACCCATAGTAAAGTAGTTTTAGAAAGTACTGATCATCACAAAAGGCTGTTAAACACTCTTCAGACAAATATGCAGATACTAAACAGATTACTGCATCTTCCCGGGACAAATGTTGCAGCTGTTTGGAAACGCACAGCAGCTGTATATGATCCTAGAGAAAGGGAAGTGCAGGATGCCTTTTCTTTTGATTTTTCAGCACATTTAAGGCAGGCTAGGTTAAAGCACCCGTTTTGTTCCGTTGTCACTTCCCTGTCCAAAAATGCTTGGAGAATTTTTTTAACAATAAAGTCAATGGTTTTCATTCATTTTGGGCCCTGCAACATTAGCAACCTCATAACCTTTCTTGCTGTATTAATAAGGAGTAGATAACCTTCTGTTTAAATTTCATGTATGGATCTAGAGCCTCCTTCTTTCCTATTATTTTTATGTTTCTGATATCAAAGACAAGTGGTGTGTCCTGTCTCTGGTTAAGAAAATGAAGAATAGTGGGTTTTGATAAGAGTTAATTCACTTGAGGAGACAAATGTGCTCTAGCATCTGCTTGAGATAGTTCAAGGGACAAGGAAATCAGCAGAATGCCTTATGAGGTGAATTAAATGTCCCCATTAGAAATGATTTTTTCTTCTATTACAGTGTGTGTGCTAATTCTCAGGACTTTGATAATGTCTAGATCTCTTAATTTAGCATTCACTCAAGGTGAACAGAAGGAAAAGAGCAAGAGTCATTTCTGATTAGATATTAGTCACAAGTTGAACGGTAAGGTCTGATGATGGTTTGAATGGGACCTCTCTTTACTAACTAGTCAGGAGACAATGAATTTCATTAAATGGAATTACTGGATCATTACATCCACTGTACTGTGAATAGCACTTGATCAGGGAGACTACAATGAAATAACCTTCAGACAAGGTTGTCAACACACAAAGACATATTGAATGAAAACAGCTTGAGTATGAAGCAAATCCAACAAACTTCAGGCAAAATTTCCCCCGTTTGTAAAAGAAAGATTCTTAACCACAGATTTGCAAATCAGGTTCTGAACTCAAAAAAGGCTTCACTTATTTATACATCAAATAGAGTACTCCACGTGGACTCAATACAGTGAATAGTGTGGAAGTGGGGCCTGCCGCTAGGCTGAATAGACATTCAGCTTTGATTCCTAGCTCCCAATGAGATTTTTTCTAACGAAGACGTAAGTTATAGTTACTGCCCTCTCGGCCAAATCTGGGGTTAACACTCCCTGCTCTGCTGCCTTTTTCTCCTAGCTGACTTCTACAAATGTGGAGGTCAAAATATCTGAGAGTAGGGAAAGGTTGGCATCATTTCAGCTGAAGTCCTTGTGGATCACCTACAAACACTCTGACCATGTCTCAGTACAGGCAATCCAGTGTTAGTGTTAACAGTGATACAGAAGTGCTCAGCACAGGCACAACTTTTCATTACTTGATGTATTACCTAATGCAACATTCAAACTTTGCTATCACTTAAGTTTTGGAAAAATGGAAAAATGGATTTTTATAAAGGTGACAGAGCTGGAGGGAAGACTGTGCCTCAAAGAAAACTGCAAAATGAATTGTGAGAAAAAATTAGGCAAAGCAATCTAAACATCTTCCCGAAAGGGTGTGCAGCAGACGGTGGCTGATTTTACTGGATGGAAGTGTCCAGGGCGTTTCAGCCATGTGTGTCACTGATGGACTCGGAAATCAAAAGTTCATGGGAAGTTATGTGCATTTGTGAGAGGAAATAATTTGAAACAGCATAAAAAGGGTAGTAATGAGGTGAGGAATATGGAAAATAGATAACAAAATGCTAAAGATCTTTTGTAAATGCTTTCTGTGATAAAGCGTCCCATTTAACAGTCCTGCTCAGATACAAAAGAGAAGAGAATGAAGTGTGTGTAAGGAAAAGGGAAGTGAGTCAACTGGACAAAACACTGAAGTGACCCAAAGCACTACTTGGTTATGCAAAGAATTCCTTATGCAATGCTTTTAATGGCACAATGCTCAGAGAGCAGGTTACTTTCTCTCCCTGTGGTAGTTCTGTATGGCTTGGAAAACAATCATGACATTGAGCTCACTTTTATCACAGTAGAAAAAGGAAACACTTCGTTAATACTGTTACGATTGTATAAATGTAAGGTGGAACTTGTTTATGTCTTTTGATTTAAAATAAATCATATTAATCCATCTAAGGGTTCTTGAAAATTAAACAAAACAAAACCAAATGCTAACCAAACAGAGCATTCAGGTGGAGTGAATGTTCAGTTTGCCTGGGCTGGTGGCATCTGGCCCCTGGCTTAGAAACAGATATTGAGAGAATAGTATTAATTAGTATATCTATATCTATTTAGGATCTAGGTACGCTTCTTTACATTTTATCCTTGCAGACTCTTAGCAGACTGTGAGAGAAAGTGTATCATACAAGGATGGTGGGGCTCTCAAAGAAGTGAAATCAGAATTTTGTTTATTCCATGCAAACTCCTAGGCATTGAGAAGGAGACCCTTTAGTAAGTGGAAGCCTTAATGTCAAACACAGCTGTTCCCTGTCACTTTTTAATGTGCAGTACCAGTCTCAATTTGGCATAAGTGCAGTTATTTCACTGGCAACTCAGAAGGTAAAACAGCCCTTTCAAAGCAGAGCCTTTAGGATGAAAACATTTTCAGTTCTCTGCAAGCCAGAAGGCATCACAGAGTGAGTGAAGCCCTCTGTGTGACATCTGTCCTCCTCCATTGTGCCTTGGAAAATCTGAAGCGATTTCTGTAGAGAATCTGTCACTGAACCTTTTATAAAATTCATTGGAGGAAAATGCAAATGGCTGCTAATGTGCAGGAACGAAAAGATAAAAGACCAATTCATTTTTATGAGACACAGTGATGGATCATGGTGTGACACATTATTGGGACAGCAGAGGAATAAGCTCCTAATAGTTAGCATGGACTCAGTGATTATTTATGACCATTAACATCCATCACTAAAAGGGCAGAGTAGTGGTTTTGGTACTGCATCATTACTATGCCTATTAGAAATGCACAAGGATTGAGTGCAGATCTGCCTGAAAGCAGATTAACACACGGACTTTTTGGGCTGAATTTTCTTTCATAGCCTGTAAAAGCGTTGCATAAAGAAATTATTGTTCATTACGTCAAACTTTTAGAGGGAGTGCTGTGACGTGAGAAACAGATCCACTTGCATTTATGGCATGTGCTAGGAAATACTGACACAAAGAGAGTACTCTGCATAACCTACATTTCTTCCCTTGTGTGTAACCTGGCCCCTTTTCCAAAGCACATACATTATGGAAAGGCCATGCCAGGGCTGGCAAGGGCTGTGCTGAGAGGCACTCCTGTGGGGACCAGGAGCACCAGCTGCCCCTTCAGCCCTTTGCCTCTTCCTGCTTGCTGCTCCTGTGCTCCCCACTCTCACTGCTGCAAAAACAGCTTTGTATGAGATGTTACGGGGGACACGGGGCTCGCACCCAGCTGGGAGCCTCTGGATAACATCAGAGGCCATGGGAGGGGTAGGTACTTCTGTGTGTCAGAAATCTCTTCTGTCAATATAGGAAGTTCTTTGCATGGAAAGTTTTCATTTAGCACTGCTGAGGATCTCACATTCTGAGCTGATTAGTCTCATACAAAATGTTTATCAAGTCCAGATTTGTACTAACCCTTGCGGGTTACCATTCCTTCTGCTGACACTG
The DNA here is from genome assembly GCA_013399715.1 of Alectura lathami. Classification (NCBI taxonomy): domain Eukaryota; kingdom Metazoa; phylum Chordata; class Aves; order Galliformes; family Megapodiidae; genus Alectura; species Alectura lathami. The sequence continues at coordinate 477 of VXAV01008783.1, read as the reverse complement.
CAAGTGTCACTACCCAGTATCAAGTCAGACCGACCACCCGCTGATCCTGAATAAAAATACAAGATTTAGGAAAACAACTTTCTAATGGATGACTAAGCTTTATCACACCTTGAGGTTAGGAGGCAGGAAGCAAAACCAGAATATCTTTTGGCCAGGTTTAAAAAATTAGGAGTGCTGTCATCCCTTCAAAATAGGGGGCTGCAGATACAGAGCCTCAGCATGCATACTTCAGTACAGCCTTAGTGAAGTCCACATTAGTTTACTATGGCCAAAGGTGTAACTCCTAGTAATGATGCACTGAAAATTGCAAGAATAACAATCAGTAAAAAAAAAATTCCCAAGGTCAGTGACAGTGAAGCAGCTTCGTCTGGCCACATGGCTTCTTAGCAATTAGAAGATGTAAATTACAGCCATTGCCTTCAAAGTGGATTTTTATTAGTTTATCAGTAATGAGGTCAATTTCATACATCTAAACTG
>VXAV01008782.1:2262-33119 GCA_013399715.1 Alectura lathami | reverse complement strand
TTTTTTAAAAGGATTGTGCACAGGAATTGCTAAAATTGGGAAAAATTCACCACTTCAGCTGTCGCTGTGACAATGATGCTGCACACCTAGTGCTGGAGCTTGTACCCGGGCTTTAGCCCAGCAAAACCCCTACGGGATCCTACCAAGTTTCTGCACAGTTACCCCAGGGGCAAGCAGCAGGAGTTTAGGGTCTTCGCACGCCAGCTGGAACATGTGCAACCCCAAGCAGTGGGTGATGGTGTTTTGCGTTATTGCCTGCTGAGTTGGTACTTTACTTTGGGGTGAGCTGGACTGACAGCGCCTGTTTGAAACTTGCTAGATGAACAGAGCACCTTTCCTCCCTTCCCTGCTTCCTGCTGGCTGGTTAGTGCCCCTTCCTCTTGCTTAAAGGCTGGTGCTGTTCTCAGAGTTCCCTGCCCTTCCCAGCTCCTCTGATAAGCGCAGTCGTGGCTGTAAGCCCAGTTCTGTGCGCCTGCAAAGCCCTCTCCCTCTGGAGCAGGGTTCCAGCAGGACCCAAAGTAACGCTAATCTCAAAGGGAAAAGTGTTTGCACAGAACTTGTCCCTTTCCTTTCTGCCTGGAGCCTCCTGCATCCTTACGGCCAGCTGCATTCCTGGCATACCAGCCTGGGGATGGCTTGAGAAGTATCTCGAGCAGGCTGGAATATCTCCTGCTCAGACTCTCCCTCCCAGGATGTAAATTTCCTCTTTCTACATTCCAGAAAAGGGCACTGAATCCTTCAGGGCTCGCTCCTCCTCGCCCTGAGACCCGCAGGTTTAATAACAGCCAGCTGCAGCCCAGGCAGTTGGCGGCCAAACACGGCGCTTGTCTTCACATTTCCATTATCTCCGTGTTCCCAGCAGAGCTCTGCCTTCTGAGGAATTTGGGTTTGGGGTTATTTTCTGCTTGATCTGGTTTTGAAGCGGGGGAAAAAATTGTACGGGGCGAGGAGGAAGGGAAAGCAGTGGTAGCTGGGGATTTAAAGTCCTTTGGGTTGCTGCATTCAAGCAGGGAATTTGAATTTAGATACAGCTTTTGATTGCACAGGGCTTTATTTGAAGAGTTGTTGGTGCTCTGTAGCCAGGCTGATGAGGATGGCAGGATTTGCCAGGCTGGTGCCAGGTCTGCAGGTGCCTCCTCCCTGGTACAAACGTGAAAGAGCAAAGGGGGGCTCAGGCTCCGTGCTGCAGCCTTGCCTTCAGCTAGCAGAGATGTCGCAGGTCTGCTTGCTTGCCCACGTGCTCCTGGCCCTTCTGGCCACCCTCCAAGCTCCAGCACAGCTTGGTGACACCAGAGGAGGTATTACCAGCACTTGCATCAGCCGCTGTGCTGGTGGTCAAAATCCTGGCATTTTCTGCAGGAAGCAGGAAATGGGTTAATTTTTCTCTTGGCTCTGTTGCACTGATGCATCTGTTCTTCCACAGTGTTTAACCCGGTACAGTATTTTTGCAAGTGTTTCTGGAAAAAAGGAATACAGATTATTTCTTTTTATTTTTCCTTCCAAAATAATCCTTTTGGAAACTTTCATCCCCCTGTTCCAACCCCTCTTCCTGTGCCACCACCTCGCCACGTGGGTTAATCCCAAAATCCTATGTCAGGAAACATCTCTGGCGAGTACCCACTTACCAGCCTGGAAACCTTGCAAGAAGCCACCAGAGAGGAAGGCTCATCCTCTCCTGCCAGGAGCTGCTGAGGCAGGGTGAGCCAGACCAGTCTCGCTCGTGATCTGTTAGCATCTGTGGGGTACAGAGCCAGCGTGCAGAGGTGTGGCTTTGAGGTGACTTAAGGGAGCGACTCTTCTCATGAGCCACTTCGTGCTTGATAGATGTAAGCAGGGTGGGGAAGGGGTAAGAGAGCAGGGCAGCGTGAAGGCAGGCAGCGGAGGAGAACGTGCACCACTGCCATGGCAGAGGAAGAAGTCAGCATCTGTGGGTGAAGCCCAAGGCTGGCTGTGTCTCCAGACAGTCCCATTGGCAAGGTCTGGGAGAAGGGCTGCACGTGTGCACAGTGTGCTCCTTGCCTTTGAGATCGGTCGTGCTGCTGGTGCCTTGGGAGCAGCTTCTTAAAGCAGAGAGCGCTGGTCTGTACGGGAGCGGGGAGCAGCAGTGCAGTGTGAGGCCAGGCTGTGGTTTGCAGGTAATGTCTTGCTTATTAGGAGTACTGAGGTGATCTTTCCTGATGCTTTATGGAGAACATGACAATATGACGCCTGCACGTGGGCCTGGGCAGCCTGCTCTAGGTGTCCCTGCTTGAGCAAGGGGGTTGGACCAAATGACCTCCAGAATTCCCTTCCAACCTTAGTCTGCGATTCTCTGATACGAGGAATTTGTCCTGAGTCAGCACTGTAGGGTCTGCACGCAGGTGCAGATGGCTTTTCATCTGGAGTGCTTTTTTGGTAAGCAAATGGGAGAGGAAGGATGCAGCTGTCCTGAGTCAGCCCGAAGCTGCGTCGAGCTCGCGTCTTGCGAGGTGCGCCGTGTGGGTGTCATGCTGAGAGCTGCAGGCTTTCGTAATGTGCTGGGCTTTATTTCTACCTGCAGGCTGCTTCCCCAGGGTGCTGTGGTGACTCCAGGCCGCACGGAGAGGCTATGACCACCTAGCACTTTCCAGCCCGGGCGTCTCGGCGGGCTCGAGATGGCGGCACAGAGGATCCGGGCGGCCAACACCAGTGGCCTGCCGCGGTGCAAGTCGGAGGGGACGCTCATCGACCTCAGCGAGGGCTTCTCGGAAAGCAGCCTGTGCGACGTCAAAGGTGAGGGGAGCCGGGGGGGTCAGTGGGGGTCATGGCCCCTGGGGACAGGACATGCTTTAGCCTGGTGCCGCCTTGTCACATGCAGGAGAAGAAATGGATTTGCCAGGCAAAGCCAGTGACAAGGCAGTTGCAAGGATTTGTTCCCCCTTCCCCAGAAGAGATTTTCCTTTTATCACTTGTTTTGACTTTGTTTACCTTACCCAACATAATAGTTGCATTCAAATGAGAGAGAAATTACAGTTCCCTCAATTTAAATGGATCCCAAGGAGTTACTCCAGGTGGAAGTAGAAGTTAGCATGTGCCGAGGGTCTTTAAAAATAAACACGCACATAAGTGATTGTTTGTGCACAAGGAGCAAAAGGAGTCCAGAACATCAAATGCTCTTGCTGTACATTAGTTTGTTTTTAATGCAAAAATAGGAATTACTCACATCCTTGCACTCATATTACTCACATGTATGCAGGGGAAGGGATTATCCTGCACTGCTCTGAGCTGCTGTGGCCCTGCCTTGTGTGCTGGGTGCGGGTTTGGGCCCCACAGTATCAGAAGGACATAAAACTATCAGAGAGCATCCAGAGGGCTACGGAGGTGGGGAAGGGTCTGGAGGGCGAGAGGTGCGAGGAGCGGCCGAGGCCCCTTGGTGTGCTGGGCCCAGAGCGGAGCAGGCTGAGGGGAGGCCTCACGGCTGGCGGCCTACAGCTCCCTCCCAGGGCAGCGGAGGGGCAGGCGCTGAGCTCCGCTCTCTGGGGACAGCGACAGGGCCCGAGGGCACGGCACGGAGCTGCCATGTCAGGGGAGGGTCAGGCTGGGGGTTAGGGAAAGGTCCTGCCCCAGAGGGTGGTCAGGCGGTTATTAAACCCCTTCCTGGGGCTTTCTGATGAGGTCTTATGAATGTCCTCAGGTCCTGGGGCTTGGCATCAGCACCTCAGACGAGCTGGCCTTGGCAAAGTTAAATGGCGTGAGCTGAGGAGAGTTGTCAGAGCAATGAGGAGAGATGCTGTTTTCTGGCAGCACGTTGTTTTTAGCCTTGGTGTCTTGTGGGATGGCCGAGGAGCATCCTGGGGGAGCAGCTTCTCTCCAGGAAATGGCTCAGGCTGTGGAGCTGGATTAACAGCCACTTCCTGCCAGAGTGGCAAAATAGGTTTAATACAGAGTTTATGTACAGTTTTACACTGAATAAATGTCTTCACAACTTTCTGTTGGCAGAGATAGGGCGGGGGAAGGGGATTAATAATGAGTCATTTAGTGTGTACAAGCTATTCTTTTTCTAATATTTGAGTCCTAGAGTCCTTCTATCTAAAGACTTTTATTTGCTCTTATTTCTTCAGTTGCTGTCTATTTCAGTAGTGGTGCCATGGCTGTGCTGAGTCCACTTTTTTATTAATTTCCCTGTTTTCTGTAGGGCTGCCAGGCATCTTGACATCCTGTGTTTTCTCTTCCCTCTCCCCTCTAGGTATTGTTTTCTTAGGTCTGTCTCACAAGATAACAAACACTTGAATGCTGATATAACATTATCTGCAGCTTATTTCTAGTGATTTTTAACAGAATTAGGTCTTAAATGCGAAAGCAAGCCCAGTAAACACAGTGACAGCGTGAACATGTGTAGTCTTAATTGAACTGTTGTGGTTGCAATTAGGATCAGATAATACTAGGAAAACAACTTGCAGTTGGCCCTGCTGCTCAGCACTGCTGAAAGGGAGATTGGACAATCAGCTCGGTCCTTGCCAGCGCTGTGGGAGGTCAATACGGTGTGTCTCACGGTTCAGATAACAGGGCTTCCTTTGAAAAAGGAGTTCAGTTGTGTTGAGGAGCTTTGAAATACAGATGCTGTGTAAGAGAAGCGAGATGGCTTGTGGCAGAGTGAGAACATTTTCAGCCTGTGAACATTACCTTGGGTTGTCTTGCAGTCTGTTTGTAGAAGGGGCATTCACCTTCACTGTTTGTGTGGAGCGAAAAATGGCAGTGCTAAAGGTCTGGTGGCCCAAGACACTGAGGTACTGCTGACCAAATTTTAGGATAATGGCTACGAAGGATCCCCTGGGCCACGTAAACTCTTCCCATGCAGCACATCTTTAGAATCCTCCCTAAGTTAACTTCTGACATTTTAAATGTGAAAATTTACGAGAGTGCCTGCTATTGTATCATTCACCCTTAAGAACTTAGATCCAGATGTGCCGGGTAAAAGAGAGAGCTGGTAAGAAGGGGCACTTACCCCCTTGGAACTCCCTCCAGCACAGCTTTTTGTGCATCATCCATCAGTGAATTTAGAGGCTGTCTCCTACAGAGGCAGCTGAATGAGGTCCTAAATCAAGAGGGAGGCTTGTTGCTAAGACACTTTACTGCACTGGGAGACCTGCTTTCTCTCCACATGCCTTGCTACCATGGGAAGGTAACAAATTGCTGTTCCTCCTGTCTCAGCTAGCTCCTGCTGCTTTTCCCAGCTGTGTTGATGCCCATCCCTTTGGGGAAGGCATTCTCTCTTATAACATAAATGTATCAGAAGTTTAAAAAATTTAAAGGGAAAAAAATAGCCTGAGGTTTGAGATGTTATAAAACTACCTTGACTTTAAGCTTGGATTGCTTACCTGAAGGAAGTGATTTTAAGTGACTTATGGCTCTTATGGATTGCTTACAGTGTTGTTTTTCTTCTTCGTTTTGCAGTGCCTTCTCCTAGTGCCTTGCTGGTTGACAATCCCACATCCTTTGGAAACGCGAAGGAAGTCATAGCAATCAAAGATTACTGTCCAACTAATTTCACCACTTTGAAGTTCTCCAAGGGGGACCATCTTTACGTCTTAGACACATCAGGAGGTGAGTGGTGGTACGCTCACAATACCACAGAAATGGGTTACATCCCTTCCTCCTACGTCCAGCCTGTAAACTACCGCAACTCTTCCTTAACTGACAGCGGGATGATAGACAATCTGCTGGAGAGCCCTGACGAGGGGGTCAGGGAGCTAGACCTGCTTGGAGAATGGACTGATGTGAAAAGAAACTCTGTGAAAACCCATAATAACAACCCTTTCTTGAACGGAGTCCAGACAAACCCATTTCTGAATGGGAATTTGCAAATGGTGACCAGCTCAGACAGAGAGCCCAACTCCAAAGCATCTGTTGACTTATTGCTCTTTGACACAGGGGCTCCTGCTTCAGCAGTTTCTAGCTTGGCTGCTAATGGCAGCATGGGTAATATTTTTGATGAATTTCCATCCTCAAACAGGCTGGACCTGGAAGAGCCTGTGAAAAGGGACAATCCCTTCTTCAGGAGTAAGCGCTCTTACAGTTTGTCTGAACTGTCCGTTCTTCAAGCGAAGTCGGACACTCCGGCATCGTCGGGTTTCTTCAACGGTTTGAAGTCTCCCACCCCTGAGCAATTCCAGAGCCGGGAAGATTTTAGGACCGCGTGGTTGAACCACAGGAAGCTGGCCAGGTCTTGCCACGACTTGGATTTGCTTGGTCAAAATCCTGGCTGGGGTCAGACACAACCGGTGGAGACCAACATTGTCTGCAAACTGGATAGCTCTGGTGGAGCTGTTCAGCTTCCGGACACCAACATCAGCATCCATGTGCCAGAGGGTCACGTGTGCCCCGGGGAAACGCAACAGATCTCCATGAAAGCTATGCTAGATCCGCCGCTGGAGCTCAACAGCGACAAGTGCAGCACCATCAGCCCGGTCCTGCAGATCAAACTCAGCAACATGGAGGTGAAAACCTTCATCATTCTGGAGATGAAGGTGTCGGCAGAGGTCAAGAATGACATCATGAGCAAGAGTTTGGTAGGACTACAGTGCCTACGGAGCGACATGAAAGAGGGGCCATACACACCAATGCAACTGAGCTATTCGTATGGGGACACGATACAGGTGCAGCTGGAGAACCTAGAGCCTTGCATGTACATCGCAGCTGTAGCTCAAGGGCAGAACATCCTCTACCCGTACACGGTTTGGGATTACATCAGCAAGAAGATCACGGTTGGCGTCTATGGCCCAAAACATATTCACCCTTCCTTTAAAACGGTCGTGGCCGTGTTTGGGCATGAATGTGCACCCAAGACTCTCCTAGTGAACGAGGTCACGAGACAGTCTCACAGCCCAGCTCCAGTTGCCCTGCAGCTCTGGGGTAAACACCAGTTTACTCTGTCGCGGCCTCAGGACCTCAAGCTCTGCATGTTCTCCAACATGACCAACTACGAGGTGAAAGCTAGCGAGCAAGCCAAAATTGTGCGAGGCTTCCAGATGAAGCTGGGCAAGGTCAGTCGCCTTATCTTCCCCATTGCATCCCATGACCCCAACGAGCTCTCAGACTTCACGCTAAGGATACAGGTCAAGGATGATAAAGATGCCATTTTGACCCAGTTCTGCGTCCAGACGCCGCAGCCGCCTCCTAAAAGTGCCATCAAACCGACGGGGCAGAGGCGGTTCCTCAAGAAGAACGAGGTTGGAAAGATCATCCTTTCACCTCTGGCTGCCACTGCCAAGTATCCAGTTTTTCAGGACCGGCCAGTGTTGAGCCTGAAGTATGGCAAACTGCTGAAAACAGTGGTGAGGCAAAGCAAGAATCACTATTTGCTGGAGTACAAGAAAGGAGATGTCATAGCCCTCCTCAGTGAGGAGAAGATCAGGTTGAAGGGGCAGCTGTGGACAAAGGAGTGGTACATTGGCTACTACCAGGGCAAAATAGGCCTTGTGCACACCAAAAACGTGCTGGTGGTTGGAAAGGTCAAACCCAGCTACTTCTCTGGGCCTGATCTCACCACCAGCCTGTTGCTCGAGCAAATCCTGAGGCCCTGCAAATTCCTGACCTACATCTACGCCTCCGTGAGGACTCTGCTGATGGAGAACCTCAGCAGCTGGCGGTCCTTCGCCGACGCGCTGGGGTACTTGAACTTGCCGCTCACGTTTTTCTGCCGAGCAGAGCTGGACAGCGAGCCAGAGCGAGTGGCCTCCGTGCTGGAGAAGCTGAAGGAAGACTGCAACAACACAGAGAACAAGGACAGGAAATCTTTCCAGAAGGAGCTGATGACGGTGAGTCCGAGGCCTGCCGAGGGCGTCTGAGTGCTCCGCGGTGCAGTCAGAGCGGTCAGGGTGAATGGGAGCTCAGGTTTCCTAATTCAGTCTGTGACAGGTGGAGTGCAATTTTAAGGTCTTCCGCAGACCAGCTGGGAATTCAGGCCTACGGTGACATGCTGATGGGATTGTGGCTATAAATGAGGGATGCACTGGGTGCAAAGCTGTGCGTAGAGCCACTGGTGTCGTCAGCCCCAGGGCGAAGCGGTGTCTGGGACGGAGCTTTTGGCTTTTGTGGCAATACTGATTATTAGAGTGCAAAAAACTGGAACAAGGCAAGAAACATAAACGCTTTTCCTTTGTGGTGTGTGGTAGGTAAGCCACCTCCTGGGTCACGGACTTTTATATTGCGTCAGGTTTATCAGAGCGTGCTGGGAAGGGGTTTGATGGCTGTGTGTGGTGTTTGATGGATGCTACACCCATTTATGAAACTTCCTAAAATTACTCTGTAACAACATCTGGTCATGCCTGCTCCTTCTCTCCTTGAGGGACAGCTAAACCAAGGGCATCTCTGAATTAGGGTCCTTTACGTTCAGCTGTGCATTGTGTGTGTAATTTGTCTGAAATGCCTGGCTTGCTTCTGTCCTGACAGGCTTCTGCAGGTGTTTGGGGATGCTCTTAGGAAGTCTCTTAGGAGAAATTGTCTTCGCAATAACAGCTTCTAGCATTTCATGGGAAGTGGGCCAAAGAAAATGCAGGGCTTTGTGTCGAGACGAGATTTGCAGCTCTCACATCTCAACGGTCTGTCTCAGAGAAGCAGATAACTGAGCTACGGCGAGCCATGTGTTTTGAAATGCCGGTTTAATCAAGAAAGAGCAAAAGCTCTGCTTGGCAGTGGTGTACACAGACAGTGGGGCAGGAACATGCAGCATGCAAAAATGAAATTAGGAGCAGGCAACCTGGGTGAAGAGGACTGCAGCTAAATAAAAGTACTCCATATCCCGCCTCCCTTTAATAAAGAAGGAGGGAATGTGAGGATGCATGGAGCCCTTCGTTACTCATGGAAATTTTGGGGGAGGAGCTGGGGTAGCTGTGTTGTGGATGTACTTCCTCAGCCTAACAGCGCAGTACACTTAATATCCCTTTATAAGAGACCCTGTCTGAGTGCTGGAGTCATCGTGGAAAATGGGAAGATAGCTTCCAGAAGTCTGACTCACGCCTGTTAGGCTGCAATTAGGGCGAGGGCCGAGGCTGCTCGTTTAGGGCAGGGATGTTCAAACGCCCCGTTGCACTCCCTGGGGGAGCCGAAGGCCGATGGGCTGGAGTTACAGGGGGACGTTGCTGCTTCCCTCTGCTCCACCAGCAGCCTCGGCCTTGCCTTCTTCCAGGCATTGCAGGGGAAGCTGCCTGCTGGTCTGAGGGAGATAACCAGGTCTTCCGCTGTGTTTTGCAGCAGTCTCTTCTGGCCCCAGCAACCTCTCCTCTGCCCTGGGGCTGGGTGGCGGTGCTAGCCGGGCTAGGTCTGGCCCTGTGGTTCCTCCAAAGGAGGCTTTGCACCTTTAATCATGCAGGGAAGGAAGGGGTGAAGTGTGTGTTCCTCTTGCTGAATGCTTCCTAGGGCTCTGTGCTGTTTGCTTTGCTGGTTTGCTTTTCTTTTATCTATTCCCTTTGTCTCCAGGGGACAAAGACAGACTGTAGGTCATGGAAAAGCTGTGCCAGGCCTAACTGGGGCGATGAAGGAATCGATCAGGCTCTCTGGAGGCTCACAGACCAGCTAACTCAAGGGGAGGGCCATAAGCTGCTGGAAAACATACTGCTCCCAAAGGGGTGCGTCTCATGCAGAGTCCCAGAGCAGGTTTTATTTTCTGTGTTTGAATGAAGACTGATCCTGAACACTGGCTCCATTTCCTACTCTGTGCAAGACCTTCCTGAGTCTGAGCCTGCTGGTGAGGGATGAGCCCTTAGCAGAAGACTATGCTGCTTCTAAACCCCTTGCTGCTGCCAGATCCTCTTTAGCTTACAAAGAAGTAAGAGTGAGCATGATGAGGAAAAAAAAAAAAAAAAAAGAAATGGATGTTTTGGCGGATGACAACTGAGCAGTAATATATTAGGTTGTGTTTAAATCTGATTCTATTTGCAACAAATGGACCTGCTTTCTGGTGTCTGCTGGCAAGAGCTGGTTGGATCTGGTCTGGTCAGACCATTTCGTGTGGAAGTTGATCATCTCCTTGAAGTAGCAAGCGTATCTGACTTCAGTGTTGAGTACACAGAGTTGCCCTGGCAGAGCCACACGCCAGTAGCCAAGCATGGAAAAGCCCTGTCATTGATGACTAGTTAATAAATAATCTCCTTTTATTTATTTTTTAATCTAGCAGAAGCAGCAGCGTGTGAAGGTAACTGAGGGGAACGTGGCTCAGAAGTTAGTCATCACAGCGGAAAGGGAAACTCACCTCTCTCCCCCCTCCTCCTCCCACCAAACCCGGGCAGCACGCGGGTTGTCCTGCTAACAGAGCCCGGAGGAAGCCCTGGGTCTGCAGTGTGCCCTGGTGTGCCAGGAACCTGACACAGACCTCCCTGCAGCTGGGCCACCCTGCTGTGTGCTCTCTGCGGCTGCTGTCATGGAAGAGCTCTGAGGTGGGGTGCTTCTCCCATGCGTGCAAGCAGCGTCCGTGTGGTCGGTGACAGCAGCCCGGCAGGCAGGTGCTAGCTCCTGCGCGTCTCCAAGCCTCTGGAGCCCCAGAAAACACACAGGCCTCAGGAAGAGGCTTTGGGTGGTTTGGAAAACGTGAAGCCGGGTACCACAGTATAATCAAATGCTCTCAGGTTGCTGCAGAGAACCATGCCAGGTTTCATCTGAGAAGCGGGACCTGACTTGCCATGCGGTGAGGGCACTGCCTCCTGGCAGCTGGGGTTAAACCAGCCGTGAGAGGGCAGTTTTCTCTCTCTGGATTTTTGTTACAGTGTTTTTGTAGATCCTCACTTTTTTCAACCTTTCCAACAAGCGCTACTTTGTTTTTCTGGGAATACCACTAAACATGTTAGCAGAGAGGCGAAGAACCCAGGCAGCAAGGTGTTCTCTGCTTGGACTTCGTGCTGCCATGCCCGGAGCTTGCAAGCCCTGGGTTGCTGTTGTTGCTTCCCCATTGCTCCTGCATCCTGAAACAATCTGCTGGCTGGTGATAGTCCCCGTGTGAGCTTAGGTCCAGGGTGCAAACTGGATTCCTGCCCTTATTCTGCCTCCCTCCACGGAGAGTTGCCTGGTGCCACGCTGAAATTGGTGGAGATGTTTCTGCAGGACGTGGCTTGTCCTCGTGTAACCAACTTGCTTACAGTGCAGTGTTTTGCTGCTCCTTCCCCAGAGAGTTACCTTCTCCCATCAGTCCAAAAGAAAAAAAAAAAAAGAAAAAGATGCTCTCACTACAGGTTTTGCAGTGCCTGGCCCAGGCGATGTGTGCAGAACAAAGGGGAACTTTTCCCTCAAACATAGCTGGCAGGGGGAAATGCTTTCACTGAGGCCCTGCCAAGCAGGCTGCCCGGAGCAAGGTGACATGAGAAGTGGCACAGGTGCTGGCTGTGAACTTTCCTGCGGGCTCCTCGCACTCCAGACAATAACAGAACCTGCTTTTATTTTCTGGGGCTGGCAGGAAACCCTTAATACCTTCTCGTTCCTCAGTGCAAGGGTTTCAGAGTGTTGTGCCTGCTCACAGCTGTCTCTGCTCTTGCTCCCGTGCAATTTGGCTCCTGCAAGCGGAGTCTCCTGCAGTTGCATTTGTGGTTCCGAGCCACCCGGGAGTGCAGCTGTTGGCAGTCGGTGCCGTTCCAGAAGGCAGGATGCCTTCAGCACTCCGAGCTGGGCACCAGGTTCAAGGAAAGTGTTCCACAGAGCCTGTGCCTTATTGTGGTAGGGAGAAAAAATAGTATTTAAGGTCGTGAATGAGTGTGTGTGGCTGGTGATTTTGTAGGTGCTAGCTGACAGCCAGAAGAAATGAAGGAAAGATGTCTGATGCCTAAAGCAAGGGGTATTTTGAGGAGCATTAGTGCAGGGCTGAGCTCCCTGAGCCCCAAAATCTGACCTGTCCAGGGGCCCCGCTGCCAGTGCCACATCCCCTGTCTGCTGCGTGGGCCGTGTCCCTGCCCCGCTGCACATCCCGGCACGAGTTAATGGGACACCAAGCACTGCTGCTTGCTGTGAGCACATCTCCGCTTCCAGGCGCCTTCCAGCCGTTTCAGGCAGTGATTAGTGCGTGATAACACTCGGACCCTCCAGGGTGCTTTCTAATTTAAATGCTGTTTAAAAAATCATTAACTAATTTAAAAACTCTGTTTCCATCACCACTTCCTTCCCGGGCTCGCGCTGCGCTTGGCAGGCACGAGCGAACTCGAGGACGCTTCCCTCTTCTGGGGCAAAGGGAAAAAGGGTTTTTACCCCCAGTTTTGCCAAAGACAGGGAGGAAGCAACGCATCCACGGTTCAAATGGCTTCTTATTCCATCTTGTTTTTACCTTTTTTTTATTACTATTGTTTTTTCATAACAATAAGTGAAACTGGGGGGGGTAAAAAGGAATCATGCACAGATTTTTTTTCAGCCCCATCCTTGGCTCGTTTTGCTTTGTGCTGAAAGGCCCTCGGGGCTCCCTGCTGCCTGTTTGCTTAGATGCTGTTTTCCGTGATTAGAGGATTGGAAATGGGCTTCTGCATTTCAGAGCCGGGATGCAAATTCAGCCTCCCCTGGATGCATTTTAAAGTGGAGGCACTTCTGCTTTGAACTGGAATTTGAATATCAAACCATCTCCTTTCCTCTGCGGCATGCTCGTCTGGTGGAGCAGGCTCGGGGCTCTCCGAGGTTAATAAATGCTTTGGTGAGCGCTTGCAACGCACAGCCTTAAAGCAGTGGCAATAATAGCACAGCCCTGGTCTGGCATCGCTGCCTACCGAGGGAGACTGGGGCAGAGGCAGGTGTGTGCATCCAGCTACCCGGGGCGGTTTGTTCAAGCCGAGGGAGGAGGATGGAAAGAAATTGGAGCATAATCCCAAAAGCGCCTGCTGGAGGATTACATCTGCTGAGAGCCCTGCTAATCCCGGCCGGGCAGTGACGGCTTGCAGAGAACCCCATGCCCGCCTGCAATTTGTGTGGTGAAGGGAGGAGGGAGAGAGGTGTGCCAAGGCCAGGGAGCAGCTGGGGCGTTTGCATTTCGCGATTGAAGTCAGGCTGTCCCTGAAGGACCCTGCCACGCTGTGGACTTCGGGGTGTTTCCTCTGAGCACGCTTGAAAAATAGGCGTCTGCTGCCACAGATTCCCCCACTGGGCTCCTTACCCTGTGGCTGTGTGTCCTGTTCTCCCTGGAGGCTCCTGTCCAACGCCAGCAGTACTCCCTCTCCCATCACCTCTCCCTGCTGCCCCGTGCTTTCCCCAGCTCTCTTGGCGCTCGTGATTTGCAGGCTGAGCCTTCCTGGAGGAAACACCAGAGGCAACGTGAAGGGAGTAGGCGTTTCTCCAGTTATGAGACTCTCTTTCCCTCTTCCCGTAGTTTTTTACTGATTACAGCAAAACTGTCGCAGCAAACTCCCATCACACGTGGCCAGGAGGGTACAAGGGACGAGGTGCCTCTGCACCGTCTGTCTGATTGATAATGTTTGTTCTTGCTGACTGGCAGTCTCAGGGAGAAGAACCTGGACTGTAATCCTAAATCCGTGCCTCTTTAGGATCCTAAATCCGTGCCTCTGAGGACCATCTGAAGCCTTTGCTTCAAGAGGAGAGGCCCACGAGCCTGCTGGCTGCGTGGCAAGATAATGTTGCCGGAGAGCTGGACGTAGAGTGCTCTGCAGAGGTGGTTAGAGTGCAGATGTGAGATCTCAGTGCTTCTCAATGCCCATAAAAAATATAATGCTCTTTCAAAATGTATTTTGCTTGCTTAACAAGAGGGTTTATTGCTTCTAATGCAGGAAACTAGTGTAAGCACTTTGCTGGAGAAGCAAACGCTGGTCCGCAGCAGTAATTAGATTCAAGCCCAGCTTTGCTTTGTGTAAGCTGGAAACAGATAAGGGAATCAACATACATTTGCTTTGCAAATTGCTGGAGTGGTTTCAGATGCTACCGTCTCCCCCCCAGCTGTTTGTTACTGTCCCTGTGAAAAACAGCCTCTGTGAGGATTTAACCCCTCTTCTTCTTTGGAGCTAAGTCAGCTGGGGTTTGCCCAGACCCTCCTGTGGCAGGACGTGATGACCCAGGACCCTGCCTCTGCCGTGAGGGTGGCAGCAGAGGGATGGGGACAAGCCTGGGGGGTGATGGCTCCATCCTCCTGCTTGCCACCTGGGCGTCCTAATGCCTGAACCCCAGTGCCTGATGCGGTCTTGCTCAAGTGTACGTGCTCTGAAAAAACTGGGAGTTAGCAGGGGGACGTGGGTGTTCCTGGCCCAGTTTGGGCCGCTGAGAGCTTTCCCCCAGGTCCCTGATTTCTGTAACGACCTCCCCGCGCTGCTGTGGAAGCGCTGGTGATGTTTCCAACCGGAGCGCTCAAGCCAGCCTGCTTCCTTGGGAACTCGCTGGCGTTCAGCGGCGTTGGTGGAGGGTGTTGTCCTCTTTGTCCCCCAGCTGTGGTTTGCATTTGTTCAAGTGAGCTCCCCTGCTGAAAGGCTGAGCGGTGCCCTTGGCGTTCAGCCGAGCTGCCGTCCCCGTTCTGCTGTCGGTGCAGCTCTGGCAACATGAGTTTTCACTGCTCAGGGCAGTCTGTGGGTGCTGCTTGTACCACAGGACAGTGCTCCCCGTGGGTACGAGCAGCATGGAGCATGCTGGATTAATTACCTTCATTAAAGGCATCTGTTTATCTCAGCCCTGAGATGCTTTAAACTGCTTACGTGGCTCCCGAGCACCTCGAGCGCTTGCCTATGCCGTAAGGCCGCGGTGGCCAGCCCCATCTGCAGGCCTCAGTGAGCAGCGGTAGGGCGCTTGCTTCAGTTAGTGGGATTGCTCTCCTGTCCAGCCCACTGGCCTGACTGCGCCAGCTGTTGCCGGAAAGGAGGTGGGAGGATTTGGGGGCGGACTTCCCCACCTGATCCAGGCCCGCCCTGACCCTGTGTTTCCTGGGTTTCCGTGACGGTCCCGCAGGCCTTGCTGAAAATGGACTGCCAGGGGCTGGTCGTCAGGCTCATCCAGGACTTCGTGCTGCTGACCACGGCCGTGGAGGTGGCCCAGCGCTGGAGGGAGCTGGCTGAGAAGCTGGCCAAGGTCTCCAAGCAGCAGATGGATGCCTACGAGGCCCCGCACCGGGACAAGAGCGGGGTGGTGGACAGCGAGGTGAGAGCAGGCTGGCCTTGGTCTCTCAGGGCCTCAAGAACGTTTTTGCCTGTGTGTGCCTTTGGGGAATGAGGATCTGGGGGCGTTGGGGGGAAATCTGGGGGCATTTTCACCCGCTGTACGTTTGTTCTGGGACCAAGGTGTGTGGGGATGTTGAATCCCAGACGCAGGGAAGCAGGCACCGAGGCAGGGCTTCATGCTGGGCTCTGTTCTCCTCCCCTCTGCCCCACAGGCCATGTGGAAGCCCGCCTACGACTTCCTCCTCACCTGGAGCAGCCAGATGGGCGACAGCTACCGGGACGTGATCCAGGAGCTGCACACGGGGCTGGACAAGATGAAGAACCCCATCACCAAGCGCTGGAAGCATCTCACCGGCACCCTCATCCTCGTCAACTCCTTGGACATGCTGCGGGCAGCTGCCTTCAGCCCGCAGGACCACGAGGATTTTGCCATCTAGCACATGTTTTCGGCCGCGTCTCATTTGTCGGTGGTGTCCGTATTTTTCTGTGGCTTTCCCCTTTTTTAACAGTTGATTATTTAAAAAAAGAAAAAAAAAAAAGAAAAAAAAAAATTGCTCTCCCCAGGTTAAAGAGGCCAAAGTTTGCAAGTTCTCGCTGGAACTGGAAATCAGGAGGAGATGACCTTCCTCCTGATGGGAAGGCATCCAGAAGGGGTGGCTTTTCATATGGAATTGATACCAGTTGAACTAAATCTTACTAAGAAGTTTAAAGGGGTGGGGAGGGGGAGGGATCACAAAAGAGAACACATTTTTTAGGCATTTACAAATAAAAATCTAATTTTTTTAATGAGCAGTAAAGGTTGTAACCACTTTGGGGGAAAGCTGTTGCTGTTTTTTATGTTGTAGCAACTGCTTTTAAATTATCGTTTTTGAGACGAACATGAGTCATGTAAATACGTATTTAAGAGGAAGCACAGTAAATGCCCTGCCCCACTGCTGTGGTCAGATTTTGGCAAAACTCACCCTGTTTGTAGAGCACCGTATGAATTTGGGATGTCCTCAGCCCAGCAAGCATCTTACATAGGAAAGGAACTTTGTTTTCCCATGTTCACAGACTATATGACCTGTTTGATACATATATTTTTTTTAACATACCTGCAAACGTGCATTTCTCATCTTTGGATAAGGAGATGTTCTTTGCCTGTTTTGAGGTGCACGGGTACCGTTTTTAACCATGAGAAGTGATGCTGCCCCTTGTTCATCCCACCTGGGTGCTGCAGGACCTGTCTGGAAGAAGCTGGAAGTTTGGGGTGCAGCAGAGACCTGCTCCTTGCTGCCTGGGAGGGTGGGCAGTGTGGTTTCCTCTGCCACAGCAGCAAAATGCTTGGGCCTTCCTCTCCAGAAGCTCGCGCTCTGGTGAGGTGGCCAGAAGAAGGGGAGGGAATTGTTGCAATCTGCATTTTATCACCTTACCCATTTAAAAAAAAAAAAAAAAAAAAAAAAAAAAAGAAAATCCTCCTAATTTGAAATCCATTCTTGAGCTCAGTGGAGGTGTTCTAGATGTGTTATGTGACTTACTGCTCGTTGCCATTGATTTCAGAGGGCTTTGAACGGGGCTGTTCAAGGCTGCTGATCTCCAGCTGAACTTGTAAATATCTTTTGCTATAAAACTGGTGCCATCAAGCTAAATATTTGTGGTACCAAGTGCCCATTCTTTCCACTTGTGTTTTATAGCTCTCTTTTGAATTACCTTCTGCTCCCCAGCTTTGAACTATTTTACATGGGAGGGAAATATTTTTGCACCCTCACCGCACCCCACAAGAAGTGAATAGCACCTTAATTTCTCCTCAGGGGCTTTAAGGAGTTTCCTATGCAACGTAACATAGCACAGAAATAGGGTCTGCCAGCACCGAGCCCGCTACGCGTTTGTTATCGCCTTACGACAGCAGGGCACCGTCAGAGCACGTTTTCCTTACACGAAGCAAAAAAATCTCCCGACGCAATAAGGAGTAGCTCCTGCAAGAGAGATTCAGCAGGCAGAGCTGCTGACGGGCCGGCCGTTGGCAGGCAGTGCAGGCAGGGGGGCAGCTTCCTGGCCTGCTGAACCCAAATCTTGGCTCCTGCCGCTCAGAAGCAGCGTGTTCTTTGGCCAGGTTGTTGGGAGCAGGCAGGGCAGCCCTGGCCCTCCTGGGCAGAAGTTTGAGTCTCCAGCGACCCTGATGAGATGGGGACATCCCTAAATAATTCCAGCTTTTTTTTTTTTTTTTTCACCCTCCCCCTTGGTTTTTCTAACTACCTCAGGTACTCTGCATACCCAGCGTAACATTTCAAGTGGCAGCCTAAATCCTGCCGCACGCTCAGCTCCCTGCCTGCGCGCAGCCTCGCTGAGAGCCGTGGCAGCACGGCCGGCGCGTTTCGGGCTCCGTGGGGCGACCACTGCGTTAGCTTGTCCCTGTCCTCGGTCAGAAATCCAGGCTCTCTCCTCACGTGCTGGGACTGGGCTATGTCCTTCAGATGCCTTCTGCCTGCCGTACATCGAGCCCTTCTCTGAAACCTGTGTCTGGGCTTTGCATTACCACAGTTTGTGCAGTAACTGGTTATTGTACTTACCATTTAATGTTCCTTATTTTTTTTTTTAATGTTTTTGGAGAAAAATACTACTATTAAAGCTGTTACTATTCCAGTGGTATCGAGTGGATTTCATCTAGCGGTGTTTCGTCATCTCAAAGCAGCTTTGGTGGATGGGGTTAATTTAGAGCAACTGTTTCTCGTGTGTCTGCAGCTGGAGCCAGCGGTCCTCTGGGTCTTCAGCCTCGGAGCTGATCTCCAGCAGAGCCTCCTCCAGCTTGTGTTCCCTTCCTGCCCTCTCGGGAGGAAAATCACTGCAGTTGGTGGCTGTCAGAGAGAAAAGCAAAGCCTAGGGAGTAATTTACCTCCCAGCAGCGTGCCCGTTCTGGCTCCTGATCTGCTACTTCAGGCTCCAGGTAAGAAACTTTAAAATGGGAAAAGGTTGGGTTGCAGAGTTTAGTGCAGAGATGTTTTTCTGAATGGAGAAAAGGTTCTTGTATTTGCCCAAAGCCCGCTGAGGCAGCTGCGCACGGTGTGTGGGTGCAGAGAAATGGGCTTTGCCTTGCCCGGTGTGAGAGAGCACTATTAAAGGCATCAGGAGAGAATTTCCACATAAGCAATGGTCGCATTGCCAGAGCCCTGGCACCAGGAGACTTTTGTCAGATGCTGCAGAAAGGGCAGCAGCCATCTAATTTGAGCAGATTGCCATTAGCTGCTTGTCTGATGACTGACTCCCTCTAATACTTCAACTTCAAGGAGAAGATTTGTCTGTTTTCCTAGGTCCAGTCAAGGGAGTGACCTCCTTCAGCGCAGGTCCCCTTGGCAATGCATTCGCACCATTTTCTTCTCTACTTAAGCCATCAACATTCAATGATCATCTTGGATCAGCTCAGCTCGTCACTAAATGACTGAAGAAGATACATCAGAAGTGGGGGAGGGAGGTCACCCCTGGGTTATCAGTGTCTGTGCAGAAAAGCTGCTCTATCTGTGGTTCTCACTTTGTCCTCCCCAGCTCTCAGTGTCCAGGCACCCAGCGCAGTTTGCAATGAAAACACGAGACAATGATTAAAGACCCTGGAGGTCTCTGGGCATCTGTTTTCATCCCTAGAAATCCCTGCTGAAAATCAATTGTTTTGCTTCCTTCCCAGCTCTCAATTAAATGCTTGTTGTGGATTATCTGCTGTCAGGACACCTGTATCTCGCAATATGAGGAGCTGCTCCTGAGTGCCTGGAGAAATTGGTTAAAGGACGGCTCCTAGGTATTTGTCTTGCTGGCAGGTTTCTCCAGGCACCAGCAAACCATCGTTCCCAGTGCTGTCCCCTGGGTATGCCCTGCTCAGACAGCCAGATCCCCCCCACAAAGCGGAGCTGTGATGGTTTGCTTTGTGCCAGACTGTGGTCCTTCAGCGAGGACCACGTTGCTGTGCATCACCTGGACTTCTGCCCTTCCTTGGGGTGAAATTCAGGGAGTTCCACGCAATAAATGGTGCGTTTGGACTCTTTTATTATAATGTTTTCCCAAAGGCTGTGTGCAAGGGAGACTGGCCCAAAAAGGGTCAGTTCTGCAATAGGTGATTTAGGTGATCTGCCCCAGAGAAGAGGAAACGTGCCCCCAAAAAACCTGGGCTGGTAACATTTTGGGGAAGAATCTGCCAGCTCCATTTGTTTTCAAAGAGAGGTCACGCAGGAGGTAAGCCAGCCAGTATCTGGCTGGGGAGATTTAAGATTTGATGATGCCCAAACAGCCCGTGCTGATGACTTGCTTTTATCATCCTAAGCAATCAGATCTGGCATGTGAAACCGTTCTCCTGTCCTTAATGGAAAGGGAATTGATGCTGGGAGCACCTGCTGCTCCCTATCAAAGCAGAATCCTGCGCCAGCAGCCGCTCCCATCTGGTGAGCGCGAGCCGTGCTTGATCTCTGACACTGCCGTGGGCGATGCAGGAACTGGGTCTGTGAAAGATGAGCTCAGGGACAGCATCGCTCCTCCCTGAAATACCGGCACCCTGAGCTGTCTTGGGCATCAAGGAAAAGCCTGGGGACAGGATTTCATCTCCCAAAGCCTGGTGCAGCCCCAGCAGCCCGCAGCACCGGTGGTAGCGGTTACGGAGCAAGCTATGGGCCAAGCCTGGCTGCCTCCTTGGCAATTGCTTCCCCCAGATTTTATCACTCCCACCTATAAATAACTCCTAAAAACACCTCTGCAAGTGATAATTAATTGGAGAGCTGCGTGGCTGATCCAGCATATGGCGTGCTACCCTGGCCCCCCAGGCACTGAGTCACGCTGGGGACAGGAGCAGGGCAACATTGTGGGGATGGGGCCAGGCTGTAGGGTGCAGGTCTGCCGCCAGGATGCAGCATGGGGACCCACTGGGGTGCTGCAAGGAGCAGAGCTCGCTTTGGGATAGCTCTGCAGGAAAACACAGGGCCAGAGCTTGCAGCAGAGCACCCTTGGCTGCTTCCCGTGGGGTCTGCATGGGGGAAAGGGGCAGCACAAGCAGCCCCTTGCCTGCGGCTGGTTGGCAGCAGTACGTATTTACTTTTTGCAAAGCCACACCAAAAAATAGACCTTAAAAACCAAATCATTGCAGGCTGGAATGTGAGCATCTGAGTGGCGGCTCATGGCCTGAAGCAGCAGCCATGGACGAAACTGTTGACAGAAATATCAGCAGTGCCTGCTGTTTCCCACGGTCCAGTCAGGGGAAGCAGCAGGAGATGGTTGCTGGCTGCACCCTCCCACCGTGGGTGGTGGTGTCCCCCAGG
Organism: Alectura lathami; assembly: GCA_013399715.1. Lineage (NCBI taxonomy): Eukaryota > Metazoa > Chordata > Aves > Galliformes > Megapodiidae > Alectura > Alectura lathami. The sequence goes on along the minus strand of VXAV01008782.1, from coordinate 12,778 downwards.
ACCCCTCCATCCATCCGCAAGCCAGAGAGGCTCTCACCCACTTTTTGAAGGCAGGAGTGTCGCCAGCAGGTCGCACTGGGAGCCTGAGTGTTAGAAACCAGGCTAATAAATAAACATTAAAAAGTCCTCGGGCTAGAGAGGAAAGCAGCAGCTCCCACCTCCTTCCACAGCCCCGTCAGGGTGCCAGCAGGGGCACGCAGAGGTGACGAGACGAGAGCCTTAGGAGGGTCGTGGCTGCCGGAGGATTTCTGTGCCCGTCCTTCCTCCAAGGGCAGCGAGGGGATGTGGGCTGCTGAGAACACAGCCGAGAGCGTGCAACATCCTATGGCTGAAAGCAAATTGTGGGGGGAGATTGCTGGGAAAGCTCCGACGACATTGCCTGGAGCTGCAGCCCTGCCTCAGTTTCCCTTGGGGGAAAAGACCCAACCTCAGCTCTGTCGCTTGCAAAAATGCATCACGGCCAGCAGAGGTGTCCTTCCCCCAGGAAGGGACACGGGGCTTGGAGCTGCCTTCCTGAGGGGAAGCAGTGCCCCGGGCTGCGCCGGAGCTGCCGGTCCCACGCCGGCCGCTTTTCCCCCACCTCCCCGCGCAGGACGCAGCGTGCCGGCAATGCCGCAGTGTCCTCTGCTGGGCGCTGCTGAAACTGGCCGCGGGGCGAGGCTGGGCGGTTTTTTCGGTTGCTTTGTTGGTTTTCTGTTGTTTGTTGGTCTCCCCTTATTTCTCCATCGGCCAAGGGAAATTACACAGCATGACAAAGTAGGCAAAGCTAAGGAGAGTGAAAGGAGAAGGAGAGGAGGAGGAGATCTGGCTTCTGCTACTGCTCAGCTTTGGCGTTGTTTTAGAGACCTCTGCAAACTGAAACAAAATCTATGGCATGGGCTTTTCGCATGCTCCCTTCCCCAGCTCTCCTTCTTTATTTATTTCCCCAGATCTATTTATCTATTTTTATTCTGTTTATCTGATCTGAAAGTAAGGGGTTTTTCTCTTGTCCACGTAGAGAAAGTCATGGGACTGATCTGCAGCTTGTTTGCAGCATGGCTCACCATGAGGCCATTTTGAAGTGTTTTTGTCATTTTTCCAGAAGCACTGCTGTCGCCTGGCTCCAGCCAGGACCACCAGAGCTCACACCTTACGGATGCAGGGAGCCATGCAAGCTGTGACTTGGAAGCAGGTCAGCTCTCCTGCACTGTGGGGACTCCCTCCCCATGTCCCGAGGAAGAGGTTCCTTGTGTTCACCAGGCGGTGAAATGATGGTGCTGAGAACAAGCTCTTGCGCACTCGGTGGCTTTCACTGAGCTCACCTCACAGCGCTGCACTGGATCTTTCCTTTCCCCAGCTCTCCCCGTCTTTGACAGTGTCCAGCCCCATCTCTCTCAAGTCAAAAAACACAAGAGCCTTTATTGTGAGGATTGGGGATTTATTTTAGGGCTGGGGGTTGGGTCTTTACATTGTCATCATTTGCAAAGAATAAATCAGACAGGTTTTTAAAACTGCTTCCAAAGATCACATCACCCAGCTGGAGAGCTCCAGATATAGAACTCTGCCTGGTGGGGAACTTGGTGAAACACCAGCGGCTTTACAACCACCTCCATGCTGAAACCTTGATCAAGCTAAGGGTACTGTAAACAGACACAAAGCCCACCTAAGATGTGCGTCTAGCTTGGCTTTGGTGACACATCACATCAGATTTATAACATTTGCCTGTTCTAGAACAACAGCAATACAAAGATTTCAGAATGCTTGGCAAAGTTGACGGTCGTACACTAGAGCAAATGGTTCTCACAGAGCCCTTGGAGCAAAGTCTTATGAAGTTAAATATTACGAGGTTACAAAAATATGGCCATGAGTCCTCTGTTCACCAAGAAGTGGAAGCCAGGAGTCTTGGACTTCACGCTGATACCTTCCCAAGTGACTGAAGCACTACTATACAAATGATTCTCAACCATTAATTGCTATCTAGAGACAAAAATCTTATCAATGAAACAATACTTTCTGTGGTGTGAGTTTAAAGGGCTGATACTATTTCCTGATTGGAAGCCATCAATTATTTCAGTGAACTTTGAGATGTTCTCTGATCCCTGAGGTCTGGAGCAAAGCTCTTGCCTCCCAGCACTGGGTTCTTCCACTACTGGGACTTGGATTTCACTGGCTTGCTCGTTCTTCCCTTCTTACCGCAGCACCTGCGGCAGCAGAACAGGCAGCACTTCAGGGAAATGAAGAGGGAGAGGAGCACCACGACCAGGAGGAAGGCGAAGACGTCCAGGGAGTGGTACTGGATCCAGTTCAGGTCGTGGGCAGCAGGTCGCAGGTGTGGGGCCCCTTTGTGTCTCATGACAAACTCCACCCAGTGCACGGCCAGGTCCAGAGGGTGGATGGGCCTGTCGAGGTGAAGGTCAGAGAGGCGCTTGACGTTCTCCTTGTACCTGCCAAGACAAGGTGTTGGGTGTTGTCAGAGTGCTTCTGAGACTCAGTTCCCAGTGCCAGTTGTCTGATGGCCCCCTGGGGGCTTCTCTGTCTATTTCCCAGCACCACCACCACCAGAAGCACAAAGCTGTGAGCCCAGAAAAGCGCTGTTTTCAATGGTAAACAAAGGAGAAAAGGTATCAGAAAAAGAAGCAGGAAAGCTTAGCTTGGGCTGTCAGCAGAATCTCTGGGATGAAGGCTGAAGGCAGCTGGCTGAATGCGAGACTGAATGCTGACTACAAATGCCCTGACATCTAGTGGGGCTCCCTGCACTGTCTCAGCGTACCGCGCTCATTCCTCCTGCTCTGCGCTGGAATTTCCAGCGTTGCGGAGCCAGGCAGTGGCTGGCTGCGTTCAGACAGCTCCTTATGAGCACTAGAGGGGGGAAAAGTGACAAAGAAAACTGTTCTGTATAACAAATGCATGAGAACAGCTATGTTTAGTAGATCCTGCCGGCTGGAAGGCAATGCTTTCAGACGCGATGCAGCCTCTGGACTACGCTGAGGCACTGCCGCTTGTCCCCTTCCCCCTGCTGCTCTGCAGACAGCACCATGGGCAAGCCTAGCAGCATGTTATCCAGGTGGGAGTACTGAGGCAGGGCTGGCTCGCAAGGCAGACTCTCAAAGTGGCCAGAAGAGAGGCACTTGGGGTGGGGAAGTGGTTGGGGGAAGCCTCGGGAAGGAGAACATCTGCCTGGGAAACTGCAGTGGGGCCGATTGTCTCATGCAGAGAAATGCAGCCAGGAAATGGAGCCTTTCCCCAGTGACCTGTGTTTGTTTGGGGAACAAAAGCAGTTTGTTGCATCTCCCTTCACCAGCTGCCTCTTCCACCACCTCGTCGCAAAGCCCTCTACATCGCTGCCTGTTGCATTTGCCCTTAACCAGGTGACACTTCTTTTCAGCTTGATTTCTTCCATTACATTTGGACCCCGCCATCACCTCTGATACCTGCACTCCCTCAGATCAGCCGGTTCTCGTCACCTAATGACTACAATCCCAGACGGTGAGAAGGACGCTGCTGGCACAGGGCTGAGCAACGTAACTGATATAAGAAGGGATGTAAGAGCAGATTAGCATTCTGTAAAGCTGGAAGCAAGAGTGCTGCTGTTACGCAAGAGAAGAAGGTAAGTGGCTGTGTTTCTACTACTGACTTTTTGTCATTAATAACTGTTTTCAGGGCACTGGATAGGTCTTTGGAAGTTATTTCAAGTATGTTCAGCGTCAGCCCTGCTCCCCGTGACTCCACTCGCTTTGCGTTGTCCATCTGGTCTCCAAACAAAGGCAATAACACCATTGGCACTGCGTTGCATATGCCCTCGTAGACACCGTGAGAGCCTCCATGGGTAATAAAGGCACGAGTGCTAGGGTGAGCTGCGGGAGAAAGAGAGATCTGTGATGTCGTGGTAACGTATCCCTGAGGAAAAACTTACACAAAAATGCCATTGAATGTACCAGGGGTTGTAGAGCTCCATCTTAGTCTGGGTAACCTCTGGAAAACCCCCTATAACCCTGCACGGCTTCTTAGATTTTAGGATGAAATTGCAGTCCAGTGAAGCCAAATTCAAAAAGCAAAGTCACTGCTTGCTTTTGCACTGTGTCCTCCGTTGGCTGGTTTTGCAAGTCTGCCACAGCTGAGCAATGTTGTCTGACCAACAAATGCACTCCTGACAATAACATGAACAATATCACTGCTGTAAAGTCCTGAGGATCTGCCTGGAGGTGCTTGCTTGAGGAACTTAAATTCCCCCAGGGGACAATGAGATGAGAGGAAAAAAAATATGGCTGGGTGTAACCAAGTGTTGGGAAACCTTCCCAGAGAGTGTTGTTTTATAATTCAGCTATCCTGAAATTGCAATCAATTAACTTTCAAAAAACCAAGCTCTGGTTCAAACAGTGAAGGCTGTAAAGAAATCCCCTGACCCACAGTGATACGAAGAGCGCTACAGATGATGGCAACGGGGCCATCATCAGATTAGAGGAAACCACGTGGCATAACCCAAGGCGTCTCAGACCCACCTAGGAGATCATTCTGAGGCAGCCACTTCACAAGCTTGACATTCTTCGGCAGGTTGGGGGGGGGCTGTGCCGTGTATCGCCACAAAACCTTTGGAGGGAAGTAAACACAGCGTCAGTTCTCAGCAACCAGCCCCTTGCTGCTCCTCAGCTGGTTTGAAAAGCACAGCAAAAAAACGTTGACGATGCACAAAACCTCTTGTGCCAACAGCGGTCTAGAGCAATGGGGGTGATGTTTTCTTCTGGCATTGGGGAGCAGGAGGAAGGAGGGAGGACTGAGCGATCTGAAAGCCAATGGTAATGTACGATACCTGCAAACAGTGTTGGGAGGGGGAGAGGAAACTGTACCGTCTGAGGGACTGATCCCAAGGCATCTGCAATTTCCATGGCTTTCTTCATGGGAATCTCAGAGACCATGGAGCCCAGCGAGAAGACAACAATGCCGTGTTCTCCAGAAGCATTCACGATGGCTTCGAATTCCTGCCAACACAAAGCACACCCTCAGTCAAAACCCTTGCTGTGTCACATGTGGTAACTTCCGCCGTGTTTCCACAAAGGTATCTAGAAAGGCAAGAAGACGAAGAGTCAACACAGCTAAAACTCTGACCTGGAAAATTAGTTAGATAGAAAATGAGTCCTGGGGACAAAATGGGGACAGGTTATTGAGTGAAGGTACGTGGAGGTGTGAGTGTTCGCAGATCTGGAGCCCAAACCAGGATTCAGAATGGACATGAGGCGGGGAAAAAAAAAAGATTTTAAATCAGCTGTGAAGTAAAGCCTGCCTGCTCGGAGACATTGGTTTCTGTGCAACAAAAAAGGTGGTGGCCCAATGGAGAAGGTCGATTCTTCACCATCATGTTCCTGCTGACCAATCCTAAGTGAATACATTGGGTTTTATTTTCACATTTATCGGATGCCAGATGATCTTGATTTAGGGTCAATGTTCTTCTTTTCAGACCACGCAGCTGCAAGAGAGAAATAAGATTTTAAAGGCTTCTGAAAGCAGACAGCTTTCACTTGTAATATCTGGAATTTTAGGGCAATTTTGACTGTGATAACATTGAATTGCTGCCACTTTTATCTGTTTTGTTGATTGATTTTAATAAAAGAAGGGCCAGAAGATCTGTCACTGTAATCCAGGAACAAAAGGAGTCTGATACAAAAACAGCCGAGGGTTGCAGTGAAAACCCTGCCCTGTAGAACAATATTTGGCAAAGCCAGGGAAGGAAAGACAAGACTGGAGGGAACTGCTGTGAACATCAGAGCTCAGCTAAAGGAATAAAATGAACTAAGCCTGGCAATTGAAACGTAATCTGTAGGGCCTGAGGGGATAACCGAGGCTGATTCCCTTGGTTTGTGCTCCGTTGGGTATTTTTGTTGCTGACCAGAGTGCCACAGCCCTTTGCTTTAGCCTGAACCCCAGCTGGAAGGACACCAGGACGCTGTAGAGCAGACCTGCGCCCTCCTAAAGGCAAACAGGGTGGAATGTGGGTCAGGTTTGGCTCTGCCATAGAAGACCCCTCAGCAGGCAGATTCTCCATCGAGTCACTGCAGACAGCTGGCTGAGAACTCTCAGCTCAGCCGTGTATGAACTCACAGACATCTGGGAACTGCAAAATCCTCCCCAGGTTACAAAGGTGGCTTTGGCACAAAATTCTTTGGCCAGTGAGAGAAAGCCGTAAGAGGTTTTCTCAGTGGAAAGTGTCAGATATCCGATATTTAAGGAGTTTGGCATAGTTCAAGCAAAATAGACCTGCAGTCCAGCTCTGGGACAAAGAATTTTACTCAAAAATAGTAGCAGACCTCTTGCTGCTGTCTCTGAGAAGCAGGGATTTCATTCATCTCTGCTACAGCCCCTGAAACTCCTGCAGAACTGGTCTTCTGCTCAAGGGAAGAGAACTTGCACTGTTTGGCCTGCTGCCTTACCCTAGCCAGCAGCAGTTTTGCAAACAGATACACAATGAAATTACTTGGAAGAAGCAGCTGGGAAGCACTGGGAAATAAAGGGAAAGCTCAGCTCTTCATGCACGCGTGTCTGGTAATCTTGGAGGTCTTTCACAAAGCAGTTTCCTCTTCGTTGAAGAAGGGATGAAGAAGTGCAAAGTGCTTCCTTTGCCACGTCCACCCTGCTTTCACCTGTTACTGTTAGCTAGCTCCATCTAATGGTGGAAACAAGCAGTGCACTCATAGAAAAAAAATAAGGGGGGGGTGGGGGGGGTAGGGGGGAAGGCAACTAACCTTTGATAACGGTTTTTCCCGTGTGCAGCTTATGCCTCCGATCAAGACCATGTTAGGCATTACAGGCCTGGGATACTCAAAGACAAAGTCATATTTCATAAGCCAAATAGCTGCGTGGCTTAAAAGTTCAAGCAGTGTTGCCTCTTGTTGAAGGAACTCTTTGATCAAACGATCATAGGGTGAATAAAGAAAACTACAAGTTAGGGAGCTGCTCAGGCTCACTACGAGATTGCCCAGGCGCTGGAGGAACCCCATGCGATCTGTGTAGCGTGTGAAGAACCTAGGGACGTAGGAGGGAGGGTTTGGGCAGAGGGTAGCGTGGGAGTCCAGGCTGCACGGCAGTCCCCGTACGAGGTACACAGAAGGTATGGAGAGATGTTCAGCCACTATCTGTCCACAGGGGAAAAAAGGATCCATAAAGACACCATCAAACGCGCTTTCCTCAAGGTAGTTCATCAGCTCTTTGTTAGAAAGAAGCCTTTTGCAGGACTCAAAAAACATCGTTGTTATATTTGCTATTTTTGAGAATTTTTCCATGAAGGGTTGAGGTGTGAAACTCTTGTAGCCTAGCTTTTTAAATTCTGCCTCCACGAACTCCCTGGTGTAAGGCACTGAGTACGTCTTCAGGGTATAATGCACGGACACATCTATCCACAAATTTATCTCCGGTGCAACGACCACTACTTCGTGCCCTCTCTGCCTGAGCCGCTCCACAACTGGCCGCATGCTGAGCCAGTGGCTGCCATCGACAGGGACAACCAACAGCTTGCCACCTTCAGAAAAGGTCCACAGGAGCAGGAAGAACACGGCCCAGGAGGCGAGAGAATGAAATCCTGGCTGCAAAGAGGCCATTTCCCGTGTGCGGAATGTCGGCAAGGTTTTAAAGGGATGTGGAGATACTGACAGGGACAGAGAATGGCTTGGAGAGTACTTTGCTCTTCTGCCTTTACCAAGGTGAATGTTTAATTCCTAATGGGGCTGCATGTAAGCAGAAATTAGGGTAATTTTTAACTTTGGGTAAATGTTGAATTTCTCTTCTGTGCACACCGCGAAGGCTTTAGGCAAACGCGTACAGCGAGGTAAAGCTGAATGTTGGGATTAACATTGTGCTCAAGGGAGAGACATACAGCAACGTGTTGCGCTGAAACGCTGAGCAGAGCTGTGAATGGGAGGCAGCACCTTATCCAGCAGCCACCAGCCCGTGGTTCACACCCAGTGCGTGCTGAGCTCCACACCTCCAGTCTGTTTGGCCACGGGACGCACCGCCTGCCAACAGAAACCTGACCTTCGGGCTGTTTGGTGCTGCCAGAGAGTTTGAGCAAGAAGTAGTAATTGGCAGAGATCTGATAGGCGGTGGGGTAGTGAGGCTTATCTTCAGATTGGTTTCTATCTCGTAGCAGTTATCGAAGTGATACCACAGGTATCACAGAAAGCAGATATCAAAGTGCCTTTGGTCTGCAGTAGTAAATGTGATGCAAACTCAGTAATAGCTCCTGCTGTTGCGACACCGTGGTGGTGTGACACACACACAAAAGATTGGCAGCTGCACTACCTGCACACTAGGGAGATTTAAACAAGTTAGGGAGGGAGAGGAGACAGTTACAAACCTGAAGGCTTCTTTTGCAAATCGTGTGCTGTCTTACACTGCTTCTTACACAAATTCAGAGCCAAAAGAGCTCCCTTCATTGTGTTTGATGGCATACCCTGCCAGGTTTTGGGGTATTCATGATCAGATCTACAGCACACCTGGGTTTACACACAGACTTAGTTCTACGTTTTCCTTTTTTTCTCCAGTCGGGTATCCTGCAATTAATCAATATTCTGCAACAATTATAGGTATTAAATCTTCAGACATAGAATTATTTTGTCATTTATCTAAGTACAGCATACTTACCACGAGATCCAATTTCATGGTGATATGCTTAGGCCAAGCCAAGCTATATCCATGCAGATACAGAGCTTAGACAACTTCACTTTAGGTTTCCCCAACAGAAACCTTCCAGGTGCTTGCGGTGCAACAGAGCTAGGTACATCTATGAGAGCCTGAGAGTGCCACTTCCAAATCATGCCATCCCACTATTCAATCACATACTGCCTCAAGCACAAGTGCAGGACATATACAGGAAACACTTCAAAAAAGCACATCACTAATTATTGCTTAATTTAAACAATGGCAAACATTTAATAAACCTTCTGCAAAACTCCAGAAAGAAAAACAATGAGCTCAGCATGTTTCTGGTGTCTCCACGTAACTGCCATGGGGCTACTGGCAGGAAAAGAGAAGAATTTCTTTCTTTCTTCTGCCAGGCAGTGTGTGAAAGGAAGAAGTAATTGTACCTCATTTATAACTCAGTCTTTAACCTTTAGCTCCACAAAATATTTGCCAAGACAGGTTGTTGGAATTCAAAGATCACATTGTGAACCATGATAAAAGCACTGATAAGAGCGCTATTGAGAGATCTCAGCCAAGAAGCATTTCCTTGTATGCAAGTTATCTGAACTGATTCAGGACAATTAGCAGGGTTTTGATTAACAAAGGTAGCAACTGTTTGTAGAGGGATTCTTCTAGGTCACAGTTGTTTGAGGTGAGGCACTGTGCACTTGGCTGTCTCAAGCCAAGATTCACGATAGGAGGACTAGTGTCGAACTTCCATGGCCAGAGAGCGTGCAGTAAAAGAAACTTCTAATTCAGCTGTGTCATAGTGCTGACGTGGAAGTCCTAAACCCTCAACTTTCTCTCCTTCACCTTTGCTACCAAAGGTGCTCAGAGTTCACCTGTCGTGTTCTAAGCACCGAGCAGGAGCCAGCATGCCTAGCAGCGGTGTCACCAGAGTCTGAGTAACATATTAACAAAAGCTTTCTTTTATAAACAGTGACAAAGCAGAATGTGCAGCCTTTGCTCAGGAGGAGCCATGGGAGTGGCTTGAGGAAAAGTGTATTATTTGAAAGCTGGGTATCTGCCCTTTGTGCTTAAAAGAAGGACGTGACCATGCAGCTCTCATCTGCCATTAAGTCAGATTTCATGGAAAGGGGAAAAGTGGCTGCCAAATGTTTGTACATTTACAAAAGCTATTAGACAAGTTGCAGCAGGGAAAAAAAATCTCTGGAGGCTTACTGAGTACAACAGTGCCATTTCTAAGCCACAGTCTGGAAAGTGAGAGAACAACAATAGTTGTGAGAGAACAAAAATGTTTTGAACACAACTATTTCCTTGCCCTTGTGCACTCCAAGGCTAATATTATATATATCCTAAAAAGTTCATTTTTGTAGCAGGTTGTCTAGGTGGCATGTTAAGAAAAGTAATTTTCATATGCTGCTCTCTAGCCAGCAGGAAGGACTCCAATACCTAGGCATCAGCATTAAAGGAGAAGGAGTTCCAGATTTCACACCCGCTTGTTTCTCTGCTTCATGAGAGACGGAGCAGCACAGTCCCATTCTGCAGGTTTAAGCAAAACTTTACCTCTAGCTGGCACAGTGAGATGATATTTGATGTATAGTCACTACACTTTGTAGTATTTGAGCTCTGCTAACATTTCAGCCAAATATATCTGTGTAACACTAATATATAATGCTATAAAACAACATTAAAGAGATAACAAGCAAAAACCATAAAACCTGAAGGTTAATAGCATGTTCATGAGAGTTTAAAGGTTGTGCCACTGCATTTTAAGCAACACGCAGACACCTGCAACTGCTTTACGTGTATATGAGTCCAGAAGCTGAAGTCTGCTGGTGGAACAGTAAGTTCAGCCCATTCCAAAGGCAAAGGGGGGGAAAAAAAAAAAAAAAAAAAAAAAATTATC